>CM077644.1:170282461-170624961 GCA_039707465.1 Rhabdophis nuchalis | reverse complement strand
AACCATGTTACATATAGATTGGAGTGCAAACTTAAGATGGCCGCAAGTGGCTTAGAACACCTTTATTTTGGTAAACAATTTTTATTGGTTTTACAGTATTTGTGGGAAAAGGGTTGTAGGGTTAAGATAACATTTTACAGGCTTCCATGCCGGAGGTGGTGGTCCTCCCAAAACTTCATACATATACAATATTTTTTAAAGAAAACAAAGGGTAAGCATACATATATATTACATTGTATAATTCATGCATTCAATCATGTTTTTCATCGCCATCTAATACAACTATCACAATAAAATTTCAAATAAAATCATTTTTGAGATCTGAGTCTTTTTGATTCTTCTTCTCCCTTCCCATCAACGGGCGGAGCCACGCCCCCCCCCCTGTTCCCTCTTCTTCGTCTCCTAGGAGTGAGGAATGCTTTTGAAGAAAGGCATCCGCCTCTCTTAATGTTTTAAGTCTAATTCTGCCTCCTTCACAAAAGACCAACATTCCTTCTGGCAGCAACCATTTGAACCAAACTCCTTTTTTATATAATGTTTTGGATAAGAAGGAATATTTCCTTCTTATCTCTCTAATTTTTTTTGAAATTTGTTTCAAAATAGCAACTTCTTTTTCCTGATATTTCAGAGGTCCTCCCCGCTGGGCCCTCAATATCTCATCCCTTGTGGACCTCCTTAAAAATTTAATATGGACTTCCCTTGGTACATCATTTATTCTAGCGTATGCTGAGTTAATTCTATAAACCAGGTCCATATCCCACCAGAGTTGTTCTTTATTCCTTTTAATATAATCTCCTAAAATTGTACTCATAAGATCTTTAAGATCTTCTCCTTCAATCTCTGGTACGTTCTGGAACCTGAGAAAAAAAGACATTCCGAGTTTCCTTTACCTCTTCCCTCATCTCAGCTGACCCCCCTCCAACGCCTCAATTTTTTGTTTATTATCCATTGTATTTCTTTGTGTCTCCAACAGCTCTAGTTTTAAATTTGTCAAGTCATTTCGGATTTCATGTACATTTTTCATAATGTCCTGAAGCATCTCCTTTGTTGTCAATTCCTGAATGCTCTCGCCAGTCCCTTCTTTTTGTAATAATGCGGTGATCTTTGTCTGCTGCATAACTGGGCTGGAGCGGGCTGATGATGGAGCAGAAGAGGACTTTGCAATAGGTGGTTTTTTAGAAGCCATTGTTCCGATTATAAGTTCCAATTTGTAAAAAAAAAAATGGCGTCAGAAAAGCAAGCAGCCGATGAAGTCCGAGGTGTCGGGACAACCCGAATAAAAGTTCAGTCCGGGTATCGCATAAAACCAAGAAAGCCAAAGAAACCAAAAAGAAGAAATTGTATTATCAAAATCAATCTGGATGTCCACGTATTGGGAGAGATACCAAAGGTTTCCCGAGGAGAAATTTAGCTGGGTAGTTTAAGATCTTGCAATTTCAAACGCCAAAGGAAAAGTTCATAGACAAAGAGAAAGTTTCCAACAGGGAACAAAGAGGAGCCATCTTCCCTGCCTCTCACAGGAAGGAGAGTGAAAGTTTCATTTTCCTGTTTCAAAAAGCTTCGATACAATGTTGCAACTGCGATAATGTAGATACAATTTTTTAAAACTGTTGCTATTTCAGGTGGCAGACTAGTTCTCTCATTCTCCCCATTCCTGGGGAGAACTTTTTCAGATGCCGCTTTATTCCAAGGGCGGAAGTGAAAACAGATTAACTCCCCCCTCCATTCTCCGTTTAAAGTTGATTGAAGGTAAAACTCACAGTATTCGCTTTTCCCTCAATTGCAGACCTGAAGTTTAGGAAAGATCCTTCATGCCCGGCACTCCAGCCAGCTTCCGAATCCTTCCATTAATTCCAGAATCCATCGACAAAAGGGCAAAGCCCCCCCCCTTTCTGCCTCCCGGGTCCTGGGACGAGGCTGGAAGCTGCCGCCTGGTTGGGCATCTCCAGCGAGCCGCCCGTATGGCAGGGGGTTCCTACAAAACCCCTTGTGCCCCTCCGGAGGGGCCCACCAGGACAGCAAGCGGTGGACATGTATCAAACATATCCGTCGCCCACGAAAACTGGAAGTCGAGTCTTAGAACACCTTTATTGTAACCATTGGGAACTGTCTAATATTGTTGAAATCAGTGGCCTCTTTTCTTGCCATTTTAAGATGATGAATATATGACAAGTATAACCTGAGCCTGAAAACTTTTTTTGCTGCTGCTGCTGCTGTCATTGTTGTTGTTATTATATGGTTAATCTTTGGTGAGATTCACAGTCTTTGGGGCTCTTTGGTAGCTCAACAGCTCGAGTCCTAACCAAGGGTTGTTGTTGTTGTTGTTGTTGTTGTTATTATTATTATTATTTTGCCTATCTCGGTTCTTGGACTTGATAAGTATTCAAAAATGCCAACTCGAGTCTAAACTCCTGGCTGATCATGTGAACAACAAAAACAATAACTTTAAAAATAATAAAATAAAAAATAATAAAATTTAGATTTAAAGAAAGGAATTTATGAACTGGCCTGTACGTGCTATTATCAACTTGCCTACTCTATTTTTCGCCCTCTAAAAATGGTTTTATAGTAATTTTGGTATTTTTTTTAACATCAAAACGTTTTACGCCCTGGCAGCCTCTTGAGATGGAGCAGACTTGGAAACCACGATGTATATTAATACCAGTTTTATTATAGGGCTGTTGTTAAGGAATCTGGCAAGTATGAATGTGCTTCCCCTCCTCCCTTCTAGAGGGGTGTGTGTCAAGTCTGAGATAATTTCTCAAATTATATCTTTGCTTTGGATTCAGATTCCAGTTATCTGACTGTCTTGGATGCCGCTTCTGTTTCTCAAGGTTAGTCTCCCTGCCCATTACATGACTTGTCATAATTTATGAAATCTATGATTCCCTGTACAGTTTCTAGGAATCAGTTTCACTGATGCAACAAATACATATGACCATTACTGAGCCTGCCCATAACATTAAGCACAGCTTTAATGAAAATTCATTCTGGGATAAATTTTTGAAGCACAGACCTAGGTGAGATTTACTACTTTCAATAAATGTATATACAACTTCAGACTTTAAAGGGTGACTCTAATTGTATTTGCTGAGAACGGAATACTTTAGATTTCACTCTACAGAATTATGAAGCACAGCATAATCAAAATCCTACATGCATTTCTCCACTTAAAACGGGTTGATTAGCGATCATGCCAAATTACCTGAAAAGGGGGATTTATTATCCAGATAAGTTCCGATAGTTGGGTCTCCTTCATGCTTACATGACCAAACTCTGGGTGCTCGGCAAAATGGTCATTTGCAATGTCCCAAAGTCATGGGACTGTGTTTTGTGATGGTTTTCCTGAAAACTAGCACTTCTATTTTTCAGCAAAATCACACCCACAGCAGACCATTTTGCTTTATTATCACTGCATTCACTAAATGATGGCCACAAAAAAGTCATAAAACCGCTCCATTTTATGATGGTTATGACATACATTGTAAAGTAATACTAATTTGAGTAATTTAATCTATTATTTAAAATCTAAAATATCATTAAATATAATCTGAATATTTGATTAGGAACAAGAAATTATGGAAAATACATTAAGCTCTATATAGTCATTCAATAAGAAATCTAATAGGATTTATTAAGTGAGAACTAACTTGCAGCTTTTAAAATATTTTGAAAAAGGCTAAAGATTAAAAAGAATCTGAAAGTGATTATATACTAGAAACAAGCCGATGATTCGTTTTACATGCTGAAACTAATTTTTGAAATGATACAAAAGACTTCACAGCTAGTAAAATTTAAGCTCTCTAAAATTCCACTATTTTTATATGCTTAGTATGCCACTGATCTTTAACAACTTATATTTGGTTTCATTAAAATGTATATGCTGTTTTATGTACTTTGTGCATGCATGCTAATTTTAATTTTCAATGCAGTATTACTCAGTTCTTCATGGCCAAAATTTCCACTAGTTTCTCCTTCTGAATAGTAAAAATTGGGAGCATTATAAACTTTAGCAATTTTGTTCTTTTTTAATGTAACATATTAATGGGCAGTTGTAGAAACTAAAACTAAACTAAAAATTTAAACAAATGAACAAATTATGGACATAAGTATTTTAAAATGAGTGATGACGCATTTAGAACTTGTGTAGAAAATGGTGATATGGCCTTAATACACAGATACACAACTTGCTATAATACAGGATACCATAGTTTCCATCTACCTATTTTTTAATAATACAAATTAGTTATGCTCCAAGGCACACAAAACATGCTTTGTAAGAGTGAAAACATGGAAAAAGCACACTGGATTCCTTTTCTCCCTAATAGGTATATTTCTCATGCCCAGAAAATAAGACTTTATTAAGCTTCCTTGAAATCTTCCATATGCAAATACTGAACTTCAAGTAAAAGGACTCAATTAAGAATATACTTTAAATATATGTAAGAAAGATAAGATAGTAAATTCTTAACAATGGGCATGATTATTCAACATAAAGTAGTTTCCATGAACATTCTACAATTCTATCCATTCTATAACATTCAAAGGTATGTGCAAAGTTTTAAGATGTCACACAGCCAATAGCACTATTGTGACTACTGGATCATGTGAACATTTATTGGCACAATGTTTTGAAAAAGACTGGTATTTTAAATAATAAAAAAATTGTTTCAAACTTACAAACAACAGTATATGAGGCATTAAACTGAAAATGTCACCATGTTTATTTGTAATTTGGTCCGTTACTACTTTAAATGGTAAGCAGAAAAATATTTTTGTTTTTCCTCATTTAAATTAAGGTTATATTGTGATAAATTAGGGGCCCAGGAATCACCTCCATCTTTAACTAAAAGTGTACATCTTCTCAACATCTGAAGAGCAACTGCCAAGAGTTTTTAGACAATGAAAGAATATATCAGAAACAAAACAGAAATAAAGTTATTTGGAGTTGCTAATTTTGTTAAAAGTTCTTTTCGTGATTTACTGTCTTTTATAATGCAGTTAAAATATATATATATGGCTGTAGCGAAACAGCCATATATATATGGCTGTAGCGAAACTGTCTTTTATAATGCAGTTAAAATATATATATATGGCTGTAGCGAAACAACCTTTTGGAGAGGAAATAGATTCTTTAGATAAGAAAATTTCAGAGTCAAAAGTAACATTAAAAAAACATTAAAAAAAACCCAGTATCACCCAGTGTGAGAATTCTGATAAGCAATGTGCTATATATGTTGAAACAACACTGAAAGTAGATAATTGTTTTCAAAATGAATTAACGAATTTATAGGCCTACTTTGTAAGAAGAATATGTTTTTAAACTTTTCTTAAAACATTGAGTGAGGTAAGTTTATATGTTTCTTTAGAGAGTAAGAAATAAATGAAATATTTTCACTATAGCTAAAATGCAAGCTGGAAATTGAATTTACTGATTGCACTGGTTTTTATTTTCATCCAGTAACTCATGATTATCTTATGATAATCTAACTTTTAGCTTTATTGTTACCGTAGGTTCATGTTTTTGGACAAGAGTATCATTAAGGAACTCTTTAAATGGTGATGAAAATATCTGATTAACAATAATGAGTGAAAAGCTCAGCTTCAAAAATGTTGATCCTGTGCCAATACCAATGTATATTTCCACAAAAATGTGTTCAAAATACAAATTTGACATGACATTTCATCAACTGAAATGAACAACAGGTTAGGAACTAAAAGTAAAGGTCTGTTTGATAGCATATACAGAAAACATTGGGCCTGAAGAAAGCTGAGTTATGCAAATGAAAATGGTAACTGCTTTCTTTAGGGGGGAAAAAAACATTTTGGGTACACTGCAAGATCCAGTTATGCAATTATACAAATTTAACAAAATGTAGAAAGCAAAAGCATTGCATCAAATCAAAACAAAGTTGGGTGAAAAGTATTAATGCATGCATATGTGCAAGCAACCAAAAAATTAAACGTTAAAACCATCATACTTTGTGGGGGAAGGCAATCAATTTTACTCACATGTTCAGTAGTATCATCATATTCCCACTGATTGAGAGTAAAGAATGTTGGGAAGAAAAAACAGAAGAAATGAGGAGATATTTGTAGGCTACTGAAGCATCTTTATCCTTCTCAGGATAACCACACATGAAAATTAACTAGTAAAATCAGCCTGAATTTACAAAAAAAAAAAACCTACAAATTTTGGGTTCTCTTTCATGATACATAAATAGTGGATGGTATTTCTGAAAAAAACATACATCCTAGTTTGAAGTGTTGTTAGCTTATAGCAATGTTTTATGATTGCATTAGTTAAAACTGTTGAGATATAATGGAAGCCTACATTTTAGTTAATCATATGCTACTAAGCCATGTTCATTTCTATTTTACCTTGTCAAATTTAATTCAGTACACCTGTTTAGATTAATAAAGACAATTTATATGTACTTGATACTTCATGTCAGTAATGGAACCATATGACCAACAGCACACTCTGCTCCTTCTATAATTAAAGAAAAGAAGAAGAAAAGACTTTGAACTAGAGCCATAAAGGGCTGCATATTTTCCAAGTAAGAAAATCTGTTCAAAGAACAGAGGTACAATATAATCATATTGTTCTCTTTCTAATTCCTGGAGATTCACAATGATCCTAAAGCATTAACAAGTTGTTCTAAATGTGCTAAAACATTGATATGAATAAGACTCAGAAATATGTTAATTATTTAATACAGAAATTGGAGGTTGTTAAATCATCACATGAAAAAATGGTATTGTTGTCAGTAAAGTAATTTTATTGAATTGGGAATTTAAAATATTGCAGATGTCGTTAAGTCTTTCTATTTAAACAATGTAGTTCAACTCTAATTCGTTTTAGGATATGATATATGATAGTTACGTATTGCTACATTTCAAAACAGAATTAACCATGAATGAAAAAAGCTTTTTATACTTCATGGTTTATGATACCATCAGAATGATTTCAGACTCCAAAGCTCATAAAACATATGTAATTAAAAATCTGTATTGTTAAAGCTTATTTAATATGGACAAATTTGCCTTATGGAAAAATAGGTTCTCTATGATTTGTTATATTCAGTAAGAAAGAATGCAGTGTAGTTTCAGTTTATCAATATATCAGCCTAGGTTTTTCTTTAATAGAAACAAAGCATCTCATATATTATTAGATCAGTTATTCATTTCAAATACAGTTTATTTTAAATATATCACTGAGTTTTTATTATTTTCAAACCCTAGTTCACTTGCATATATTACACATTATCCAACCAAACTGATGTAATTCAATTCGGAAATTTAAGTGCACAATAAAGTATATTAATATACTTTAAAATACTTAACATTACCTGGACCATATGCATTGACATAGAAATATAACTACAAAACAGAACCTATGCCCAAATCAAAATGAACTAAAAAGTGATTATTCTTCCAGAGCATAGGAAGAACATATTAAATATGAAATAATGTAAATCTACTAATATACTGTATAGTTTAGCAAGTTCTGTATATAATATGCTGTTTCCCTGAAAATAAGACCTCCCGGATAATAAGCCCAATCAAGCTTTTAAGCACATGTAGTAAAATAAGCCCAACCCTAAAAATAAGCACTCCCTGAAAATACAGCAGCAGACATGAGTTGACCACCCTGGCCACCTCCTGCACCTAAAAAATAATAAGACCTCCTCAAAAATAAGGCCAAGTGCTTATTTCGGGGGTCAAAAGAAAATAAACCTGTCTTATTTTCAGGGAAACATGGTATTGCACTGCCCTGATAATTGCAAACATCAACTGTTGATAAAAAAAGGGAGCTTCCATTATAAGGAACATGTACTTTGATTTAAAGTTGTTTCAGATATGTTTTTCCTTCCATTACCACAACATATTCATGTCTAGAAATAATATTTATACACAGAATAGTATGGTAGCCTGATTATCTGGTTTTAGATTAAAGCATTCAGATTTCTTTTAGCAATAATGTACTGGAATAGGAAGAAAACATTCAAGTTGTTAATAAAAAAGGTAATCATATGAATAGCTTGTTTTCTTATCTAAAGAAACGATATAATTCATTACCTGTGCATCAGCCAACATGATATCCTTCAGCATAGGTTGGCCCCTAGGCTCTCCATTTTCCATCTTCACATAATGCACCTGGTAACCTCGGATTTGGCCATGCTGCTTATTGGGCACTGGAGAACGCCATGACACTTTAACAGATGTAGAGTTGACAGCCTCAACCTCGACTTTGCGAGGAGGACCACTAGGAACTGGAACATATCAGTGGATAAAAGAATTACAGGCACTTGTCCCAAATAATCAGTCTTTTTTTTTCTTTTTCGTTTCTTTTTTAAAAGGAGACCCCACAAGCCTTTCTTGAAGAATACAAATGAAAACACTACAAAACTGTTCTACATTTCAGTGAAAAGATCAAAAAACATGACTGATGCAAAAATGGAAGAAAAAAGAGTATTAGAGAAATAGAAAAACATGTAAAAATGTACAAAAGCCAAGGAAGATGCTTTGAAAGTCAAAGCATTAAAGCACAAAGAAGTATTTTAATAATCAAAATAATACAAAACCTAAAAGACTTTTAAAATGCATTATTATATTATTTCTTCAAGGGGGGAAAAAGGCAATAGCAACGTGCAATTGGTCTTCAAAGTTCAAATATGAAAAAATGTATTTCAAAATGTTTTAAAAATTGAGAAGCATCAGTTTCCTCAAAGATACAAATATTTTATAATATGTGTAAAGACAGAACAAAATCAGAAGATTAAAAAAAAGAGGTAAAAGTCTAAAAAAATCCACTTTTTTTGTAAAGAAGAAAATAGGCCATGCACATTGAGGAAGCACTTTAAAAAGTTCTTTATGTTGTTCATAACATTTCTATTTTTTGATTTTTGTTGTTGCTGCTTTTAAAAACACAAAAGCAGGAAAAGGCATTTTGGATTTAAAATATCCGTTGAAATAGTTTTGGGGGGAGAAAAATGAGCAAGGAAGGGAAGGAATACTTAGATCACACAAAGATAGCAGATTGAGAGAAAAAAATCAAACGGATGGGGTGGAAGAAACATACCATCTTCATCTGTCCGAATAAATACAGATTCACTCTCTGGGCCAGGTCCGACATCAGTGTGGGCTGCCACAGAAATGCGATATTCAGTCCATTTTTCCAACTGTTCCAAAAGGTACTGTGTAGTATCTGGAGTAATTCCCAAAATTTCATGGGGCGTGTCATCTTCTCCATCAGTTCCAGTGTACTTGATGGAATAGGAAGTGATAATTCCATTCTGTTTTTCCACTGGAGGAGGTTGCCAACTTACCAAAATACTAGTGGAGCTGGGGCTGTTGCAACTAATGTCTTGAGGAGGAGCTGATGGCTCTAATTTCAGTAGTGGGTTAAAGGAGGATTTGAGTGAGAGGAGAGAAGTGGTTGAAGAAAAAAATGAACAAAAAGAAAGAAAAATAAATAATAAAGGGCAAACCAAGGAAAAATAAAAATTAAATTTAGAAATAACGTATTTAGACAGTCTTATGAGCCTTGGCTTATTAACATGAAACAACTGAAAATGAATTAACTAAAAAGTGGAAAAGGATGTTGGGGGAAATACATGAAAATGAGCCTCAATTTATTGTTACCTACCTGTGATTAATGATTCTTCATGAAATAAAAACATCAAACATGATACTTCTATGTGTGTATATATGCATATACACCTATAATCTTGGTTACCTTATATGTTTAGTAGTCTTTCTTTCTTTCTTTCTTTCTTTCTTTCTTTCTTTCTTTCTTTCTTTCTTTCTTCCTTCCTTCCTTCTTTTCTTTCCTTCCTTCCCTTTTCCCATCCTAATCCCTCCCTCCCTTCTGTCCATCCTTCCTTCCTTCCCTTCCTTCCTTCCCTTCCTTCCTTCCCACCAGCTTCTCCACTGACGAATCTTTCCTGCACTGTTCAGTTATGAAAAATCAACATAGAAGTACCTATATTTTCCATTTTTCCTTTTTCTACCTACTCTGTATTTTAAAATTAAAAAAAAAATTAAAACACAATTGTAGCCAATAAAATGTAAAACATGCAGAATCAGAAAGGAGTTTTCATTTGTCTTAGTCAAAGATTTACCTACCATGGAAAAGTGACAAGGCTGTTGGATCTGACTGTAACTTGTACTTACCATAAATGAAGATACCGTTTAATATTTTAGCTCCTCTTGGAAAAACCTTGGCTAGCAAAGAATTGAAATCTACTAGCAATTTTACAATACATACACCACCCACTCAACCCACACACAATACAAAATTACTAGACTATAAAAATTTTGAATGGTTAATAAAGGCAAAATAATTTAACTAATATAATACACTTAACTTCAACATTAATCCTTCTACTCAAAAATTCAAGTGACTATTTTTAAATAGATACATTTAAAATAGAGTTTTAGTTTATTAGTGAAAAGTTATTATTAAAAATTATAGGAAATACTTTATTAGATTACTTACATCCATTTTTATACATCACAATACACCTGAAACTGATTCCTGGCCCCCAACCTAATACTTAGAAGTCCCATTAATTTCTTTGTACATTCCAATTTTGTTTTATTGTTTAATGGACAAGAACAAAGTAGAAATAGTTATTTGATGAAAATTCATTATATGGACCTGATAATTGTCAATAAAATGTTCTATGAAATGGTTTGTCCTCAATTTAATTCTTCAAATTTTATTCCTCATGTTTTAGCACAGGGAGCACAATTGCCCTTATTTCTGATTGGACAGAGTTGCAATGCTAATATCTGATTTCCTTATTTCCTAAAAAGGATGCATGAAGTTCTTTTTTAAACCTTTGGAGCTACTTTTGTATGAAGCATATTTGTTCTTTATTTCTCAAGAGGTTTATATGGAAAGAAGTAATTTTTTGCTACAGGATATTAAATGTGTTATGAAATGAAACTATCCACTAGAAGACTGATAAACCCACCTATTAAAACTATTTTTCTAGAGATATTTATTTTTGTCTCCGTTAAGTAACAAAGAATGCCCTTCTTTTCAGTAGCAGCCATTTTAAATTTCCTAAAAGATCTCAGAATAAGCTTCCTAAAGAAAAAAAAAAGAGCAACTACTCCCAAAAACATTCTTAGAATAGCAATTTGCTGATCTCTCTAAGGATAAAAAAAAGTATCACTGATAGAATATATTTTTCTTTAATCCTGCAATTACTCACAGATGTTTCTGCTTGGAACTTATGGAGCAAATCTGGGATTGGTACCAAGGGTGGGAGCAATTTTGCCAATTTGGCCAAATTGGGCTGAACCCGTAGGAACCCACCACTGCATGGTACCTTGGTGAACAAGAGGAAGATAGGATGCCCTTCTTTTCCGTGCTTAGACTTCTTTGCAATGTATTAATGCAATAATCACACTTTCCGTGCTTGTTAACTAGAAGAAGTATAAGAAAAATTAAGAAATCAAGGAGAGGTACCTACTTGACTGCATGGTTCTAGCTGAAATTTCTGTTGTTGATGCACCAAGACCTTGTGGAGAACGTGCAGCCAAACGAAAGTAGTATAAGCTATTTGGCTTTAGGCCTTGCAAGTGATAAGATGTAGCTGGATCAATAGAAATTCTCTGCTGAATGGTAAATAACAAATAAAGGAAGAATAAATTAATACTAAGTTGTGATTCCAATCAAAAAATGTCTAGTATTCAAGCATAAAATGAACACACGCGCACGCGCACGCGCGCACACACACACACACACACACACAGAGAGAGAGAGAGAGAGAGAGAGAGTGAGTCAGACTAGACCTTGTAATTTTCTTGGCGAGATATTGGAAGTGGTTTGCCACTGCCTTCTTCCTAGGGCAGAGAATATGTGACTGCCCCAAAGGCATCAAATAAAGCTTCATGCCTAAGGCAGGACTCCTGCTTTCCTGATTTGTGGCCACATGCTTTTAACTGCTAGGTCAAAATATATCTACATATCTATATATTATAATTGATTGACTTTCTGAATAAAATATATGGTGTCAAATTCATATTAGGCAATGTTACAAGAAAGTCTACCATTCATGTCCTCTGCTTTTCTGTTTAACAACTATATAACATCTATACTGATGATGTCAGTAGCTTGGGATGCAATATGCAGATGATATTGAACAGTATATTTGTCTTAGGCAGATAAAGTTGTGCCTAGAAGCCATTGGAATAGAAAGGAATAGGTGCAGGCAAAACCCTGCTAAATTCAAGTGGTTGTGGGCAACTACATTTAGGAATTCATCTCTTTTGGTCTTGGATGGGCAATCAATGATTGTCACGTCCCATTTAAGACTTGGGAGCTACTGGATTCTCTTTGCAGCTCCTGCTTGAGAATCAGGTGACCGCTGTGGCAAGTTCATCTTCTGCTCTAGTTGTGTGTGCCCATTCTTGGAAAATGGGAGAACTTTCAGATGGTCATCCATGCCCTAGTTTATGGCACATGGCTGGTTGTTCCAAAAACTGAATAACAAGATAAGGTATCAATATGCAACTCTGTACATATGTTCAAATGTGTATAAAAAATAACTTCAGACAATCCAAGTATTTATCACCATGGCATTTGCATTTGTTACACAAAGTTTTCATTTAGTGACACAAATGGAACTGGAAGCAAAGCAATCTAGAAGTGAAAAATCATGTGACTGTGTTTACGATCAAACTTTGATTTTTCAGATCCGGGAAGGCTGTAAATGCAGGGATTAGCTGCAAACTTACTGTTTTATACCTATTTTGCAATTGTCACTGCCCGAGGCAGCGTGGATGACCTGTGTACAATATGATCCATAACGTAACAAATTTATCAGCTGTGTTACCATTACATTTTATCAGATGATATTTGGGGAAAATTTGCTGGTAATGCTGAGAAACAGTACCTATGCCATGATAGTATTCACACTACAGGCATAGGAAGGAGAAAGTGGCAAACCACTGCCAAAAAACTTCATGGGCTTGTCTAGGCAGAATGAAATATGATTGAACAGGAGAAAAAACAAACCAAAGAGATCTATACTAAAATTATATTTTGTTGTTTTGAATTCAGGATGAGGAGAAGGCTGGTCTATTGTTATAATTTGTGCAAACTTTAAAAGAATGGAAGTGTAATTTAGAGGATCTTGCAATAGTTGCAAAATGTTTTCAAACACGAACAATAACAGTTTGTTTACCTCTTCACCATGTTCTCCATCCTTGTAAACAAGATCATAATTTGAGATTGTATCAGATCGTGGAGGGGTCCAAGAAAGTAGTATGCTTGTTTCAGATTCAGGTTCAGCTTTGAAGTTTAGTGGTTGTCCTGGGACTGAAACAAGAACACATATGAGCATTTACTCAACACAGCAACAGTCATAAATAGGAACTAGTTCCCAAACATCCAAATTTCGATCACATGATCATAGGGATGCTGCAAAGATTGTAACTTTGAAAAACAGTCCGAAGTCACATTTTTCAGTGCCGTGGTAACTTTGAATAGTCACTAAATGAACTGTTGTAAACCGGGGACTACCCGTATTTATCTGTCAAAATGGGTTAATATCTATCTATGCTGTCTAGAGTATTGTGCAACTTGGAAATCCATACATTTTAAAGTTGCAATGAATGAAATATGATTGAACAGGAGAAAAAACAAACCAGAAAGATCTATACTTAAATTATATTTTGTTGTTTTGAATTCAGGATGAAGAGAAGGCTGGTCTATTGTTATAATTTGTGCAAATTTTAAAAGAGTAATTTAGAAGATCTTGCAATAGTTGCAAAATGTTTTCAAACATGGTTGACAAACACTTCTCTAGATGATACGAATAGTAAGTCATCTACCACCTTTCTAGCCATGTAAACTCTTAGTTGAGGTAATGCCAAAGGCTGTTTGTGCTAGCTACTGTAACCCTAATCATGGGTTACAGCATGGGTTTCAGTTTTAATAACACCTTAATTGTGAACTTTTTTAAATCTGCCAATCATTTCCTAGGAGCAGCCCATTGCTAATGTATCTCCAGGAGTTTGAAAATGTAAAAAGTGTACGTATAGCAGATTTTTGTAATGACAATAATTATGCACATTAAGACTTCATTCTGAAATGTGTAATTTTACAAATCCTAAGACGCAAATGTATTTGCTTTAATTGTTAACCAAACCATAACACACCTTAGACCTCATAGCAATATTTATTTATTTAATCCAATTTCTATACCGCCCTATCTCCCTAGTGGGACTCAGGGCGGTGCACAGAAGGGATAAAAACACCAATAACATACAATCACAATATAAAATGGAATTAAATTAAGTAAATCTGTGCTAAAATATAATTAAAAACTATTAAAAACGTTATTATTAAAATTAAATCATTAAATCATCCAGCAAAAAAAAAAACCTGGAATACTTAACATTCCTCCCTTCCCCCGCCGCCAAGATATTACAGCCAAGTAAATGTTAAAATGAATACAGTAGTTGTTTTTGATATCAACACACCATTACATCACTGATTAAGTTTAAAATGATGTTACAAGAGTTGTGGTCCTTAAAAGTATTTGTTTTTAGTAGGAATCAACATTGGGACTGTGGAATGACTGAAGGGAATAATTTTTTCTTTTGCACTATATTAGAATTAAACTTGCTGGCATAATTTTACTTGGGAAGGAAGTACTTATTGAATGAACACAGTAGCTTCTTTCAGATCATTTAAACTTCTATTTTGTGTGAATTGAATTTATAAATGAGATAGATAAAATTTATGGATATGAATTTTTTTTTCTACTTTCTGCTCCAAAGGTTTTTTGTTTTTTTTTAACCATCTGGAGCAGGGGTCCCCAACCTTTTTTGCACCAGGGACCGGTTTCATTTTAAAGAAAATTCTGCGGACCGGCTGGCCTAGAGGAGGGGGGGGCAGGGGGAACAGGCAGCGCATGCGCATGTGGGGGGGGGGGGAGTCGGCTCACTTGGCCGTCTAGGGCAGTGGTAAGCAAACTTATTAGTCAATAGAGCCAAATATCAACAGTACCACAACTGAAATTTCTTTTGAGAGCCAAAAGGTGTGGCCTGTTTTGTGGGAGTGGCTCAGTTGTCATGTGACACCAGTGTGCGTGGCCAACTTGGGAAATGTGGTGAAAATCACTTAACAGTCTTGCTTAGCAACCAAAATTTTGGGCTCAATTGTGGTCATAAATTCTTTCTTTCTTTCTCTTTCTTTCTTTCTCTTTTTCTTTCTTTCTCTTTTTCTTTCTTTCTTTCTTTCTTTCTTTCTTTCTTTCTTTCTTTCTTTCTTTCTTTCTTTCTTTCTTTCTTTCTTTCTTTCTTTCTTTCTTTCTTCCATTTCTGGCTGGTCTTTGGTCTTCTGAAGATGGTAAAAATGGATTTATGGGCACTCGTTATATATAAAGGCAGCCCATGACTCTTTGGGATGCTGGTTTGAATCCAGGAAATGATTCAGAGGATGGGATTCCTTTGAAATGACCACTGGGAGAAAAATAGATCTTTAACCTGGTTAACCAAACAGGTAGCTTGAGGTGGAATTTCAATTTCAATTTATTAAATTTATAAAGGAAATAGGAAAATAGATTTCTTCCTTTCCTTTCCTTCCTTCCATTGCCTCCCTTCTTTCCTTCCCTCCCTCCTACCCTCCATCCCTCTTTCTTTTTCTTTTTCTTTCCTTCCTTTCCTTCCTTCCTTCTTTCACCTCTCCCTTCCTCCCTCCCTCCCCCTTCTTTCCTTCACTCCCTCCCACCCTCCATTTATCTTTCTTTTTCTTTCCTTCCTTTCCTTCCTTCCTTCTTTCACCTCTCCCTTCCTCCCTCCCCCTTCTTTCCTTCACTCCCTCCCACCCTCCATTTATCTTTCTTTTTCTATTTTTCTTTCTTTCTCTTTCTCTGTTTTTTTGTCTCTCTCTCTCTCTGTCTCTCCTTCCTCCACCCATCTCTGTCACTGTGTGTGTGTATGTGTGTCTGTTTCCCTCTCTCTCTATTTCTGTCTCTCTAAGTCTGCCTCTCTGTGTGTCTGCCATTCTCTCCCTCCCTCCCCCCGGGGAAGCAGCAGAGGGGTTGGCATGACGGTTGCAGAGGTTATCCCGCAGCGGACGGGCGAAGGACCCGAGCTGCGGCTATTCTTAAGTGCCGCCAAAGCCATCCGGGCGCTGCACGCCCAGCTCCCTTCCAGCTCCGTGTGCGCTGCTAAAGCCGTTCGGGCGCTTAAGATAGCCGCAGCTTGGGTCCTTCGGCCGCCCGCTGCGGGATAACCTTCCCAGCCGACATGCCAGCCTCTCCAGAAAGCCCCGGAAAGTGCAGTGCGCCGCGGTGGCCATCGGAACGAGCTGGTGGAGGCGCGCTCGGCCATCCTCTGCCAGGGGGCTGCTCCCTCCTCCTTGCCGGGCCTGCGGCCCGGTTCCTATGAAGCTGCGGACCGGCACCGGTCCGCGGACCGGGGGTTGGGGACCCCTGATCTGGAGGATAGGGAGGAGAACACAAAATTTGTTCCACATAATGCAACCTATGTTTTAATTTCCCAGATAAAATGGAATAATAATAATTAATAATAATAATTTATTACATTTATAAACTGCCCCCTCTCTCCGAAGTTTGTTTATTTCTTAAAATAAAATGGTTGTATGCGTGTACTATGGACATTCAACAGATCAGCAGAGAAGTAATTTGTGTGTTTCAAAATAAAAAGACCCATGAGGGGGCCGGAAGATCCAGGAATGGGCCCGACCATTTACCATCTTTGGCCGAGGCCTGAGGCTGTTGAAGAACGGGACTGGACTTTAAGGCCACGCCTGAGACATTGCACCATTGCATTTTGCACATTGCACCTATTAAGTATTTATAACTATTTATTGACTATCAACTATTTTATGACCCCACTTTTAAATCTTTTTGTGCTGGACTTATACTTGCTGGAATTAATTAATGAATTTAACATCTATTTAATATTTATTGAATATCTATTTTAACATCTTAATATTTAATATTTATTGAATATCTTTTAACATCTGTTCATCCCTAAACCAATCGATGCCCTGCTACAAATGTGACCCAGTATATACTCAAGGGCAGACCTAATCTTACTGTGGGAGTCCCCCCTCTCGCAGGTTTGGCCCTCCGCTCTTACGAGGGCCCACCTCGATGAGGGATATATTAATCCAGAGAGGTGGGCGAGGCGTAGTCTCAGGGGGGTTTTAATACGTAAATTGTCTTTTTTAGGGGGTACCAGGGAGGGGGGTGGGTATAGACAGATAGAGACGGAAGAACAGAACAAAAGGAAGGGCCAGGCCAGCAGCCGACGGAGGGAAGCGGAAGGAGCCGATAGGAGGGGGGACACACGAGTTGTTCCATTTGAGGGCATACCAATTCAGAGGGTCGTGGGGAGAGGCAGGGCCGAGGGGAGACAAGTTTCATCCTCCCGGTTGGGGGCACGCAGCCGTTGGCTACAAACGGTCGTGTGCCACAACCCCCGCAGGCTAGGTGGTCAGGGAGTACAGAGCCGGGGTCCGCGGCTGATGTTCTGCAATGCCAGGTCCGTTGTCAACAAAGCCCCCCTCATTAGTGACCTTGTGTCAGAGGGGGAGCCGGACCTGGCTGGAATTGCGGAGACCTGGTTGGGCCACGAGGGAGGACTTCCCCTCGTTGAAATGTGCCCACCAGGCTACCGCGCTTTTCATCAGCCCCGGGCCCTAGGTAGGGGCGGTGGGGTAGCGGTCATTGTCAAGGAAGGTCTTGAGCCGAGAGAGACCATTGTGCCACAGACCACCGGTTGTGAGTCCCTCTGCGTGAAGTGGGGCCTAGGGAGGCAGTTGGGCGTGCTGGTTGTATACCTGGCTCCCCGCTATGTAGCAGCAGCCCTGCCCGAGCTCCTAGAGGTGATCGCTACGGTGGCAGTTGAGACCCCCAGACTTTTAGTCATGGGGGACTTTAATCTGCCATCGGTGGGCGAATCATCCGTGGTAGCTCGGGAGTTCATGGCTTCCATGACGGCCATGGACCTGACCCAAGTAATTCAGGGCCCCACTCACGAGGGTGGACATACGCCGGATCTCATCTTTGTCTCAGACCAATGGAAGAGTGATCTGGGTATAGGGGACATAGTCATCACGCCCTTGTCATGGTCAGACCACTCACTTCTCCGGCTCGACTTTCCGACCGCTGCTCCCCTCCGCGGGGAGGCGGAACCAGAGTCACCAATCTGGTACCGCCCCAGGCGCCTGATGGACCCGGATGGGTTCCAGACAGCGCTTGGGCCATTTCCTGTTTCCCTGACCCGCGCCCCGATCGAGGACCTCACGGCCGCATGGAACATTGCGGCCGTGGGAGCCTTGGATCGGGTCGCGCCCTTGCGGCCTCTCTTGCGGCGGCGAACCACCCTGGCTCCATGGTTTACTGAGGAGCTGCGGGTGATGAAACGCCGCAAGAGATGCCTAGAGGGAAGATGGAGGTCTAGCCGTTCTGAATCTGACCGGACACAGGTAAGAGCCCATTTACGGACTTACATTGTGGCGCTGAGAGTGGCCAAGCGTCATCATTGTGCCACTCTCATAGCATCCGCAGAAAACCGCCCTGCCGCCCTGTTTAGGGTGACCCGCTCCCTCCTCCAACAGAGGGAGCGGGAAGCCCCACTACAGGGTAGAGCAGAGGAATTTGTGTCTTTTCTGCAGGAGAAAACCGCTCAGATACAGAGTGAGCTAGCCCCCATTCATGGCCCAGTGGGATGCCACGAGAGAGATCTTGTTTGGGAGGAGTTTGACTCCGTTACTTCCGAAGATATGGACAGGTTACGTGGGCGACTGCGAGCCACCACATGTTTATTGGACCCGTGCCCCTCCTGGCTTGTACTGGCATCCTGGGAGGTGACACGAGGCTGGCTCCAAGAGGTTGTCAACGCATCCTTGAGTGAGGGCTCCTTGCCTGCTTCCCTAAAAGAGGCCATGGTGAGGCCCCTCCTCAAGAAGCCCTCTTTGGACCCAGCTCTTTTAAACAACTATCGTCCAGTCTCCAACCTTCCCTTTTTGGCGAAGGTTGTTGAGAGTGTGGTGGCACAACAGTTTCCCCGTCACCTGGAGGAAATTGAGTATCTAGATCCGCGCCAGTCCGGCTTTCGGCCCGGGCATAGCACCGAGACGGCATTGGTCGCGTTGGTAGATGATCTCTGGAGGGCCAGAGATGGGGGATGTTCCTCCATCCTGGTCCTATTAGACCTCTCGGCGGCTTTCGATACCATCGACCATGGTATCCTATTGCATCGGCTGGGGGGGTTGGGGGTGGGAGGCACCGTTTTACGGTGGTTCTCCTCCTACCTCTCTGGCCGATCGCAATTTGTGCGGGCAGGAGAGCAGAGGTCGACCCCGAGACCACTCACATGCGGGGTGCCTCAGGGGTCGGTCCTCTCGCCTCTCCTGTTTAACGCATATATGAAGCCGCTGGGTGAGATCATCCGTGGTTTTGGGGTAGATTACCACCTGTACGCTGATGACACCCAGCTGTACATATCTACCCCAAACCACCCCAACGATGCCGTAGCGGTGATGTGCCAGTGCCTGGAAGCCGTGCGGATCTGGATGGGAAGTAACGGACTCAGGCTCAACCCGACCAAGACCGAGTGGCTGTGGTTTCCGGCTGCCCGATTCAACCAGCTTTCTCCAACGCTGGCCATAGGGGGCGAACATCTTGCCCCTGTGGATGGGGCGCGCAATTTGGGTGTCCTCCTGGATACCCGGCTGTCTATGGAAGAGCAAGTGACAGCCGTGGCCAGGAGGGCGTTTTACCAGGTTCGCCTGGTTCGCCAATTGCGCCCCCTATTGGATCGGGACGCCCTTCGCACAGTCACTCATGCCCTCGTGACATCCCGACTGGACTATTGTAACTCTCTCTACATGGGGCTTCCCTTGAGGTGCACCCGGAGGCTTCAGTTAGTTCAGAATGCAGCCGCGCGGGCAATTATGGGGACCACCAGGTTCGCCCACGTTACACCACTCCTGCGCGAGCTGCACTGGCTGCCTGTCGTCTTCCGGGTGCGCTTCAAGGTGCTAACTATCATCTTTAAGGCGCTCCATGGCTCGGGACCTAGCTATCTGCGGGATCGGATCCTGCCCCATACATCCTCACGACCGATTCGCTCCCACAGAGAGGGACTTCTCCGGGTGCCGTCCACCAGACTTTGTCAGCGGGCGACGCCCAGGGGAAGGGCTCTCTCTGTGGCGGGCCCGGCCCTCTGGAACGACCTTCCCCCCGATATCAGAACGACCACGGACCTCCGCTCCTTCCGTATGAAACTAAAGACCCATTTCTTTCGACTGGCCGGCCTTGGATAGTCTCTCTGTCTAAAGATTTTTAAATGTATTTTAATGGGTTTTAATTTTTTAGCACGGGATAACATAGTTTAATGGTGTTTTAAACTGTATATTTTGTATTGATTGTTTATATTGTTTTTAGTTTCTCCTGTGCACCGCCCCGGGTCCCTGTGGGGAGAGGGAGCGGTTAATAAATGCAAAGTTATTATTATTATTATTATTATTATTATTATTATTATTATTATTATTATTATTATTATTATTATTGTTGAAAAAATGAAATGAAAATAAATTCAAACAGAAGCCAAAAGTAAAACAAATTAGTTTGCAAGAACTAATTCATATAACGTAAAGTAACCAATCAATTAGGGTGCTGTGGGTTTAATTCCATCTGTTGTAACAATTTGGGTGATGACGTGGAGAAACTATGCAACCAAAGTTTCAAAATAGGATTTCAGCTCAGGATAAGAAGAAAGCATTAGAAAGAAATTTAAAGTGATTCAACCTTGATTGTCTTGGGTATAGAAGGGAGGAAAGAAAAACGCTGTCCATTCTTTAATATTCATTATTATTTATGTGGAATATGTTTGCTACTTTTAGGGCTAATATCAATTCTGTTTGTAATAGCCACTGCATTGCTTCCCCAAGGTCATTTCTGTGACCCCTTATAAAGGTGCTTAGGTTATGGGCATGAAGCATGTTAACCAAATAACTTTAAAGTTCACTAGAGATATATGTTGTCTACAATTTGGATATGGATTATTTTATAGTATTCTAAGCTTTTAATAGTGTATCAGAATATACTGTGTTTCCCCGAAAATAAGACAGGGTCTTATTTTCTTTTGACCCCCGAAATAAGCACTTGGCCTTATTTTGGGGGAAGACTTATTATTTTTGAGGTGCAGGAGGCAGCGAGCATGATCACCTTATGGCTGCTGCTGTGTTTCAATATTTTCAGGGAGGGCTTATATTCAGGGAAGGGCTTATTTTAGTGCATGCACTCAAAAGCCCCAATTGGGGAGGTCTTATTTTGGGGGGTGGGGAGGGTATTAACCATATAATATTTTAGATTTATTAAATATGCACTTTTATTTCATAGCTTATTTTGGATTTTTTTATTATCTATGCCATGTATTTTAAATATTGTTTTAAACTTCAACTTGAATTAGTATTATTTCTTTTTCCTTTCTTTTTTAAATTGTAATACCTAGCTGGGGGAAAAAAATAAAACCAAGAAATAAGTATTTTTTGATAGGCCTATGCAAAGTAATTATTTTTTTACTCTACAATTTACCATAAAAGAGCAGATGAGAAACTGTTTTTATTGTGGAGCAATAATTGTAATGTTTTTGGAATTCCAATTTTCTAATGCTATTTTTTAAAAAATATGTAGAGACTTTTTCCTATTAAGGAAATGGGAATATAAAGAAAATGAACAAGCAAAAGAAAGAAAGAAAGAAAAATTGATAAAAAGATTAGTAAGCAAAGTTACATAAATTGTAATTAGTCTCACTGATGAAAATTAACCTTTTTACAGATTAAAAGCCTTTTTAAATATTAAATAGAAAATGGATTGTTTTTAACAATTATAAAAAGGATTTTAAATATTTTTTTAAATCTCTGAAGTAAGTTCCAAAGTCTCTACTACTTTGTTATTAAGTAATAGGATAAAAAAGTTAGTAAGAAGAACTACTAAAACATTATAGGTAAATATTTTCTAACTTTCTCTTTGGTATACTCATATTGATAATATTTGTGAACAATTAAAATGTCCATGTATTTCTAATTTAAGTTCTTTGGTCAATTCTTTTTCCTCTTAAAAATCACATATTAAATACCTTGCTGAATAATATGAAATGTATTCTTGCTTAATTTGGTCAAACCTCAATTAGAAATCTGTGTTGTTAATTTTGCCATTACCGAATATTCTCCAAACCTAGGTTCCCAATTTGATAAAATCAATAACACCTCTCTTTTTCAATACTGTGATAAACTTTGTAAACATGTTTCTTAGTAAATGTCTTAATTAATTGTAGTATTGTTTGTTGAGAACTCTTGGCGTTATGCCTAATTTTGAATTGTGGTTCCATTTCAAAATTTGATTTTTAACACTTTCTAAATAATGCCCTCTATTTTTTTTCCTGTACTTTGGGGGAATGGGGTGTTTTGCTTTTTCTTTTTTGCATATCTGCTACATATGGTAAAAGAGGCTCGTGGCATTTCCAACATTTATTACTATATGCTTTGTCTATCTTGACAATTACTGACAATCATTATCTTCTACCTAAATTATAAGAATCTCCTCAGACTGCTTACCTTTTCTTGAGAATGACCAGATAAGGCTTCACCTTGGGAGAGATCAAGCTTAAAGGCTGCTTGCAGCTATGCAACAACTCCAAGCTGGGTCCCTTCCTTGCAGCCTAACTGCCAGCATACCCATCTTTAATCGTATTGCCTAGAACAATTCTCAACCCATAGCAAAACGGATCAGAAGAGATTACCATAAATTCCATCTTACCTCCTGTCTGAGTGATGACTTGTATATCACTAGATAGTGGTCCATCTCCAACTGAGGTAAAGGCAAGTACTTTCACTGAATAAGTTTTCTGCGGGACAAGATTCCCAATGGTGGTGATATGGCTATCAGCCACATTATGTTTTAACCAGCTGTTGACATGTTGGGAAGGATCCATAGTATAATACACTCTGTAGCCTTGTATTTGACCATTTGGTTCCTCGGGTTCTTCCCACTGCACTAAAATGGTGGTTGAGCTCAACATACGAGCCTGTACATTACGTGGTGCACTAGATGGTGCTTGCTCCGAGGTCCGTGTTGTCACAGGTTCACTGGGTGGACCCCTTCCTATGTTATTCACAGCAACCACTCTGAACTCATATTCAGAATATGGGCTTAAGCCAGCCACACTATACCTTGTTGTGGCTACTCCATCAATTTCTTTATATAGTTCCTCAGAATTCTTAGGTTTATGCTGGATTATGTAGTAAGACACTGGCTCAGGATTTCCAGAATCCCAGGTCAAAGTAATACTTGTTGCTGTGCTTTCAGTCACAACAGGAGTTCCTGGAGGTTTGGGCAATGCTAGAAAAAATTAATAAAGTTTATTCAAGTGGGGGTAAAATGAAGGTATAGAAGAGAAGCATAAAAATAATTAAGGAAATCCATAGTTATCTTGAGATCAGAAAATATCTATTAAAATATATAAGAAAAAATATGTATTTATTTGTTTGTGTATTTTTTATTTTCTAGTCCCATGTTTATTAATACCTGCTTAAGTCAGGGGTGCAATCCTTCTTGATTAAAGGAAGCAGTCCTGGGAAAAAACCTTCATGCGATCCACAAGGTCATTGTAATAACCATATGTAATCTTCTATTTCTAAATAAGGTGATTTAAAAAAATTGAAGTCTTGCAACTTCAGATACCCTTTATCAGCAAGAAACTGATTATTTGGACCTGTTTCAAACAGGGTTTGTCTTAGACATGTTGAGGGTCTGTATCGGCTGGTTTATAGAAGAAAGGCAGACTCTAACATACCTAGGGAAAACTCTTATTGAAAGAACCAGGTCATTTTAATACCTGACAAGTCAACATGTTCATATTGGATGTTCATATACCATGTTTCCCTGAAAATTAGACAGGGTCTTATTTTCTTTTGACCTCTGAAATAAGTGCTTGGCCTTATTTTCAGGGAGGGCTTATTTTTTGGGGATAGCTTATTTTAGCACATGCACTCAAAAGCCCGATTGGGTTTATTATCTGGGGAGGTCTTATTTTCAGGGAAATAGGGTAGGATGTAGCAAGTGGCCAAGTATTCATCAATAGGAACATGGGGTTTAACAGTTCCTTTGCAACCAGTTCATCTTTCTTTATCAGGCTGCATCTTGAAAGGAATTAAGGCCAACAACTGCATTCTTCTCTTTCCCATTTATTCATTCTTGTATCCAATTTGTCACAAAAACCTAGCAGAGACTAAGGCAGAGCAGCAATCATAAAAACTCCTAATTAACCAACATGGCCAAGATTTTGCTAGTTAAGTTAAGGCTATATCTGATTTCATTTAGTGTGGCCTAGGTTTCTGACAACATTATAGATTATTTCTGACTGTCTGGGAATAGATATGTAAATTGGCTCCTCTTTGACCCTTTTTCCATCTATTTTTGGAAGTTATATCAGCTTTTCTTGTAATCAGATGACAAGGAAATAATTTTAATTTTCAGAAGAAACTTGGGTCTTATTCTAAACACCTTCAAACATAATATTTAAATTGATATTACACCTGTAGCCTGTATTTAATACTATGTGAATACATAATTAATCCGTAAATTTTTTTTGGAAAAATGGTGGTTTACTACTAAATCTTTTTTAAAGCAGGTTAAAACATGCATATGCTTCAATTAAACTTCATACCTTTTACAGTTATCTGTGCTATTGCTTCTATAACACCAAGAGTAGACATGGCCACACAGGTATAATTAGCAGACTGCCTAACATCATTGAGCTCTAGGACATTCCTTCCAATTGGCATATCATCTTCTGGTGTTAGATCTTCAGCTCCCAGCATCCATTTTACATATGGCATTGGGGACCCCACAGCAACACATGTGATGTTAACACTTCCTCCAGGCATAATTTCATGGTTGGTGGGTGGGATTGAGAATCTTGGTGGCACCCGGCGAACTACAATGAAGCACAAATAAAACTACTGACCCATATGAAAATTGTGACTTTAAGAGCTTCCAAACTAGACTACATGCACATATAAACACAACTTAAAGAACTAATTGGTATTTTGAACTCAGAAAAAGAAAAGTAAAAAGATATATTTGTACATAAAATTAATTATTTATATATGGAATCATTAATTTTTACCACATTCATACTATTTTTAATACTTAGTGGAGATCAGCAATTAAATAACTATACAATAGCAATACATATACATCAATACACACACACACGTATATATATATATACAATTCTATTGTTTATACATATATGTACAGAAAAAAACTGGAAAGTTGACAGCATACTTGAGTTGAATATTAAAATCAACTTCATAGCTGTACACTTCCAGCCAACTGATGTAAAAAAATGTGTTGCATCACATCATCACATCAGAGCCTTGGATCACATCACCTACAGTACACTGAAAATACAACTCTGATTTGCTTTCAGACCCAAAAGTGGATGCAGCCTCAAGATCTCACATTGACATTGAAACAAACATAGGAAAACATACATATACATATACATATATATTCATATACATATATATATATATACACACATATATATAAATCATAGGAGAAGAAACAAGGCAAAGCCAGTATGAGTTCTGGATTTGATCATGCACGCAAGCGAGTGACACAGTTTAAAAGGAATCATGCTCAGGAAAGGAAATTTTTTATTAGGAAATAAAACTAATTAAAGGATTGGGTGGGAAATGTACTAAGACAGAGAAGATCACTTTTAAAATGTGAGGATGTGGTAATTTAAACAAATAGGGATTCTAAGGAGATAAGGTAAGAAGTAGGAAGGTACTGGATTAAGCCTAAGGTTGTTACGAAGCAAGTCATGGTGGTGAAGAAGAAGGGAGAACAGTAAAGCATTCCAGATACCATAGTTTTCACATAAAAGGGAAAGAAAAGTAAGTTGCCGGGATTAAGGATAATGTTAAAAGCAGTTCTATGTGTACAAAATGAGGGATATTAGTATCTACAACACATAGCAACAAGGTACTGCATTAACAAAGTAATCAGCATTTAAGCAAAGCACAACAGCAAGAAAATGATTAAGAATCAGTGTTCCTGCTTCATTTATCCTGTATGTTTCGTTCGTATATTCCAAGTGTTGAAAAAGGAGAAGCAACAAATCAAGGCCTTTTGTTCTACAAAATACCGCATCCTTTATTATGACAGCTTTTTAGATAAGAAGCTAAACTGTACCTCTCAGTGATAAAATACAGTAAATCAATATGGTCCCAGACTGAGAGAAATTGACACCTAAGTCCTATCATTAAGAATGGGAGTTATGGGGGGTGTTTTTAGTTATTTATATAGGGATATATTTATATAACCCTATACAGATTTTTAGTTTTTAGTTATTTATATAGTTATATATTTATATAACCTTAGCTGGGTCAAGACTCCAGACAAACATTTCTTTAATTTTAACCTTCCTACTGGATTGAATAAATAAATGTCTATAGACATGAAAGAGGCGTACTCTGATGGCCTCATGAGTGAATGGGAGGGGCACAGGGAGAAGAAGGAGCCAAACATGCCTTTCAGCCAAATGACAAAAAGTTACACAAGCAAGTGACGGGCAGTGCAGACTCTGCAATCCCAAACAGAGTAATTTGGGGGGCGGGGGGCAGAGGGGGATGTTTTGCTTTGTTTTTAAAATAAAACTAAAACACAAGAGAAGTTTTAGTCTTCATGCTTGACGGAGTGCTTGGAGGAGCAATTAACTGCAGAAAGTCATTCCTGGATCAGCAGGCATCGACAACAGAAAAGGAAAGGAAAGGAAACTGGAAGAAGGGAGGAAAAAGCAGGAACACTGACCAAAATTGGCAAGGCCTTAAGCATTCGGGAGTATTACCGCTGTTGGTCATGCATCCAGACTCCCATGTTCTTTGACCATGCACAACAATCAGATACCATCACACATTAAAAGCCATGACCAGGGCGTTCTCTGCTTTAGCATAACACTAACTTTAAAATAAATGAATAAATAAATAAACAAACAAATAAAAAAGGCCACAATGCAACTACATTCATTTCATTTGTATTCCTTGTTATTGGTTAATTAATAGTTTTGTAAGGTGGGTAAAAAAGTAAAAAACACACCAACCTTCTCGCAGCTCTGAGGGATGTAGGGGGTTTGATGCAGAACACAATGAAATGAGGAAAGGAGAAAAACAAGGGAAACACAGAGAGAGTAAAAAGGCCATATCAAGGCTTTCAATGGCTACTTGAACATCTTTTACTTGCTCTAGTCAAACCTTCCTACCTCTGTTCTGTTAGCGGTTTTTTCACAGCTATTACGGTGTTAGAAATTAGCATTATTTGAAAAAAAAAATCCTTCAGATAACAATGGCATACATGCCTCATGCAGTTTAATATTTTCAAAAGGAAAAGGATTAGGTAGTTTTCTAAGAAGGCCATAATCATTTCTGAATCATTTCTCTCTCTCCCCCCCCCCACATCCCCAAATTAAACCATAAATACTTTTGAGGAAGTTGTATATGACAATTTCATGAGCTAAAAACTGTGTTTTAAAACCAAAAATATCCCTTTGCCTTTCTAATCCACCCTTTCATTTAGCACTCTCGCTTTGCTGAAAGATATTAATGACTCAGATAATGTAAATTATGCCAAGAAGTTACAAAAGGAAATGCTTCCATGGATTTATTTATTTTTAAAATATAACCCTACATGTATCCTCATTTCATATCTACTAAAATTAATTCAGTTTCCTCCCCTTTCTTCCTCTTTTCCTCAAAGATCAGGTAGTTCATTAATACATTGCTATGGATTACATATTTCAGTTAATATTTCAAATTAAATAGTGAATATATAGTGAATAGGACTGACAGAAAAGGAAACCACCAGAGTCTTTTTCCCTAACAATTTTCAAACTAAAAACTTTTCCTGTTAACAGAGGTCACATGGCAACATACCTCAATACTCTGTGTTTAATTACAGTTAAATTAGTTTCACAGCAAGCAATACTGGGAATTTAAATACACCAAAATAAACAAAAGAAGGGGGAAAAATAGACCCCCCCCCCAAAATTTAATACAATGTTCAGGTAACTAGCAAATGCAGGAAAGGTAGAAATCAAGCTGTAAAAAATACAAATATACTTACAAACTTTAAATCACAGAGACATATTAGAGTCAATAGTATCTTTCTTCTTCCCCAGTGTTTTCCACTAAGCCTTTATGACTATGTTTTCCCATAATGCCTTCAATACTACAAGTTGCTAAAAGATAAACCTCAAGAGAATCTTAACACCCTTGAGCCTGAATGAAGCGTTGATGCCAGGGTTATGTCATTCCTACCTCTGACATAAAGATTGGCAGGGGCAGAATAGCGAGTACCCGCACTGTTGGTTGCAACACACTCATATTTGCCTTGGTCAGATTCTTCACTCAATTCGATTTGGAGGGCACCTGTATGGATATAAAATATATTCCCAAAGACATCGTCAAAAGATAAGTTTTTCAAACTCCTAACAATACACCGCTTAACAACAATGAAAAACCCTGAAAGCGAAGGTCCACTCAACGTCGGTTCATTTTCTCGCTAAGGTAACACAGACAAAAAAAATGATGTGATGAAAAAAACAAGGAGATTATTTTTTTCACACCATCAATACTAAAACAGGAAAACAATCTGCATTTGTCAAACAATTGTCTAGCATAATACTTTTTCTCCTAGACTATTAAAATGAAGATGGGTGAGACTGCTTCAAGGAAGTATGGCTTTAAAATAAAACAAAGGAGATTAGATTATCGGGTCATCACGTTTGGTTTTACTAAATTCTACTTTTCGTGTGTGTGTGCGGTAAAAGTAATACAAAAGTGTGGAACTTGGCAAAAAAGGGCAAGATGGATTTCAAGAAAATCTTCTTCTGAAGAAGCCCAAAAATGTGCAGCAAGTACAAAAAAGGCTGCTTGAAGTGAAAAAGGAAACAAATTAGTTATTTATAGTAATCAAAAGAAACAAAACTCCCTTAAAGACATGCAGATTTGTAGGAAAAAGAAACACATTCAGCCACAATTTACAATCTTTTAGTGCATTTGCTGAAAAACAAGAGGATTGAATTAGAAGGCACCAAAAAAAAAGAAAAAAAGAAAAAAAGTTTAAAAAATAAGCAAAGAAGAAGCAACCAACCACTGCTGAGGACCTCGGAGTGGCCCCCCAAGACACCCATCAAAATCCACGACTGGGATTAGCAGTGTGGTGTCAGAAAACCCAAGAAAAATACAAAACAAGAATTACAAAAGACATGGACAATGTTTATAAAATGATTAAAACCCAGCAATACCACATACCATTAAGAATATTCAATTATCAACATTTCAATTTTCAAAGCCTGAAGATCAGAAGGATCGAAAAATCCATTGAAGAGTCAATCCAAGAAAAAAATACATGTTGTATTAGGAAGAAGAATGTGTTTATATATAAATATATAATTTAAAAGAAAAAAGTCTACTTGAACAAAAAGAAAAAAGAAACCCTTTTAAAGACAAAGTTAAAAAGAAGATATTCCTTGTTGTCTTCTGCATGTCTGCAACTGTTCTCCAGACCATCTTGGCTTGGTCCAAAAAAAAAAAAAAGAACAGCTAAGGAAGAAAAAAAAATGATCTTTTTTTTTTGCTCCAGTTGGACCAAAAAAAAAGAAGAAGGAAAGAAAAAAAAAGGTAGAAAAAGAAGAAAAAAGAAAAAGAGGGACAAATGATACGCTGTGACTGGGTTGTGGCCCTTAAGACCTGGATATGCTTTCTTTGAAGCATATCACAAAATAACAAACCTTTTTTTTCAAAAAGAAAGAATAAACAGAAAAAAAACACATTTTTAAATGGGAGGTGAAAAATATGTCGGGGAAAAAAATCACAAGATGAAAGTCACTGACCATAACTAAATAGGACAAAAGGAATAAATAAAGTTGATGACTGATTTAGATGATGCATTTATTTTTTTAAAAAATGACAATAATGGAAGGGATGGGAGGACAGAAAGAATAAGATCATTCTGTGAACGTTAGTTCAGCAATCTTACCTCTTATTGGTGTACCACCTGGGTAGATAATATGAATGCAAATAAGATTAGAAAGAAGAAGCATTAGTACGAGAAGAAGGAGGCTAGGGCTTTGGAAGAAGAATCAAATTAGAGTTACAGAATTAAATAAGGACTTAAAGGAATCTTGTTTTATACTGTCAAAACAGGAATATATTTAGGCATAATAATTAGATTATAAGAAATAGTATACCAAAATGGGGAAGCCATCATCTTTGGAAGTGGGGTGAGGTGACAGGGGCAGGGGAGTTCCTTCATTCATACAAAACTCACACTTATACTTGGAATTATTGAGGAATAAAATATCTTATATATGTCTGAAAGCCTAAAAAATCTTTATAGTTCTACAGTTAATAACAACAGTTTAGGAAGTGAAACTGGGAAGAAAAAGAGGGAGAGATACTGGAGAAAGAGAGAGAAAAACAGAAACAGAAAGTTGGGGGAAGGGTTTATGCTAAAGACTATATAAAAATAAACACTGAGTTTATTTTGGATTCTTTTTTCATTTAGTCTGCTATATCTATGTGACATTTGTGTTTTGTTCCTTTTCACTGTGAGTTTCTATACAACAACATTTCTGTGAAGGATTGTGTGTGCACTACTATCACATGTCTGGTGACTACCCTGTTAGTAAAATGCATGCCATGCATTTTAAGAGTAATAATAAGCATTATAATACCATAATTATAGTATTCTGCATATGAAAATTAGTGGGGGTGAAGTGCGCTTCAGAACTAAGCACTTACCAATAGATTCTGGAGATTTAAATACGGAGAGAAGAGAGACAGCATAAAAATATTATTATATTCCTTATAATTTGGTACAAAATCTTTCAAGTTAACGCTTTATATAATTAAAGAATCTATGTCACAGATGAAAATCACTCTAGTTTTACATTAAAAGAGGTTTACTCTACACAATTCTGCTGATAACAAGCATAGAAGTTGGTAATAAAGACGGCTTAACATCATCACAGGACAGATCAGAAAGGCAAACGTTCTGGGAATCATCTGATTTTATAGCATTATTATTTCTGAAGTAAGCAGCTTGTTACATTTCCCATCCCTTATATGATATATTTTATATGGGGAAAAGCATACAACTTATAAACATTAGTTATATTATTATGAAGCTGCATGAGGATGATGAGGGATTCCATCTGGTAGGGAAACAGGGAAAGAAAAAGAGCTGCTAAAGCTGGACTCTACACGAAAAGCAGGCTTCTGTAGATCCAGATACTGAAATACTAAGGAAGTTCCAGAATCACTACTGTGGCTAGATACATCAGAAAACTCTTAGCCAATTCATAGTAATCATCACCATCATCATCATAACAATAATAATCTCTCCTTTCAAAGTATATCCCAAGGATAGTTATTATCGTTGTAGCGGCACTTTGTTTGGTTTTTTAAAAAATGTTGGTTAAAAATAGTATACAAGAAAAAAGTAATGTGTTTCATGTATCAGTGAATGGTAGGAAGATATGTCCCAACTGGCTAATCTTTGGTGAATTTCAAATGTTGAAAACAATTCACAAAACACAATTGTTATATAGTATTTTAAACATCAAAAATGACAAATTTGGGTTGGATGAGGATAATCATTGGTACTCCTTGCATATCCTGAAGTCCAATGCTGATGATAATAATAATAATGAGAGATAAAGGTAGAAGAGAAAATGGATCTGTCAAATACTGCTGAAAAGCAGTAAAGAAAACAACAAAAAATTGAAACTACAGTCACAGCAGTGAGCAATGTGGAATAAACAGAAGCTGCAAAACATTTTGGAAACAGACTATGGAAATTCTGGGACCAGACTATGGCTACAACACAGACATGGATAACACACTCATCAACATAAAAAAGACAAGGGAATAAATCACAACCCAAAAAATAAAACAAACACACAAATAAGGAAAAAGAACAGAAACAACAAAAATAAAATCCAGGAAAGAATTATTTAAGGCATTACTGAAAACAGTAACAATACCTTACCTGATCGTAATTGCTTAATGCGCCCATTGTTGTTGCTTGTATCTACAGGTAAAAAATCTTTGAACCATGTTATTTCTGGATCGGGATTGCCGCTGGCTGCACATAACATAGTGGCTGTTCGAGTACGCTCAACCACCTTTAACTGTGGTCCCATATCAATGGTGGGAAAACCACGTGGAATTTGATCCTCTGGAAAGAAAATAGAATATGGTTTATATAATTTTTATTATGAATTTCGTCTCTTTTATAGATGCATTTCAGATTCTGTGTATTTCAGGCCTATTCTTAATCAAATTTTCAATTTTTTCCTTATAGGGTGGTAGGGGTACACTAAACCATGAATCAAAATAATTTCAGCAGTAATTCTATTCTTCTTAATCTGACAGGATCCTGATTTGCAGAAATTTCCAAGGAAAAGCAGTTAAAAGTTTTCAGAATTCGTATCCTACAGGAATATTGATTTAAAGATATAGATTATAACTTCCACTGATAGGTGAAAACAGTGGGGAAATGGAAGCTCTGTATCCAACTCAAACCCTATGCAGAGTTTTGCTGCATGGTCAAAATAATTTGGTTTTGCATAAGCAGTTAAAGATACAAAGCTATGTCGCCTTTTGAGGAAGACAAGTTTCCTAAATTTAGTGAAACTTATGTGTAATAAAATCCGTACAGGTAATTCTCGACTTACACCAGGGGTGGGTTCCTGAGGGCTCGCAGGGGTTCGCGCGAGCCCTTTCGTCAAATTTCCGGATCCCAAGCAAGCCCTTTGGATCGTGGACCCGGAAGTATCTAAGGAACACGTGGCTCGCTCGTGTATCCCTAGCACGGAAAGTTTCAAGACCCAAGCGCTTTAGTTTTGAAGCTGCCGGGCCTGCTTTCCCTGTTGGCGCGGGGGGCGGGCCGGAAGAGCGCGCTAGGCTGCGCGAACCCCCGCCCATCTATCACTCTGCCCAGCGGAACAAGAGCGCGCTAAGCTGCGCAAACCCCCACCCCACCCCCCGCCACTCGCGGCAAAACTTTCCCTGTTCCCACACACACACGCTTCTCAGCTGCAGGCGGCTGGGCGGCGGGGAGGGCAGGCTAAGGTGAGTGAGCACAGCGGCCCCGGGATGAAGAGGCTCCGCAGGGGGCGGGCGGGCGGGCATGACGACAGACAGACAGAGAGGGGCACAGACACAGAGAGAGACAGGGAGCGGAGGGGGGAATCAGAGAGTGACAGACACACACACAGAGAGGGAGGGAGGGAGAGAAAGAGAGAGATGCAGAAAGTGATTAAGTGCGTGAATGCGAGACAGACACACACACACACAAACACAGAGTGATAGATGGGCGGATGAAGGGGAGAGAGACAGAGAGAGAAAGAAAGAAAGAGAAAGAAAGAAAAAAAGTGAGAGAGAAGAAAGAGAGAGAGAAAGACAGAGAAAGAGACAGAAAGGAAAGAGAGAGAAAAAGAGAGAAAGAAAAAGAGAAAGCGAGAAAGAAAGAGAAAGAAAAAGAGGGAAAGAAAGAGAGAAAAAGAGAGAAAGAGAAAGAAAGAGAGAAAGAGAAAGAGGGAAAGAGAGAGAGAAAGAAAGAGAGAGAGAAAGAGGGAAAGAGAGAGAGAAGGAAAGAAAGAGAAAGAAAGAATGTATGACCACAATTGAGCCCAAAAGTTTAGTTGTTAACCAAGACCATTGTTAAGTGAGTTTCACATTTTCCAAGTTGGCCACTCCCACTCGGTCACATGGCTGGCAAGCCACTCCCACCCAGTCACATGGCCAGCAAGCCACTCCCACAAAGCAGGCCACACCCACAGAACCTGTTCCAAAAATTTTGAAACCCACCCCTGACTTACACCCACAACTGGTACTGGAATCTCAGGCATTGAGTGAGATAATCATTAAGCAAGACATTCACATGTCAATTTTTTTCAATGACTACAATTCTGACACTTCTGGTTGTGGTCATTAAGTAACCTACTGGGTGGTGAAATGGGCAAGATTGAAAGAGCTGCCTGCAGAATACAGCTTCCCTCTTATATGTGGAAGGGAACTGTTCTGGCAAGCAATGGGAACAGAACACAGATGTTTGTGATCTGATCTCAGCTTCTGCACCCCACTGAAATCTGCTCTTTTGGATGTAAGCTGAATTTCTATCCCAGTCATAGAAATTGAGCTCTCCTCGGCAGGCAGCCCCCCAAAGACGAGAGAAAGTCCTCTCAGCAGGCAGCAGCAGCTTGCAACCCTACTGCTTTCTCCACTGACTTTCAGGACACGTTAGTAGAGAAGATTGCAAATGGCAACCACAAGAACATAGGCCACCTGGTAACCAGTTGCTAATTGTGAACAGGTTGCCAAGCAACTATATCCTCATCACATGACAAGGGGGAATAGAAAGATATTTTACAACAGTCAGAAATTCCATTGTAAAATTTCCAATGCCATATAACTTCAAACAGTCATTAAATGACCATTTATTTCATAAGTTGAATAGTATCTGTATAAGATGATTTATTTAAAAAAATACTTTCCATTCCACTGATAAAAACCTTTGTTTTATCAATTACCATATTTTTGGACTATAAGACACACCAGTATATAAGACACACTAAGATTTCAAAGAGGTAAGTAAGAAAAAAAAGTTTTTGTCCTTCCTGACCCCCCCCCCCCCCCAGGAGCACTCTGCAGGCTTTAGAAAGGCTGGAGTAAGGCAAAAACACCCCAATTTTTCACCAAAGTGGAGGGATTTTATCTTTCTTTAGCCCTGCTGAAGCCTGCAGAATGCTTTTTTTTGAGGGGGGGGATAAGGCAAAAATGCCTGTTTTTGCAAAAAACGGCCCATTTTTCACAAAAATGGGATTTGTGGGTGGGGCTTCGGGAGGTCAAAAATTGCTGTATTCAGTGTATAAGATGCACCAACATTTCCATGCTCTTTTGGGGTGAGAAGGTGCAAAATACAGAGGTATTTGGTTATTTTCATATAAATTTGAATCTAATGTATTAAGTCAGATCATCCTAGCCTCTTGTACTCCTTATTAGTACAACTGTATTACCACAATTGCAGTTTCCAAATATGCATTTAAAAGACTGTAACTTTAATTTCATAAACTATAATCCTATGAGTTTATCAGAAAATCTGTTTTTACCATTTAAATTCCACAGCAAACTATAAGAAATATCAATTGTATCTCATGAGATGTTTTTCAAATTATTTCTACTTTCAAAATCATATGTAATTTAAAGATCATATGTAGGGCTGCTAACTTATGTACATAAAGCCAGAGTTCTTCCAAGAGTATAACATTAATAATGAGTAATCTAGTAATGAGTAATCTTTATCTGATTTAACAAAGTGCGACCAGAATAAGAAAAAAAAAATAAAAAATAGTATTCAGATGTGCATAAATGTTATTATAATCTAGAAATTACATTCAGTAATTTCTTATTGATTATAAAGGCATTTATTTTTCTTTTAAAAACACTGATTTTTATCCAAAACCAAAAGAAAACAGGAGATAAGATCAATAACTACTGTGGACTTATTTTATTAAATATGACTACTATGAATGAAGATAATTTGTTACAATTTTTCCAGCATCAACACATAATTTATTTTGCTAGAAAAGTTTTCACAGGCATTTTAAAAAGTTAAAAGTGATATCTTGGGAGGGCACACCGATGCTTGCATTTCTTGATAACCTCCTTCCCACTTAGGGCTATGGAACCACTGACAATATGACTTGTGTATATTGCTCTAGCACAGTGGTGGGCAAACTCATTAGTCAACAGAGCCAAATATCAACAATACCATGATTGAAATTTCTTTTGAGAGCCGGAAGGTGTGGCCTGGTTTGTGGGAGTGGCTCAGCAGTCATGTGACTGGGTGGGCGTGGCCAACTTGGAAAATGTGAAACTCACTTAACAATGGTCTTGGTTAGCAACCAAACTTTTAGGCTCAATTGTGGTCATAAGTTCTTCCTTCCTTCCTTCCTTCCTTCCTTCCTTCCTTCCTTCCTTCCTTCCTTCCTTCCTTCCTTTTTATTTCTTTCTTCCTCTCTTTCTCTCTCTCTTTCTTTCTTTCCTTCTTTCTCTCTCTTTTTCTCTCTCTTTCTGTCTCTCTCTTTTCCTTTCTCTCTCTTTCTGTCTCTCTGTCTCTCTGTCTCTCTCTTGCTCTCTCTTTCTTTCCCTCTTTCTCTCTCTCTCTTTCTGTTTCTCTCTTTCTCTCTCTCTTTCTGTCTCCCTCTCTTTCCCTCTTTCTGTCTCCCTCTCTCTTTCCCTCTTTCTCTCTTTCTGTCTCTCTCTCTCTCTTTCTTTCCCTCTCTCTCATTCTCTCTCTTTGTTTCCCTCTTTCTCTTTCTCTCTCTCTCTCTCTTTCTGTCTCCCTCTTTCCCTCTTTCTCTCTCTCTGTCTCTCTCTCTTTCCCTCTTTCTCTCTTTCTGTCTCCCTCTCTCTCTCTCTTTCCCTCTTTCTCTCTTTCTGTCTCCCTCTCTCCTCTCTCTTTCTGTCTCTCTTTCTGTCTCCCTCTTTCTCTCTCTCTCTCTCTCTTTCTCTCTCTCTTTCTGTTTCCCTCTTTCTCTCTCTCTTTCTGTCTCCCTCTCTCTTTCCCTCTCTTTCTGTCTCTTTCTGTCTCCCTCCCTCTCTTTCTCTCTCTCTTTCTGTCTCTCTCTCTCTCTCTCTCTTTCTCTCTCTCTTTCTTTCTTTCTTTCCCTCTTTCTTTCTCTTTCTATCTGCTTCGTCTGCCCATCTCTGTCACTCTGTGTGTGTGTGTGTCTGTCTCGCATTCAAGCACTTAATCACTCATTCTGTGTCTCTATCTTTCTCTCCCTCCCTCCCTCTATTTGTCTCTCCCTGTCTCTCTGTGTGTTTGTCACTCTCTGATTCGCCCGGCTGCCCGCCGCGTTCGCTCGCCCGCTCAGGGTACTTCCAGGGCTCGATGTGAGGTGGGGAAGAAACGGCGATCCTCCGGACGCCGGTTCCCTCCAATCTCCCTGGAAGGAGCCGGGCTCGCCCGCCCGCGCTCCTTCCAGGGCTCGATGTGGGGTGGGGTGGGGAAGAAACGGCGATCCTCTGGACACCGGTTCCCTCCAATCTCCCTGAAAGGAGCCGGGCTCGCCCGCCTGCGCTCCTTCCAGGGCTCGATGTGGGGTGGGGAAGAAACGGCGATCCTCTGGACGCCGGTTCCCTCCAATCTCCCTGGAAGGAGCCGGGCTCGCCCGCCCGCGCTCCTTCCAGGGCTCGATGTGGGGTGGGGTGGGGAAGAAACGGCGATCCTCCGGACGCCGGTTCCCTCCAATCTCCCTGGAAGGAGCCGGGCTCGCCCGCCCGCGCTCCTTCCAGGGCTCGATGTGGGGTGGGGTGGGGAAGAAACGGCGATCCTCTGGACGCCGGTTCCCTCCAATCTCCCTGAAAGGAGCCGGGCTTGCCCGCCCGCGCTCCTTCCAGGGCTCGATGTGGGGTGGGGTGGGGAAGAAACGGCGATCCTCTGGACGCCGGTTCCCTCCAATCTCCCTGGAAGGAGCCGGGCTTGCCCGCCCGCGCTCCTTCCAGGGCTCGATGTGGGGTGGGGTGGGGAAGAAACGGCGATCCTCTGGACGCCGGTTCCCTCCAATCTCCCTGGAAGGAGCCGGGCTTGCCCGCCCGCGCTCCTTCCAGGGCTCGATGTGGGGTGGGGTGGGGAAGAAACGGCGATCCTCTGGACGCCGGTTCCCTCCAATCTCCCTGGAAGGAGCCGGGCTTGCCCGCCCGCGCTCCTTCCAGGGCTCGATGTGGGGTGGGGTGGGGAAGAAACGGCGATCCTCTGGACACCGGTTCCCTCCAATCGCCCGCAGAGCCTCCGCACCCCCTGGAAGTAGATGAGCGGCTGGCATGCCGCCTAGGGAGGCTCTGCGCAGGGAGCGAGGGAGGGAATGAGCGGCTGGCAGGGAGGGTTGCTCCGGCGGGTCCCGGGAGTCCCACCCTCGGCGAGGGTGGAGGAAGAGCCGGACTCGAGGGGCCAAAGAGCCGCATGCGGCTCGCGAGCCGCGGTTTGCCGACCACTGCTCTAGCAGAATGGTATTTCCATCTTTTACAAGTGTGAGTTTACTTATCTTTACCAATATGCAAGCTGACATTCTTATGCCATTTTGTATTGGCTCTTGCCAAAGAATCCTACATTTTATAACAATTTATAAAATGTGAATTTTTCACTTTGGGAATTACTGATAAGATATGACTTATGCCATGCTGAAGTAGCACTCTAAGGTATTGCATGACCTTTCCTTTTCCTATTTCATTTACAAAGAATACACTTGAGCTCCCATTTTCTTATAAACATTCACACAACCAAGATAATACATCTTGCATACAACTAGGGTAAAGAATGAAAAAGAAATTCCCTTTCTTATTTTTAATAAGGACAATTAAATTCAGTCTATCCCTCTTATGCAAAGATTCTGTCTGAGTACACACTCCTCATTATATTTCCACGAGGAACATTATAATGTAGCAGATTGAAATAGTCAGAGTTGTTATACTTTGACAGTTGTGGCTTGTTTCCAATCTGGCTGTCAGGTATTTGGCAATAAAACCTAGAATTCAGCATAAAATAAGATGGGAAGAAATAATGAAATTTGTAACAGCACCGCTTATCTCAGTGGGCATAAGTTTATATGACATGAATTGCTTTCTTTTCTACTTTAAACGTATTAATTATTTCTATAAAACTTTTCCAATTTGATGGCACAATGTTTAACAGCATATCAGACAACATGAACATTTACATCAATCAGCAATTATTGTGCAGCAACAACCTCTTTTAAAAAGATAAAAAGTATTATTAATCAATACTAACGCTTTAAATTTCTACACCACATGACAAATATTTTTCCTTCTTCATTAGCATTCACATCAATATAATCATCAAGATTTTAAGCACAACATTCTCCAATTTTCATTTTAATATTCACATACTCAATTAGCTAGTCCTTCATCAATATTTTAAATCAGGCATGACTTTCATACCTTTATCACACATTGTCAGGCAAACAGAGATATTATGTCCTTGTGCTGAGGAAGGCTTACAAAAAATGTACACTTTAAAATGCGTTTATGATGGTAATTACAGGAGGCCAGACCACATCACAGTTTTTCATCATTCATAAAGAAATATAACATCAATTATGTTTTGTTGCTAATTTTTTAATTCTGTTCTGGCACTTATTCCACATGATTTTATTATTTTCAAAGAGTTTTTATGGTAGTTTTACAGCAGAAAATAACAAGATAGCTTTATTATATTTTTACTGAAAAAAACTCTGCAACACCACATTGCCTAATTTCAATAATAAATGATATTATTATTATCAAAAGACCACTGAAAAATGTTTGATATAAAGCATGTTTTATGTTTTTACAAATTAACCCAACTAGTGGTTCTTAAATTGTCATGGTGTATGTGTATGTAGAGGTGTATATGCAGATGTGTGTGTACAAACACAACCCAATAATAATTTTACACCCCAATTGTAAAGTATCACTAGTAATTTTACAACTTAATATGTAAAATATTATTAGAAATATGACCTATAATTCAGATAACAAGGAAAACACATCCAGCAAGAAATCTGTTATTTTTACATTAACTGTAGTTTCTGACCACAGAAAACTTCAAATGAAGCAACCAAGTTCTGTGAAATTTGCTGCCTCTGACAGAGTAAGATGTGGCAGTATGTTTCATGTGGGAGTGTGTTAACTGAATTTTAGAGATCAACATAGATGTTGGTTGAAACAAAAGAGAGGTAATTTGACTAATTTAAAAATATGCTAATAGCTGAAATGCATGTTTATTTAATCATCAAAATATCCAGATATTCTATCAGCTAAATCTAGATCTTTCAGGGTATTGATGAAAGATTCAATGACACATAGAAGAGTAGGAGAAGGAAGGAGGTTGTTTGAGAAGCTAAAACCATGCAGATGGCAGCTAGCACAATTCCAGTGCATCCAATGTACACTAGATGTCTATATTGCAAACACTTTGCTAACGGCAGCTAAAGCATTGATATAGATAGTGTTGTACTTACGAAAAAGTGCATTTTGCTAGCTAGTGCTGTAAACATTCAAGATTTGGCTTGTTAGGAAATAAGCAAGATGAGGCTCAGGGGGTGGAAACTGAATGGCATGCAGGCAATAGTGGTCTTACCAGAAGATTAACAAAAAGTTTTGGAGAGTAGTATGCACTGTTTTCGCTTAGATGTATGCTAAACATAACCTCATATTTCCATGTCATGACTGAGTATGTAGTACACTATTAAGCAAGCATTTCTTTTAATCACTACAGTAATACACTTGAGAAACACTATAGTAATGCACTTGAGAAAAGATCATTGTACTCTACACAGATTTCTCACCAAGGACAAAGGAGAACAATCTGTGTAGAGTACAATGAACTTTTCTCATATTCAACCCAATTCACCTTGAGAAAAAGATGCTCTTTAACTTTGAAATAGTATCAGTGACAACGGGTATAAAGAGAGACCACTTAAGTCTTTGATGGTCTCTTTCTTGGCAAGAATCTTCAAACCTGGAATGTGATAATCTCATTCTTGCAGGAAGGTATAGCACTCTAAAATAAGATTGGATTGGATTCTCTAAAATCCAATGACACGAGGCCATTAAAAAGCAATAACCTATATATGTTAATCAAAAACATCCATGAGCTGAAACTTTCATGCAGACGTATAATGCCAAATCATACAAGAATTTCCAGCTTAATATAGTTAGTGTTTTGATTAATTTATACAATGGCTGTCAAAATTCTGCAATGCAGTACATTCAATGGAATACAATTAATACATAGAAGCAAGAGATTCCTTCAATACACAAGAACCTCAACATATAGATATTTATTGGGCTAATAAAGTACAAATCTACATCAACAACAGAAAAGTATTAAGTAAATAAACTAGCTAGAAATATATGTTCACTTGACCAAATCTTTGATTTTTAACATTTTATAAGACAAGCAAGTACGCTTGTTCCTCAAAACAGTATCTTGATACAATTATCTTATTTATCTATTAATAGAATCTTTACTTCAAGAGTAATTGACTTGGGGTGTAACCATTTGAAAAGCTGTATGTTACAGCTCAGCTGACAATTGTATTTAACTTTACCTCATGGCAGCTACATTTCAATGAATTGAAATTCCTAATTCTGTCTACACATATTTTTTTTATAGCAAGATATGGTAAAATAACATGCTGTGCGTAACTTTAGGGTTAAGTATTCTGTCCTCCAAACTTCATTATTTAAAATTAGCCATTAATACTAGTCTTGCTTATATAGAATTAAATAATTATTCAAGTCAAATTTTATGATCAAATTGGTAATGTCAGTTTATTAAAGTTTAACTGATAAGTCAACTGCGTAAGATTGCATGGATATTTTATTGGGGAACAATGGGACATTGGAGAGGCTACAATAGTACTGAAGCACTAAAATAACCTCTTTTTAAATCATGTTACTCACTCAAAGCAGTAAAAAAAAACACCCTTTAATGTAGCAACTGCTTCTCAAGTGCTTCAGATAGACACACAAACACACAAAATCCTAAGGATGTTTTAATATATTTTTCATTAAAAATGCATCACATATACAGCTATTCAGATACTTTTAATATAGGACCTGTAATCTCAGCTGATTCATTTTCCAAGGTTATCTTTGCTATATTCTGTCATCAAATCTTGGACAAACAGATAGTTTCTATGCAATAAAATAGATGGATACAAATCTGACATTAGAAATAGCAACATCTGTGAGCGGTAAAATTGTTTAAAGTGAAGAAAGCATATTTATCCCGAGATTATTGTATGTCTATGGTATAATTGTGTGAAATGAAACATTTCAGACAGTTAATGGTGGAATATTGACTAGTATATATCATATATGGATAGTATATAGTAAATGTACACTACATAGCATATGCATAGTAATTATAGCATAAAAAGCAGACATTTTTGTGGTTTGTGGTCATGGTAATCTGGTAGGAACTGTGCCAATGTGAAAAATAATATATGCAACATAATGTCTCAACACAAATCTTCTTGCCTCCTAATATCAGACAAATGTATCTTAGTCATGTAACTTGTATTGTTACACGTTGTCGTTTGTGCTTTCTTGTGGACATCTATGTATATGGCTCGTGATCTGCATTTTATATCCTCTAGAACAGTTTCCAATGACATGTTTGTGCTTCATAGTATACAGTACATATTGGCTTTAGTTTTATTATTTGCCTTTTCGTGCACTTTTAGCTTTTAACAATGCTCTGATCATAATAATTTCCTCCAAAGAAAGGATTTTTGTTCTCTATCCCTAAGTTCAAAACAGATACAATATGAAACTTAAAACAACTATTTCATACCTGAACCTGTTTTCCGACTCTCTTTATTTGCTATCAATTTATTATTTAGGTGTAGAAATAAATATGTGTTGCTATTTTTGCTTGATATACCATTCTGAAAGCAGTTTATATACTGTTCTGGATCACTGAATTAAGTGAAAGGAAAGGAAATACTTCACACCCTTTGACTTCTCACAGCAAACACTTGGTATTAGCTCAAGATCACTGCAGGTACAAGATCATAAACATTGTTATTAACTTCTGTTTCATCCTACCACTTTGTCAGATTTCCATCACTTTGCCCCTGAGAAACTCACCAGCTAGTTAACCTCAGACAGCATGAGTAAAATTATTATATTTATTTCTGATTGACCTACAAAATAATAGCTCTTCGTTTCAATAATCTTTAGCACTATATACAGCAGCAAGAAATCTGTTACTTGATAGATGGGATTTAAAAAAATATCCAGATGACCAATTTTTTTGAAAAAGAAAATGGTGAAATGAAAAACTTGAAAATTGAGGATACATATATTCAGATCTATATATTAATATTAAATGGTGGCATGGAATGGACTGCAATTTTCAAAAGTTTAGCTTTTTACATTTATTATTATTATTATGTGATTAATTTTTGGTGAGATTCACAGCCTTTGGGGCTGGTTGGTAGCTCAACAGCTCGAGTCCTAACCAAGGACCTAGGAACTGTTAAGGTAACGTCAGAGGATATAAGTTGTTCCAAGTAGGGTAGCTTTTTGTAGAATCAGAATGTTCAAGTCAGGTAAATTTAGAATTTCCAAATAGCGAGGTAGCCCTTTAGGTATTGCTCCAAGGGCTCCAATTACAATTGGGACAATACATTATTTCTTTTTCCACAGTCACTCAACTTCAATTTGCAAGTCCCGGTACTTTGTGATTTTTTCTTGCTGTTTATCTTCAATTTGTGCATCATCAGGTATTGCAATGTCAATGAACAATACCTTTTTTCTTTTCAACTATTGTTATGTCAGGTGTGTTGTAGGCCAAGTGCCTGTCAGTCTGGATTCTGAAGTTCCACAAGATCTTGACTTTCTCATTCTCTAAAACCTTCTCAACCTGATGGTCCCAGTGGTTTTTGTTGTACTTAAATCCAAACTTTTGGCACAATTTTCAGTGAATGATCTTATCAACCCGGTTGTAGGTAGTCATTTTGTGAAATTTTGCTGCACTGATCAAGTTGTCGACTGTCTCATCTTTCTCATTACAGAGGCAACATTTGCTTTTGGTGGCTACATATTGTTGTTGTTATTATTATTATTTACTTTATTCATTAAACATGAAACTCAGCCAACTGAACAGTTAAAAATGCATTACAAATACTATTGACTGGTGCTAATGGTTGATATGGTTTTCTGTCAGCATCCTAGGTATCAACAAAATATCTTCTTAAAATATAAGATGTTCCAAGTAGCAGTTTTTTTGCAGTTCTGCTGGTGTTATTGTAGGAAGCTGCAATTTGTTGATGTATCTTGTAAAATTCTTGGACATGGTGCCAAGAGCCCCGATGATAATGGGTATTATTTATTTTATTGGATTTCAAGACCGCCCCCTCTCCCCGAGAGGACTCGGGGCGGTGTACAGGTAAAATTAAAAACTACTAAAACCATGACAATACGTACAAGGTTAAAATCAAATTAAATAGTCCTGTACAAATTTATAAAAGTTAAAACTAAACCCATAAAACCGAATAAAATAATTTAAATTACAGACTGGGGCGAGAAGCATGAGTTAGGCCAAGCCGGCTTGATGTAACAGGTGAATTTTAAGTTTCTGGCGGAAGGAGTGGAGGTCCGTGGTAGTTCTGATATCAGGGAGTAGGTTGTTCCAAAGGGTCGGGCCCATCACAGAGAAGGCCCTTCCCCTGGGTGTCGCCCGCTGGCATTGCCTAGTGGACAGCACCCGGAGAAGTCCCTCTCTGTGGGAGCGAATCGGCCGAAGGGATGTATGGGGCAGGATACAATCCCGCAAATAGCTAGATCCTGTGCCATGGAGCGCTTTAAAGATGATGACCAACACCTTGAAATGCACCCAAAAGGCCACAGGCAGCCAGTGCAGCCTGTGCAGAAGCGGTGTTATGTGGGAGTATCTGGTAACTCCCAGAACTGCCCGCGCGGCCGCATTTTCGACCAGCTACAGCCTTCGGGTGCATCTCAAGGGGAGCCCCATGTAGAGAGCGTTACACTAGTCTAGACGAGATGTCACAAGCGTGTGAGTGACTGTGCGAAGGGCGTCCCGGTCCAATAAGGGACGCAACTGGCGCACCAGATGAACCTGGTGGAACGCCCCCTGGCCACGGCTGTCACATGGTCCTCCATTGACAGCCGGGCATCTAGGAGGACGCCCAAGTTGCGTGCCCGATTCACGGGGGCCAGATGTTCGCCCCTATGGCCAGTGATGGAATCAACTGGTTGAACCGGGGCGCCGGTAACCACAGCCACTCAGTCTTGGACGGGTTGAGCTTGAGTCTGTTCCTTCCCATCCAGATCCGTACGGCTTCAAGACACCGGGACATCACTTCGACGGCATCGTTGGGGTGGTTTGGGGTAGAGATGTACAGCTGAGTATCATCAGCATACAGATGGTAATCTACCCCAAAACTACGGATGATCTCGCCCAGCGGCTTCATATATGTATTGAACAGGAGAGGTGAGAGGACCGACCCCTGAGGAACCCCACAAGTGAGAGGCCTTGAGGTCGACCTTTGCGCCCTACCAATACAAATCGCGATCGACCGGAGAGGTAGGAGGAGAACCACTGCAAAACGGTGCCCCTCACCCCCAACCCCTCCAGTCGATGCAATAGGATACCATGGTCGATGGTATCAAAAGCCGCCGAGAGGTCTAATAGGACCAGGATGGAGGAACAACCCCCATCTCTGGCCCTCCAGAGATCATCCACCAACGCGACCAATGCAGTCTCAGTGCTGTGGCCAGGCCAGAAGCCGGACTGGCGCGGGTCCAGATAGTCAATTTCCTCCAGGTGACGTGGAAACTGTTGTGCCACCACACTCTCTACAACCTTCGCCAGAAAGTGAAGGTTGGAGACCAGACGATAATTTACTAAGAATGCTGGGTCCAGGGAAGGCTTCTTGAGGAGAGGCCTCACCACCACCTCTTTCAAGACGGTTGGCAAGAACCCCTCGCTCAAAGAAGCGTTCACTATTTCCTGGAGCCAGCCTTGTGAAACCTCCCAGGATGCCAGTACAAGCCAGGAGGGACACGGGTCCAATAAACATGTGGTGGCTCTAAGTCGCCTATGTAACCTGTCCATATCATCGGAAGTAACAGAGTCAAACTCCTCCCAGAATGGTGTCTCAAGACCCGCCTCCGACATCCCCTCCAGACCACTTCCAGTGGAGACCAACTCCCTCCGAATCTGAGCGATTTTGTCCTGCAGATACTACCCAAATTCCTCTGCTCTGCCCTGCAGAGGGGCTTCCCGCGGCCTCTGTTGAAGGAGGGAGTGGGTCACCCGAAACAGGGCGGCAGGGCGGTTATCTGCGGACGCGATAAGAGTGGCACTATACTGATGCTTGGCCACTCTTAACGCCACAAGGTAAGTCCTCAAATGGGCTCTCACCTGTGTTCGGTCCGATTCAGAGCGTGTGGATCTCCATCTCTTCTCTAGGCGTCTCTTGTGGCGCTTCATCTCCCTCAACTCCTCGGAAAACCAAGGAGCCTGGGTGGTTCGCTGCCGCAAGAGAGGCCGCAAAGGCGCAACCCGGTCCAAGGCCCCAGTGGCCGCACTATTCCATGCAGCCACTAGGTCCTCCATCCGGGCGCGGGTCAGGGCTACAGGTAGTGGCCCAAGCTCCGTCTGGAACCTTTCAGGTTCCATCAGGCACCTGGGGCGGAACTGTTACATGCTTCATCCATAGCTGTGTAGTTTCGATGGCCAGGTCATGATATGTTTATTATTATTCTGTGGTTAATCTTTGGTGAGATTCACAGCCTTTGGGGCTGGTTGGTAGCTCAACAGCTCGAATCCTAACCAAGAACCTAGGAACTCTTAAGGTAACGTTGGAGGATATAAACTGTTCCAAAAGTAGGGTGTTTTTTAAAAATTATTATTATTATTATTCTGCTCAGAATATATTACTTTCTTTTTGAATGTGTTTGCCTACAATATGCTAACTACGTTACCCTATGGTAATTATTTTTTGTTGATTTTTTTAATATGGAGAAAGATCAGGACAGAGATATGCAATGAACTACTTCAGTATTACAACTGATTAGATAATATGCATTCATAATCAAGGTGATGGAATCTAGATATTAATGCATATCCTGATTAGGTGATACTACTGGTTAATTATTTAAATGCCAGAAGAGAATGGGCTTTTATTTTTCTAATCCAACTATTTTAGCAGGACAATTTGAGAAATAAAGTAATGTTCAAAGAAGGCAAAATATAGATTCAGAAGAAAATGCCACCTAAAAAAGTATTTTTCTATTTCTTTTCTTAGATTATCTCACAAAAACCTGCAACCTGAATGCAACTTGGTGTACCATAGGAGCAAATATATATTTCTTTGCCAAATGAGATACATAGTTTAATTATAGTAGTACACAATATTTATACTATTTGTTTTAAAAGAATATACTAGTGGACCTGCATCAAAAGTAAAACAAGGTATAATAAATCCATGAATATTTTATTCTTTACTCTAGAAAATCACATTTTTATGGAATACCTTCTTACAATATTAATGGCCTAAAGCTAACATTTATTCTCACAGTTTATTCTTCTTTCAGTTATTTCAAGAGACTTCAACATGTTGATTTTATGATCCAGCTTAATCCTTTAAGATTTTAAAGTGTAATTTTAGGAGTTTCATATCATAAAACCATTTTTTAAAAGTGTATAGACAATGCAGTTAATAAAATAGTTAACATTCAGTAGTTAGAAGTTGTTTTCTTAATCCAGTGATAATGATCTTTTAAAATCCAAAATAATAGGGTTTCAAATTTAATAGGTTCTTTTGCATAAGCATTTTCACAGCATAGTTTTATTTTCCTACTATTGAAATGATTAGCAAAAAACAAAATTATTAATATACATGTCTGCTAAAGTAAAATTATTGCTAAAGTAACTTGTAAAGAGGAAAATATAATTACAATTTTCATACAAACTTGAAATAAACTCAACCCTATCTCTAATTATAAAGAACAGTAATATAAATAGAGAGTTCCAAGAGGCTGCCTGCTTTATGTAAGTTCCTTTTTCTATGTGTTTATTTATTAAATTTATATGCTGCTCATCTATGGAGAATAAATACAATAATAAAAGATGAAACATATTCACAAACTTGATGTCCCGCCCATGAATGAATTAAAATTATATGTTGGAAGTCAAACATTCTTCTTTTTAGAATACTTACTCTGGAAAACACAGGATATATGTGTTAAGTTTTACTTCTGCCTTTCAACATGTACCTTTTACAATCAATTAGCATTAGCACCTTTTCCTCCCCAAATATTTAATCATACCAAAATGATATAACTCTTGATAGAATCCAGTGGTAAATTTCTATATGTAGAATCAACATTTGTTTATTGAGCAAAAGTGATAATTTTTCTTTTTCTCTACAACCCGTTTTCCTAGTAACTTGAAAGATGCTTTGCAGAATCTACCAACATACTAGAACTGTGATGCCGAACCTATGGCATGTGTGCTCAACATGGCATACAGAGCCATGTTGCCTGGCCAGAGCCATGTTCCTCTTCTGGGTTTCTGATGTGCATGTGTGTGCAACGATCAGCTAGCCTTCATTCATGAAGCAGTGCCTGAAACTGGAAAAGCTGGTCTTCTGCTTTCCGCATGAGAATGTGCACTGGTCAGCAGATAGTCATGCGCGCATGCATGCCAGTAACTGCAAGTTTAGCTGGCCAGCACGCATGAGCCTGTCAAAAACCAGAAGCGCATTTTCTGACGTGCTCATGCCCCCTGGGCAGCTCCTCTTCTGTCCCAGATAAGTGCGCATGCGGGCAGGCAGGTGGGTGGGCTCCCTTTTGGCACTCAGTGCCAAAAAGATTAGTAATCACTGTACTAGAATATATCTCAAAATTACATGGAAGATTACAGAAGGAGAAAATGAGCAGAAATATATTTGTGAGAACAGAACCATTCATATACTTTTACATTCTATTATCTGACTGCGAAATTCCAGCTTAATATGATATGAAGCTAAATCTTCCAAAATGTCAATGATTTTTTTAACACCTCTAAAGATCTGGTGACTTTATGTCTACTGTCAGAATTGTGACTGGATATTTTATGTTAAAATTATCAGGCGTTCTTTCTCTATGTTACATATTAAGCAGTTTGAGATGGGCATGAGTACCAAATCATATATTGATTATTACATTGAATAAGTGACTCCAAGCAAGCAACTTCCATATGATCTAAAAGACAATTAAATTTACCACATACATATTTAGTGTTACCTGTGAATTAGCAATTCCTTTAATTGATTTTTAAAAAAAGAAAAATATATTTTTCCTGCTATGTGGAAAAGGAGCATGGATCGCTTCACAAGAGGAAAAGGCCAAGGATAAATGTTACATTATCATACTTGTTAAAAAGGTCAAAGAGGAAAAGAGAAATAAAGAGAAAGGGAGATGTTTGGGAGGTGTTTGTCTGACATTATGCTTGAAACAGTATAGGTAAAGGTAATGGTTCCCCTTGCATATATGTGTTAGTTGCTCCCGACTCTAGGGGACGGTGCTCATCTCTGTTTCAAAGCCGAGGAGCCAGTGCTGTCAGAAGACGCCTCCATGGTCATGTGGCCAGCATGGCTAAATACTGAAGGCACACAGTTGTTACCTTCTGACCAAAGGTGGTTCCTATTTTTCTACTTGCATTTTTACATGCTTTCAAACTGCTAGATTGGCAGAAGCTGGGACAAGTAACGGGAGCTCACTCTATTATACAACACTAGGGATTAGAACAGCTAAACTGCCAATCTTCTGATTGACAAGCTCAATATCTTAGCCACTGAGCCACCACATCCGTTGCATTATAGGTAGTCCTTAATAACCTTAATTGAGAGTAGCAATTCTGCTGCTAAGTGAAAGAGTTGTTAAATGAGAAATCATGTAACCGCAACTGCACTTTTCAGTAAAAAAAAACCAACAACACAAAATTGTTCAGTTTTGTTAGCATAGCGCACCTTGGCTCCCAACCTTGGAGCCACAATCACTATCGAATCTCTCTGCTCTATTGGGTAGGTGGTGGGACGACAGGGGATAAAACTTAATAAAGAGTTGTCTAAAGAATTGTTTGGGTTTTTTTTGTCTTCCCCTATCCTGTAGAGCAGAGACTGATGAGAAAGATATTTTGAGAGAGTACTGTAAGCTTTTTGTATGGGGGGGAGGGGTTATCAATGGTTCCTAGCTCTGGGTTGCCAGTCCAATCACACTGCTTTCAGTGTGTACAAGAGCAAACAGCTTATTTGCTTGCAATCCTTTTCTCTCCAATCAATCTCCTATTCAAGGGGAGGAGGGGGGAAATCCCAAAGGTTAGGCCACACAAACAACACAAGCTGACTGTAATGGCATGGAATTGTATTTCATAATGAAAACACTATGTTTAAACTATTGTAGCGATCTTTGTAATAAAATGAAATCCTGGGAACACATAGACCCCATTTCATTAATCCACTAGTCTGTAAGTAGGTAGAGGTCTATTACCCTGCCATGACCCCATCCTTTCTCAATACAAGCAGAAATAGTCTGCAAGCTACTGTATATCCCCTTATGATAAAAGCACTAAAGCAGGGAAAGCATATAGAACATGGCTTATGGCATTTTTTAAAACATTGTACTACAGGCAACTTCAGATCTATATTTTCTTGCTTTTGAATAAAGAAGGAATCCATTGCATCTCTTTATGTGTCTATATGTCAGTCTCCTGGGTTCTATTGAGGCAGATATATCATTAGTGTCTTCCTTTCCAATTTTACTCCAGAATTCAAACAAATCAAGAAAACCACACACTGGTATAACAAAAAATATGTTCCTTTTTAGCTGCTGTGGCTATCATCTTACCATATGCATTAGTTTCTTTAATAACCAATCCAATGGAGCCTACCATAATCACATGAGATTTTGTTAGTGTTTCCTGAATGTTTTCATCTATATGGATGTGACCTCAACTATGGTAATGTCTCCAACATCTTTACATCAAACAGTAAAGACAGAAACAAAGGATATATCCACAGTGCACAGGCTTGATGCAGATTGATGATGTCATCTTTCTTGTCATTTTTTCTTATTTATTGCTGTAATTTGATAATCTGCACTGCATATAGCAATATAACAATCTAATTACTGTGTCTACAATTGACATGCACAGCTCCCTGAACTTCAAGTGACTGACAGTCCAGAAATAGCCTTTTAAACAATGTCAGCTTTTCATTTCTGTTTGAAAGGTACAGCTAAATATTTTTCAGTTTACATGCAGCCTCAAATCAAGAAACCAGCAGTTTTGAGTTCTTGTGCCATCTTTTTACATAACTTTATTTTTACACACTAACAGCTTACCAGCAACTGGTACAGCTGTCCATTGCCTTTTAAGCATCTAACAGATAAGTGTCCGCATTTATATTTATAGCATTTTATTTGTATTGTGTATAGGTTTTGTATAGTTTTATCTTTCTAACATTGTAAGATGTCCAAAGTTATCCTATAAGTTATCCTTAACATCTATATGAAGGGGTTGGGTGAGATCATCCGTGGTTTTGGGGTAAAGTTCCATCAGTTCGCTGATGACACTCAGCTGTACATCTCTACCCCGGACCACCCCAACGATGCTGTGGAAGTGATGTCCTGGTGTCTGGAGGCCGTGCGAGTCTGGATGGGGAGAAACAGGCTTCGACTCAACCCATCCAAGACTGAGTGTCTGTGGCTTCCGGCGTCACGGTATAGCCAGCTGGTGCCATCTCTGGCTATTGGGGGACGAGTTATTGGCCCCCACAGAGAGGGCTCGCAACTTGGGCGTCCTCCTGGACTCTCGGCTGTGAAAGGGAGCGGTATATAAATTGAATAAAAGTCTAAAAAAAGTCTAAAGTCTAAAAGTCTAGAAGGCCATATGACAGCCGTGGCCAGGGGGACTTTCTATCAGGTTCGCCTGATACGCCAGTTGCGTCCCTTTCTGGATCGTGACGCTTTACGCATGGTCACTCAAGCCCTCGTCACTTCCCACCTGGACTATTGTAACACTCTCTACATGGGGCTTCCCTTGAGGTGCACCTGGAGGCTCCAGTTAGTTCAAAATGCTGTCGCGCGGGGGATTTTGGGAGCATCTAGACGCTCCCATGTGATACCTCTCCTGCGTGAGCTGCACTGGCTGCCTGTGGCTTTCCAGGTGCGCTTCAAGATATTATTGACCATCTTTAAAGCGCTCCATGGCAAGGGACCTGGCTATTTGCAAGACCGCCTCCTGCTGCCAAATACCTCCCACCGACCAGTACGCTCCCACAGAGAGGGCCTCCTCAGGGTGCCGTCAGCCAGGCAATGTCGGCTGGGAACCCCTAGGGGGAGAGCCTTCTCTGTGGCAGCTCCTGCCCTCTGGAATGACCTATCCCCTGAACTACGGACGATCACGGACCTACGCCTTTTCCATCTGGCCCTGAAGACCCATTTATTTCGTGTTGCCGGCCTGTCATAGTTTTTAAATTGATTTTAGCCGGGGGTTTTAATTGGCAGGCCAACCTATTTAATATATTTTAACATTTGTTTTTAGTATCTGAATCTTAAGTTATCCTGTAAGATAGGCAGTCAATAAATTTAACCAATCAATCAGTCAATTTATAAATTTGTAAATTTGCAATTTACAAAACAGAACAAATTCTCACTGGTTGTATTTTCTTCTTGTATACAGGTGGTCCTCGATTTACATTTCATTAGTAATGTTCATTTAGTAAGAATAACATTCAGTAGCAACAGCATTGAAAAGAGTGACATGTTTTCACATGTTTGATCATTGCAGTATCCTTTTGGTGCACTTGGCAATTGGCATGTATTTATGACAGTTGCTCTGCCATGTGGAGAATGGACATATTTCCCCTGTTGAGGGGAAAGGAGCATTTGTTTTTTTGTCCAGGCAAGTTTTAATGGCTGATAACCTATTCTATATAATAGAATAGGTAGAATAGAATTGGCCAAGTGTGATTGGACGCACAAGGAATTTGCATAAGCTCTCAGTGTACATACAGTACATCAAAAAAGAGTGTTAAGTCATAGACCATAAGATACAATCATAATCATAAGCTACAAACAACAAGTGATAAATCATAAGATACCAACAGGAGAAGGAAGATGAGAGGTGAGAAAGGTGAGGTGAGAAAGAGGATAAGATGACAAGAATAACAGCCTACTACTTAATATCCAAAGGGTTGATAAAAAATTATGATTAAAAAAAAAAGAAATTAAAAATTGGATTTTTTTTAATTAGATCATATTTTTTAAATTTAAATTTATTTTTTATTTATATAAAATTTATTTTAATACAATGCTTTTGAAGTAAAAAGCTATCTAAAGATAGTTTTCTATTTAAGATACATTATTAATTTAGTTTATTCACCATGAAATGGAGCTTAGTTATGTAGCATGAGGTTATATCAGTGATGGCGAACCTTTTTTGGCTTGCGTGCCAAAAGTGGGGGGAGCGCAGGGGCGGGTCATGCATGGGCGTGCCACGCATGCATGCACTTTCCCTGTCTGGTTTACTCGTAGGTTCATTTTCTATGCTATTTCAGGCTTGATATTGGAAAGGGACCTTATATATTTGCCATAGAAAATCTGATTCAATAAGTGGATGTTTCTGTACTTTGCCTTTTTTATGGAATTTTTAACATTGATTATTTTATGTATGAATAGTACAACAGTAGAACCATTCTCCACAAATGGTTATTTAAAAATTTTATATAATAGGTTCTTGATTAGAATCTTTTAATGTTATATAATGCAGAAAAATGCTTCTAATATTGTCAGTTGAGGGAGAGGATTATTTTATTACAGTTGCTAATTTAGTACTTTCAAAGGTAGTACCAGTGCAATATTTCTGTTGTTAAGCAAGAGAAATTAAGTTGTGCCCCATTTTATAACATTTTTGCTATAGTTATTAAGTGAATCATTTCAGTTTTTAAATGAATCATGTGGTTGATAAGTGAATCTGGTTTCTCACATTGATGTTGATTGTGAAGGTTACAAATGGTGATCACATTGCAGTTGTTGTTAGTTGCAAAGTCATATCTGACTTTGCAACTGACTCTGATACCATGGACAACATTCCTCCAGGCCTTCCTGTCCTCTACTATCCTCTGGAATCCATTAAAACTCATGCCTACTGCTTCGATGACTCCATCAATCTCATTCTCTGTCATCCCCTTCTTTTGCCCTCAATCTTTCCCAGCATTAGGCTCTTCTCCAGTGAGTCCTTCCTTCTCTCATCTTTCCACAGAACCATTTCATAGTTCTATTAGACTGTGCTCCTCTTGGTTTGAAGAGATCTGCTTGCTTTCAACAAAGCACATCAATTCTCACTTGCTAGTTCAAAGATATGCTAGATTCTTTTAGCTGATAGGAGAGATATGATTCTGCTTTGTTTCCTTGCCATTCCAGAGAGAGAGTTCATATTTTGCTTTCAGCTTATTTTTTTATCTTCTAGCTATACTAAGTGCAGCAGGTTCTTCCCCAAAAGGCAAACAAAAGTTGAGATAAAATATGAACAGAGAGCAGCTGATAGAGCACAGCTGGTATAGGGATTTTGGAGTAGATAGACATTAATACACACTCACACATTTTTAATCCAGAATCACAACATCTAGAAAAGAAAAGAAAATAGGAATTGAGATATCTATCTGCTCATAATAATAATAATAATAATAATGTTGAATTTATTGACCGCTCCCTCTCCCCACAGGGACTCGGGGCGGTGCACAGGGAGAATAAAAGCAATAAATATACAAAATACATACAAATTTGAAACAGATTAAACTAATTCCTGTGCTAAAATCCCTTAACTAAAAATCCCCACTAAATATAAATATACATTTGAAAACCCATAGAGAGAGAGACTACCCTAGGCCGGCCAGGCGGAAAAGATGAGTCTTCAATTTCAGGCGGAAGGAGCGGAGGTCCGTGGTCGTTCTAATATCGGGGGGAAGGTCGTTCCAGAGGGCCGGGCCCACCACAGAGAGAGCCCTTCCCCTGGGCGTCGCCCGCTGACAAAGTCTAGTGGACGGCACCCGGAGAAGTCCCTCTCTGTGGGAGCGAATCGGCCGTGAGGATGTGTGAGGCAGGATCCGATCCCGCAGATAATAATACCATCATCTTAGGAATTCCATCATCTTAGGAATTCTAATATAAGTAATGTTTGGAAATTACTACTTGATATTATAGATTGTTATGCTGATAATGTGCTATAGTTAAATAGCTGGATTTACAACCACGATTGAGCCCAACATTTCTGTTGCTAAGTGAGTTTTGCTCCATTTTATGAACTTTCTTTGTCATAGTTATTAAGTGAATCACTGTAGTTGGTAAGTTAGCCACATGGCTGTGAGAAGCACAAAAAATGGTCACATGGTCGTAGGACACTGCAACTGGCCTATATATACATGCCAGTTGCCAAGCAGTAGAATTTTGTTCATGTGACCACAGATATACTGCAACAATCGTAAGTGTGAAAAACGGTCATAAGTGACTTTTTTCAGTGCCGTTGTACCATTGAATGGTCATTAAACAAATGGTGATAGGATTACCTATATATCTAAGTCAAAATGTGATGTAGAACGGTTCTTACCATTAGATGAATCATTCAAAAGCAAGGAAATGTAAATGTTTCTTTCCTTGGGAGAGGATGCTCAGACAGAATGATAATGGTGTTATTGAAGACTTAAAACATTTGCCTTACTGCTAATTTTTTGGGGAAAAAGCTGTGGTTCTATAATATTTCGAGAACTCTAGAAGTTCAATAAAAGTGTACCTGCACAACCCAACCTCCAGAAGTGGTATTCTGCCAGTTTTCCCCAGTTTGGGCAAACTGATAGCAGCAGCAGAGGGAGGCTCCGCCCACCTGCCCAGATGTCATCATGGACGCTTTGCGCATGTGCAAAAGGTTCTGTTTGCACGAGCTCCCGATTCCAAACCAATAATGAAGCTGAGAGAAAACTATTATTGCCAAGGTCCACTATTTGTAACAGTTTTGTAAAGAAATACTCATAATAGGCTCATGCAATTAGTACCCTGAATAATTTTTGTGTGAAGTAACTACTTTAAAGATATATTTTCTTGATAATGAAAGTAGTACATAAAAAGCACACATAAAGTTATCACGTAAACTACAGTTTAGTTTTGCCACCGCAATTGATCACCTAACAGCTGAACAATAGGGTATATTGTCTGAAGATCATTGAAGCCGATAGCCTACTGTGGTGCCTTTAGATGACTCAAAACCAGTTAGATATGCAGCACAATGCAAATTTTGGCCTCATGTACTGTCTTCCCAATGCCTGCTTAAATCATATTATTTGCATCACAATGTCTTCATGCACATTTTATCATTTGCCCACTTTATGCATTCATGCAACTTTGTTTTATTATTCATTGATTTGCTGATTCAATTTTCTAAGGCCAAGCAATCACCAAGCTACTCAAAGTAGCTGACAAGGAGACTTAAGCAAACAATAATAAACTAAAAAATGAAGATAATAAAAGCAATCATACCATGAAAAGACAATAAATAAACAAACAATCAGAACACTAATACTCCATCAACCTTACACATCATCAAAACACAACATTGACGGAAGAGCCGGGTCTTAAGGCTTTTCTAACAGGTAGCAGACTCAGGGTCATCTGGTCATTGAAACATTTTTTTAAAAAAAATGTGGCTCTAGTGTCAGAGAAGCATGACGATGAATTGTGGGTCACAAAATATAACATTATTTTACTGGTGAGATTAGGAGCATGCTGTACATGAGAGATCTTATAAATGAGCAGGAACAATTGGACAGAGGTTATTCTGCAAATATTCAGATTCTAAGTCTTCATGAAATTCTTCATAGATAACCATCAGGTTTTTTTGAATTTCACCTGAAATTGAACTAGCAAGTTTGTGAAATAAAGATGCTACTTGGGTTTACTGAGGTATGTCCATAACTAAAGATAGTTCTTGACTTACAATAGTTCGTTTAGTGTCTGTTCAAAGTTGCAATGTCGCTGAAAAAAGTGACTTATAACCATGTATTAAAAAGTGTCTTATGATCTCTCTGCTGAAGTGGAACCACATCCAAAACCACAGCTGGAATCCCAGAAATATTTGGACCTTGAATTTACAGCTATTCTGCCTTGCCAGGGTTGAACCTATGCCTCCGCTTCCCTCTCTAGATTACAACAGCACTATGACATAAACTTGACAATAGTACATGGTTAGTCAATAGTGAAGAGCATCATTAGCATATTGATGATTGTTGATCTCATATTATTGGATGACCTCACCAGTAGCTTATGTTGAAGTTCCATAGAAGCAGAAAAAGCATTGAGTCCTGAAGAATCCATTTAAAGAGCTTTAGGTTAGATGCCTGCCATCTTGTTAATAATGACTGGATCCAGGGCTGGAGAAAGGAGAATCTTTCCAACAGAATTGCCTTAACAATCCTCAAGTTACAACAGACTCAAAAGAAGTGACTTATGACTCAAAGTACAACTGCTGCACCACCCCATCTCATGATCACATTTCAGGCACTTGGCAAGTAGCTCACATTTATAACCAGTTGTAGCATGATCATGTTTTGTGATGCATTTCAGCATTGTATGGCTAAAACACCCATTGAATAAGATGGCTTCAGATTTATAATCATGTAATGATCATGTGATTTGCTTAATGACCATAATAAAAATGGTCATAAAATTGAGTTGGATTATGCACTTGACTTACAAATGCAATGACCTTTGACCAAAATTCTGGACTCAATTGTGGTTGTATGTCAAGGACTACCAGTATGTCAGAGGATAGTGAAAACCATTAAAAAATCAAGAAGGACTCCTATATCAGTCATATATCCATGCTGAAATCCAACTTAAAAAAGCTCTAGATAATCTACTTCCTCAGAGAATCTCCAGAACTCAAACACTTTATACATAGAGGAAAGTTTGGAGGCTGCTCAGAAATTATCCAACATTATTGGGCCATAGTTCCTGAGGATGCAATACACTGACACCTCCCTCAGTGCAGATAGATCAATTCCTCATCAAAGGGATGAATTCCCCATCACACAACTGTTGTTACTATGGAACCAGAAGCAGAATATGATTAAACTGAAAAGAAATAGCTGGTAATAGTGTGAGTGGTTTCTCAATTTTCTCAGTTATCTACAAGCTACAGATCTTCACAATACTTTTCAAATATTTGGAACAGATACCAGTGTGTTGTCAAATACTTGTTTAATGAAATAATACTCTTCTAATCAACATCAGTGAGGCAATATACTTGTGGTAATAATCTTCATCATGACTTACACTAAAATCTTTCTATCTAGATTCACTTAATATTTTAGAAGAAATTGAGACTTATGAAGCAATACTGCATGTTTCAAAATTTATTTTGAATCGGCTCTTCTACATATATGCTTCGTTACTTCTATTGACACAAAGCACAGATGAACTGAATTTGAAATAAAATGCAAGCAGAATACCTTCCATGTTCAACTTATTTTCTGCATAGCACCTGCCTAAAACATCTTAAAGCAGCTGTTGCTTTTAGTTTATGCAGTTGCCCTCTGTAGATAACTATGCAATCATGGGAAAATAAGACTTTGGGTTTCAAGTTCCTTACATGTGTCAGGCATGCTGATATGGTCTCCAAATCGCAGTTTGCCCTTCCAGTTCAGATTTCTGCATAGTTCATTTATTTTTGGTGTTAAAATTATTATTCTACTTCACATGTCAAGAAACTTTTCTAAAAAATAAAATAAAATCCCAGGATAGAATATGTAAGATCAATCTGACTTATGTCTGGACACAGAATAAAAATTGTATTGTTTGCTTTCATGATGACTTATGGCATGATTTAAATAATAATAATAACTTTATAATAATAATAACTTTGAATTTATTAACCGCTCCCTCTCCCCACAGGGACCCGGGGCGGTGCACAGGAGGAACTAAAAACAATATAAACAATAGATACAAAAATATATACATTAAAACACAATTAAACAATGTTATCCCGTGCTAAAAAATTAAAACCCATTAAAATACATTTAAAATCTATAGACAGAGAGACTATCCAAGGCCGGCCAGTCGAAAGAAATGGGTCTTTAATTTCGTACGGAAGGAGCGGAGGTCCGTGGTCGTTCTGATATCGGGGGGAAGGTCGTTCCAGAGGGCCGGGCCCACCACAGAGAGAGCCCTTCCCCTGGGCGTCGCCCGCTGACAAAGTCTAGTGGACGGCACCCGGAGAAGCCCCTCTCTGTGGGAGCGAATCGGTCGTGAGGATGTATGGGGCAGGATCCGATCCCGCAAATAGCTAGGTCCCAAGCCATGGAGCGCTTTAAAGATGATAGTTAGCACCTTGAAGCGCACCCGGAAGACGACAGGCAGCCAGTGCAGCTCGCGCAAGAGCGGTGTAACGTGGGTGAACCTGGTGGTCCCCATAATTGCTCGCGCGGCTGCATTCTGAACTAACTGAAGCCTCCGGGTGCACCTCAAGGGAAGCCCCATGTAGAGAGAGTTACAATAGTCCAGTCGGGATGTCACGAGGGCATGAGTGACTGTGCGAAGGGCGTCCCGATCCAATAGGGGGCGCAACTGGCGAACCAGGCGAACTTGGTAAAACGCCCTCCTGGCCACGGCTGTCACTTGCTCTTCCATAGACAGCCGGGTATCCAGGAGGACACCCAAATTGCGCGCCCCATCCACAGGGGCAAGATGTTCGCCCCCTATGGCCAGCGTTGGAGAAATGCAAAGAGTGTATCTATCCTTGTCTTGCTAGATTGCTAAACAAAAGGCACTATCTGACACTACCATCCTCACATAGAGATACAGACAAAAGTTTGCCCTTTGGTTATAACTGGACAAATTTTATCCAACCCCATTATTCACAAGTCAGTGAGGAAATGGAAGTTAAAACTGTTTGTAAAGTAAATGTTAATACCATATGGCTTATTCTTAACTTTAAATGTTGAGTAGCTTCCTTACATTCCATTAACTATAACGCAGCATAGTTAGTTAACTCCTAGAACCGTGATGGCGAAGCTGTGGTACACAAAGCCCTCTCTGCAGGCACATGAGCTGTCCTCCCAGCTGAGTTCTACCACACGTGTGTGCCAACTGATTTTCAGGTCTCTGTTGCACATGCGCGCAGTGCATGCGGGAGACACATGCACATGTGGGGAGGGCCATGCATGCATGCGTGGGAGTAATCCACACATGGGCAAGACACATGTGGGGGAGGGCACGGATGTGCGGGTGTATGTATACATGTATTTCATTATGGGGGGGTGCCCACATACTTTTGGACTATCACTGTCCTAGAAGCTATCAACTTTAACCTTGGAAATAAAATTGTCACTTCACTAAACTTATTTGAAGCAAATGTTTGCCCTGGTTTGCAAAAGTAGCCTACAAACACCCATGTGATAACCAACCCGGCTCCATATACATTTTATCAGAATTGCTTTCTGGATCCCATGTGCTTTCAATCAGATCAGCAACAATGCAAGAACACTGTCAGAGCTTTATATTAAATTGTCAAGATCAACAAATAGAGGAACAAATAGAAAAAACAGGAGTCTCTTACTATTGCAGACAAACAACCACCCCTCAATTTCAGGAACAAAATGATATTAACAAAACAATGAACTAAAACTCTGAGTTAACAATCATCAAAGAATTGACAACATTGATTTCAACAGGAAGTTCTCCAGCTGGACAGACATGGGGAATGTGAGCTATGAAGAGGCAATCCTGTCTGACAAACTTACTCCGGTGATCCTTTTTTGGATCAGAACCCTCCTGGAGGGGGGGGGGGAGAAGAAGGGCAGCGTCTCACCAGACCCAGAGGGAGGCAACAGGTGCCTTGCAGGTCGGAGATTTGCCTTATGAATTGGAGTGAGGGTGGCAATGTGCAATATGGCTGACAAGATGCTGACTTGTCATCTAAGCAAATCAACAGGTGAATGAGGAAGAGATGAAAGACCGATAAGAAAATTTATCTAAACCACAGCCATAAATCAAACTGGTAAAGGCAAAGAAATCTTGAAAGCATAAACAACATTGATGGTCAGACTGGGATTTTCGCCAAAAGAAAGAATGGAAAAAAAGGAAAACGGAGGGTTGAAACCCCCCCTTCCCGCCAAAAAAAAGCTAAACAAATTTGGACAGAAAAGGAGAAAGCAGAGAAGTGACAAAACCCTTCAAATATAAACTCTAAATTTGGTTTCGGATATGAAATAGAAACTAAACATTCCAAAAGATTACTTTGCTTTGAAGCAACTTCAAAAAATCAAGGGAAAAAACACTTCTTCTTATTGATAACTGATAACCTAACCTTGACTTGCAGGAAGTTTTAATTAACCAACTGCCATAAATCAGAATTTGGGAAAGCAGGAGGCAAAAGAGAAACGTACCTGAATCTGGCTGTTTGTAAGTTTGTTCCCATTGATATGTTTTGTGCAGCTGTGGCTGACCGGAGGTGGAATGTGACAGGGGAAAGAATTATTACAGAGTCAAGAACTGGGAAATATGAGTCTTCCCCCCCCCTTCTTTTGTCCTTTTTTTTTGCAAAAGAATAAGATAGCCCCAGCTTCTCTGATGATCCCAAAGTAGTTTAAATGTAAAGTGGATCAGACTCTCAAAATAAGACTTGTATAACTAACTGCAATTTTGGAACTGGACATTAAGGAAGAACAAAAGACCAAGATGGCTCCCATCGCTCTTCCCCTCAGCAGCTGAAGTAGATAAATTTAAGGTGGAACAGAACTCTGAAATAAGAACTGTATAACTAACTGTATCTTTGGAACTGGACATCACGGAAAGCTGGGAATTTGAAGAACGTGAAATTATAAAAATATATATGCATAAATCATTAAAATCAAACCTAAATATAATTCTGAACCTAGAGAAGCAGATATCTAAAGAAGAATTCAAAGAAGAAGGGGAGCAAGGCAACAAAGGGTAGAAAAGGAGGAAAATAAAAAGCAGACAAAAAACCCCATTAGTCTTGGCAGTGGTATAGGGAAAACTGTAAAAAGAGGAGGTGTCCCAACAAAAGGGAATAAAAAGCAGACAAAAAAGGTTGAGGCTGTTAGTGGCATAAGGAAAATTGAAGTAGGAGGTTTTGCCCCAACAAAGAGAAATATAAAATATCCTTTTGATGGTAACCTGGGGGAAATTAAAGAGAGTGGATGTGTCAAAACAAAGGAAAGAGAGAAGATAGGAACAGACAAGTGGGACAAAAGACTTACCAGGAAAAAAAATCAGATGAGAAACTTTTATATGGGAAAATATAAAGCTAAGATAAGGGTTTTATTCCTAAATATGATAGTATAATTGAGTTTCTAATTGGTTGAATATAATAATAGAAATATAACTAAACAAAGGTTAAAATATATGGAATATGGATAAATATGATACTGATATGGGGAGGTTGTAAAGCAGAGGTTTGTGATTCACTTTTATACATGATAATTAAACTGAGTTGTGAATTGACTGAATATGACAATAGGACAACTAAGCATGGGTTAAAATATATGAAACATGGATATATAATTTTTTTTAAGATGATGAATAAAGTGAGATATTTACCGCTGTTATTCTATTCAATAGACTAAGGAAATTGTAATGAACATTGAACAGCGAGGATTGCCATTTATAGACAATTAAGGGTAATCTAAGATATGGAAAATGGAGAGGGAACATGAAATACACCTACAATGGGAAACTGTTGAGATTTCAAGACAGAATCACTAACCGGGGGCATGTAAGGATGTATAATTACATAAAGATAATGATGAGAATAGCTGGGAATTGTAACTAGGTCTACATCTCGGCCAAAATTAGGCTGGGAGAAGGCAGGGTTTTAAAAGTACAATGACTATATATGTATACTTTTTTGTTCTATTTTTTTTTAAAGGAGGATAATACATAATAATGTTAAAATTAAATATGTATATTGAAAAGAAATTATAAATACCATCAACATAAAATGGAGCTTGCTGAGAAGCTGAAATACACCAAGTAAATGAAATGAAGAGTGGGAAATAGAGGAAAGAGAGGGAAGAAGAGGTATAGGAAAGAGGGCAAGGGAAGGGGGAAGAGAAGGAGAGAAATGAGTTGAAAGGGGAGAGAGGAGAAGAAGAGAGGAAGGGGAAGTAAAGAAGGGAAAGATGTTGGCTATGTAATAGTATACATGTGATTATATGTTATGAAAATGAAAAAAAAAACTTTTTTAAAAAATGAATTGACAACATTAAATAGATTGACTGACTAAATTTCTATGCTTACCATCTCCCCTAATGGTGACGCTGGGTGGCTTACAAATTATCAAACAGATGAAAAATACACTAATTTAAAGATTAAAAAGAAGATTAAAGTATTACTAAACCAGGGCCAAAACTATGCTTATAAGAGCCAAGAGATGGATGTGATGGACTGAGATCTTGTCAACCATCTCCAATGATGATCACCCCCCTCGGGGCTCCAGGTCAACCAGCAAAGCCCTTTTGTACCCTTCCTGAAGACCAAAACAGAGTGGCAGTTCTCATCTCCAGTGAAAGAATGTTCCACAGGGATGTGGCCACAGCAGAAGAGGCTCTTCTCTTGATCCTGCCTGCTTCAATACCTTAGCAGATGGGATCTGTAGTAGTCCCCTTCTGCTGGCATGAGTGGGGAAGGCTTGCCCATAGGTGAGAGAGAGTCCTCAGATATCCTGGATCTGTGCCATATAGAGCTTTAAAGGTAACAACCAACTCCTTGAATTGGATCCAGAAGCAATCTGGCAACCAATGCAGCTTGTGCACTAACGGTGTTATTTGTGCAGCCCTAGGAGCTCCTGGGACTTTGTGCGCAGCTGCATTCTGCACCAGCTGCAGCTTCTGAATTATCTTCAAGGACAGCCCCATGCAGAGCACATTGCAGTAATCCATCTGAGACATGACTAAAGCATAAGTGACCATGCACTGAACCTCAGGATCCAGGTAAAGGCACAACTGGTGTACAAAGTGAAATTGAGCAAAGGTATCCTCAAAGCCATAACAACCACCTGCTCTTTAAGCAAGAGTTGTGAGTCCAGGAGAGCCCCCCCTCCAAGTTGCACATCAACTGCCTGGAGTAGTGCAACCCTATCCAGAGTTAAATAACCATCAGATCCAGAGGTCATACCTACAGCCGCTATGTCATGCCTGAGTTCAGCTGAAGCTCCAGACTCTTACAGCTTCCAGGCACTGAGAAAGAGTGGTCACAGCTTCACTTGGATCACCAGGGATGGAGATGTAGAGTTGTGTATCAACAGTATACAGAGGATATCTCATCCAAAGTGTTGGATGATCTCACCCAGCAGTTTCATATAGATGTTAAAAAGGAGCAGAGAAAGTACCAAGCTCCGTGGTACCCTACAGAGGAGTGGCTGAGGGCTGAAACTCTTGCTCCTTATTAATACTGATTGGGACCAGCCTTAGACAAAGTAGCAGCACAACTCTCTACATGGGGCTCCCCTTGAGGTGCACTCGAAGGCTACAGTTAGTTCAGAATGCGGCCGCGCGGGTGATTATGGGTGCCCCAAGGCAAGCCCACATAACACCTCTCCTGCGCGAGCTGCACTGGCTGCCTGTGGCCTTTCAAGTGCGCTTCAAGGTGTTGACGACCATCTTCAAATCGCTCCATGGCTCGGGGCCTAGCTATATACGAGACCGTCTCCTGTCCCATACATCCCTTCGTCCGATCCGCTCCCACAGAGAGGGTCTTCTCCGGGTACCATCGGCTGGGCAAGGCCGGTTGGCGACCCCCAGGGGAAGGGCCTTCTCTGTGGCGGGCCGGGCCCTCTGGAATGACCTACCCCCCGACCTACGCACGATCTCGGACCTCCACCTCTTCCGCCAACGTCTTAGGACATATTTATTTCAACAAGCCGGCCTAGCATAGCCCCCCGTTTCTGACTTTTATCTATAAATTTTAATCTTTAGGTTTTAAAATGGGTTTTTAGCACGGGATTTAATTTAATATGTTTTTAATAATGTATATTGTTTTTTGTATGATTTTAATAATGCCTGTGCGCCGCCCTGGGTCCTAGCAATGGAAAAGAGCGGGGTATAAATTCGAAAAAATAAAATAATAATAATAATAACATTATGCCCCCTCATCCCCATCCCCCATAGCTGATCCAAAAGGATGCCCTGGTCAATGGTATCAAAAGCTGCTAAGATGTCAAAAAGAGCCAGAATGGATGCACTACCCCTATCCTGTTCTCGCCAGAGATCATTCACAGCCATCAGTCATCACAGACTTCTTCATGTTCAAGTATCAAACTACAAACTATACAGGAGAATGAAATGAATAAAATGAATCTACCTATAGGTAGGTTATGCAGACTGGTATGAATAAGTTAAAGTCTGTATAGTTTTGTGTGTGTATGTGTGTGTGCGTGTGTGCACATGTGCATAACTTTGAAGCAGTACTGAATCATGTTGACTGTCTGAACAACTCCATGCACTTTTCTTTTAGCAAGCTTTTGAAAGTGGTTGCCCACTGCTTGCTTCCAAGGACTGGATTTGAGTGACTGGCCCAAGGTCAATCACCTGCCTTGGTGCCTAAAGTGGGATTAGAACTCTTGGTTTCCTGAATTCTAGCCCAGTGCCTTAACCATTAAACCATCCTGGCTTTCTAGGTAAAAGTATCCACCATTTATTGGGCAGAATAACCTCAGGTGTCCAAATAACTGATAATCATGATAATCAATGAATACTCAAACTCAAACTCATGAATAAAAAATGTTGTTTTGATAAGCTGTTTACACATTATTGCTGTACATGATTCTTATTTAGGGGACATCTCAGACCATTTTACTAAAAGAAGCAGGGCAAATGTTTTCTACCATTTTTTTTCTAAAGTACTGTATAGCTTTTTGAATTTGTCTTGCTAGAACACAGTGTGTTGAATAGTATGTATAGTATGTTAAATGCACTATTGACTCTAATTTATCATTTTATTGTCACTTTTAAGACTCACAATTTAATAATGAAAGCCAGTAGAGTCCCAAGGGTTAGCACACAAAAAATATATATGTTGCAAAAATAAGTTACCAATGTATTTCCAATAATACTTTCATTGATTGAAAATAATAGTACATTGTGATTTCAAAACCGCACATTTAATTTACAAGTTATTTGACAAGACTTTATAAAATCCCGTTTCAATCATATCTTTTCAGTGTAAATACAACACTACGCAAATAAATTGTGTCTGTGAAGAGCAATTAACATTCATTGGAAGAGCAATTGTTATTGGCATTTTTTGTATTTGCCACAAAGGAATGGAATATTGATTTGTTTTTTACTATTCTTGTGTCACTATCAATAAAAGAAGCTGGAAAATGAATGCAGTACAAGCAAGACTTTTCAAATGCACAGGCATTCTATCTTTGTTGCTTTTACTTGGTTTTTTAAAATGAAATTTACTATTTTAAGATATGCAAATGAAAAAACTATTATGTCTAGTTAAGCAAAAATAAGCTTCAGCCATAAAATAATATATACAGAATTATATTATTTTCGATTTTGCTTCAATTCATTAATAGCATAGTGTATATTCTCCAAGTAATAAATAATAAAGTTTTTAATCCTATTGTATGAAAATTTTAATGGTCTATACAGTGGTACCTCGGATCACGAACTTAATTCGTGAAATGACTCTGGTCGCGATCCGATTTGGTTGTGATGCGAGGCACAATTTCCCATAGGGTTCAATGTAAATCCGATTAATCCGTTCCGACCTTGTTTTTTGGTTGTGATGCGAGGCACAGTTTCCCATAGGGTTCAATGTAAATCCGGTTAATCCGTTCTGACCTTGTTTTTAAAATGTCCGCAGCTCCGGTTCGTGAAGCGAAACGGAGGTCGTGAATCCGGGCATTTTTACGAACTTTTCCGTTCGTGATGCGAGGGCGGAGTTCGTGATGCGAGGCAGAGTTCGTGAAGTGAGGCGGAGTTCGTGCAGCGGAGCATTTTTTACGAACTTTTCCGTTCGTGCAGCGAAACGGTGTTCGTGAACCGGGGCACATTTTTTGGGAAATTTTTGGTCGTGAAGCGAATTGGACGTGATGAGAGGCGTTCGTGGTCCGAGGTACCACTGTATTTAGAAATATACCTCAAAATAACACTAATAGAGAACCAGTATGAAAGAGCTTATCAAATTAAAATTTAAAAAATACTCCTGATTCTACCTGATTATTCCAACCATACCTGTAAAGCCAGTTTTGGTAAGTGAGATAATCAACAAATAGAGGTGATACTGACATTAAAGAATATTTTTTTTCCAATTTGTTGGGCTGTGAAAACTTTTATATATAATTGAGTTAGTGGTTCCAGAATACGCACACATTTGTGAATCTTTTTTCAATCAAATTGTGATACTTTTCTTATTTTCTGTGTGTAGTAGCATATGAAGGCCCTTAGAAGATTTCCATGATGTGAGGCAATCAGTGTACTGATGCCATTTGCCTCTACTGCTCTTTACTATTGACTTCCAAGGAATCTGTCCTAAATTTTGTTGTTAACTGGCTGAATGAAGAAGAACAAACAGAAATTAAATTCAAGTAAATCAGTGCTGTTGTTAGAAAAAAGAACAATGGATGTGAGGATTGTAATTCAACCTATTTTGATGCTGAAGGATACCAATTGCTCTCTTGGAATTGGATAGAAGAAACAGCAGAAGCAAGTGATACCCATTTCAAAGTTTCAAGTTTTGTTACTTTTGTTGAATAGTATGTTGAATAGTTCCAGTAATTTAATCTTTGTGTAAATATTCTTATAAACCTAGGTAAATATTCTGGGTATCCAAATTCTATCTTCTGGATCAAGCTTGATATTAAATACCAAAATAACTGCAAAATATTACCATAGGTTTAATCCTATTAAGGTAAAGGTTTCCCTTGCACATATGTGCTACTCATTCTCAACTCTAGGGGGTGGTGCTCATTTCCATTTCAAAGCCAAAGAGACAGCGCTGTCCGAAGGCATCTCCATGGTTGTGTGGCCAATATGACTAAACATCAAAGGCGCATGGAATGCTATTACCTTCCCACCAAAGTGGTCCCTATTATTCTACTTGCATTTTTACATCCTTTCAAACTGCTATGTTGGCAGAAGCTGGGGCAAGTAACGGGAACTCACTCCATTATGCAGTGCTGGGGATTTGAACCGCTAAACTGACAATCAATCCTATTAGATTGTCCACAATGATCAATGATAGTGAATTCCACCAAGAAGTTCAGGAGAACTAGCTAGAGTTCATTCCTTCATCCAGGCTCCAGGGTAGGTTATTCACCAAAGCAAACAAAAAAAATTGACTATCACATTCTGATTGAAAGCCTAGCTGAAATTGGTGCAAGAAATTAATATTATCTGTTTCTGGAGTTTTGAGGTCACTATTGCCTTGACTCTTTTTGAACAATGAAAGGTTTGGTTATAACTTTAATCTTTATGAATCTCACAGTCCAAATTAATGTTTTAAACATGCATTCTATTATTTTTTTAATAGGAGAACATATGCTATTTTCTAGAAATATGGATCAGTTCCCCTGTTGATGTAATCAACCCCAAGGGCTGGTTGAGTAAGAAAGAGGTATCATTATCTCCAAGCTTTGTAAGCAGAAGAGCTTATCTAACTTTAACTGCAATTAAAACTTGTCAGGCTTATCTCTAAGTAGTAAATTTAAATCCAAGTTCAAACATACTAATGGTTTTAATTGAGCAGGCAAACAATGAATACTTAGTCAAAAAGTGCACACCAGTCAGAAACGTAACAGGCAGTCAAAACAAGGAAATCTTGTATAAAAATTCAAGTGGGAAAAGTGCCTATTGAGGTCAACTGATTCAGAGTTTCAAGGAACAATACACAGCATGAAATCCTGAATTGTTTCTCAAATATGCCAATCTCTCCTTCACAGGAATATACCTGGTCCTCATTTTTGGATTAACTCTGGTTAATTAATCTAAGTCAACTGTTAAGAATCCATTCTCAACATAATCACTATTCTATAATTCTGCCTTCTGTTATTGCCTCTTTAAATTCTAGTGTACTTATAGATTGAGTGATATTACAGTCAGAGTTTTCTGTGTCTTGGAAATGCACAGAGAACCAAAGAATAAGTGCCAACTCTTTGTTAGGCTCTTGCAAACTGGATCTGCATCTGGCAAAGTTATTCTTCATTCTTCTTATCTGAGGCAACTTCCCTGGGTCCTCTGTGGAGAAGGGCGGGATATAAATTTAAATAAATAAATAAATAAATGGAACTATGTAATGAAACACTTTATATTCTGTCCAAATTCTTGGGCAACACCTTCTCCAACAACAACAAAATAGGAAAAATAATTATTGTGGTTACATTCATATGGCCTGCTACAGGCAACAATTAGCGCATTGTCAACAGGTCATAATTTACAATAAGAGATAAAAACATTAATTTGGAATGCTTCAGCAGAATACAAAGTATGGAACTGTGGAAGTCTGTGACAAATTGAGTAAGAGTTGTAGGTAATATTTATTTTCTCATTTTCCTCATATCAGGAAACACTGCAAACAGGTTACCAAAATTATTATTTATATATGACAGAAAAAGCTAGTTCAGTTGAATGCAAATAATAAAAAAGGAATAAGTGGATTTGTAGATGGCTAAGTCTTTGTGTTTGTGCACGTGCGTTATGTATTAAAATTTTACTAGCATGAAGATAAATAAAAAACAATTCTAGGAAAAATTATGTCAAGTGCCCAGGAAATCAGGAAATTCAGGAAGTTCAAATGAGTATAAAGATTTATCACAAGCTTAAGCTCTCTACAAGAATTTGGACAAATGACCCTGAAGGGAAATGCAGAAAAGATAAGAGTTACATGCAATGTAGGCTGGGTTTAGATCTATTGCGGGCGCAAAATGACTCTTGACTTATGACGCATTTCATTCCTCCCTTGGGCTCAGCCTGGTCATCTCATACAAATTAGCACCTATAGCCCAATCATATGCAGTAAGCTAAGAATGTTCCCTTAGACAGATTTGCCTCAGAAGCACCTTTATAATTTAATGGTTAAACACAATGTACAGACTACGTAAATTGACCTTATGCTTTGTTGGGCTATCTATATCTGCACACTATCAAAAGTTCTTTTCAGCACATGAAGCTTTCTAACTAAAATATGGTTAAAGCATTGCAGTGGAGTCCCTAAATAAAAATTAGGGATGCTAATCAGAGTGAGTATTGTCTAACAAAAAAGCTTTCAACCAGTAAAGAGCAATAAAACAGGGAAAGGAAGTAGGGATGAGATGAAGAGCAAGAATCACTTTACTTCTATTTAATGTATAATGAAGAGACTTCAGTAATAAGTATGTTTAGTGAGGGGGTGAGTTAATAACAAGACTAACCAATTTTGCTTTCTTCCCAGTACCAAGCAAAGCTCTGAAGTTTTCTTTTGTCTTATGGTTATTTGTCAACACTGTTCATTATTTAGAGACTGATTTCTTTCCCTCTTTTAGTTCACTGTTGTGATAGAATCAATACAAATCTGCTCTTAAAGTAACTGCATCTGACCTGTGTTTGTTCTAAACTACATCATTCATAATGGTGATAGATTGGTAGTGGTATTTCTCTTTGTCCGTATAAAGCGAAAGAAGTACATATATTTTACGCCCAAGGTCAGGAGAAAATTAATGAATAAAGAGTTAGATAAAACAGAGTTCAAGCTAAGGGGGCTAAGTGCTCTCTGCAGGATATACCAAAGCAGGCAGTACAAAGCCCATTATGCTCAAATCTTCTTGGAGCACTTCAAAAGTGAAATTGTTTCCACAGGGTAACTCATAAAAACTACCAAGCTTTTACATTTCTATTGCAAAGGATTGCCTGCAGGAATTCGGCAAATGTTCCTATTCAGGATCTTATTTAGCATATTCCATTTACCAATCTTACCTTTAAGACATAAATCCATTTGCTATTTATGATTAAAGCTGTACACATTGTGGCTGACATTATGAATATATCATTATGTCATATTTATTAATCCCATTGACATACATCCATTAAAAGGAAAGATCCAATAGAAGTATGAAGTTTACTTTATTGTGATCTGACAATGACACTCATTTAATTCATGGTTCAATTATCCACCATACCATCAGGACAACTGAAAAAAACCCTATTTTGCTTTAAATGAAGCATATGAAACCTGGTGTCCAAAAACCAATGTGGCCCTGAATTGCACATGGCATTAATTTTAAAAGTGCTCTGCAAGCTATTGATTCACATTTCTGATGAGGATAGAGCAATCAATCCTAACCTAGTATGAGAAGAAGAAGAAAAAAGATGGAAAAACTCAAATAAAGTTATCAAAAAGAAGAGTGTTAAAAAGTTAATAAGCAAACTTACTTATTTCACAACCTCAGACAGTATGAAATCATCATGTGAGGACAATATTTTGGCTGCATTGGGAAAGTTTGGTTTTGGTTCTTTTTTGCGTTCTTGGTTGATTAGGGTTTTTTCAATCTGTTTTTATTGCCCCCATTTATTCCCTCCCATGGTTTCTTGTGTGTGTGTATACATGCATGTGCTTACACATTCATTCCTGTGGCTGTGAGCCATCCAGTGTTTGTTTTTAAGATAGGCAACTATACAAAAATTACAAATAAATAAATGAAATTTCCATTGCATATTATTCCCAATAAATCTAAACTTTAATCCTGAACAATTCTAAATTTATATTCACTCATTTAAATTGAAGGTATCCAAAACATAAAGATTTTATTTTCTTGGTTTTTTTCATTTAAAACTCCAAATTGTTAACTCTGCTTATTAATCAGAAGTAAAACCTGAGATTCCCATTTCTGATATAATAGGAAAATATCTTTATGGAACGGCATAATTTTTGTTCTCAGGCTCAAATTTAGCACAACGTTCATCCACTGTTTTTGGTATATATTTTTCTAGACTGCATATACATTTGAGATCTATTGTGAGGTTGCAGAAAAGAAAACCTTTATTTTCCACTGTTGTCTTTTGAAGGTTTAAGGTGCAAATGTCAATTATTTTTTGTTTCCAAAAAAGAATTATTTGTAAATTATGTAAAAATAAATATATATTGTTCCTAAGATTAATAAATCATTGTTTGTTATTATAGTGGATTCCTGCAATGTTATAACAACTCTGTAGTGCTCTACTGAGGTTATGTATTAAAAATTGCATTTCCAAAACTTACATTCTACGTATGCTTTTGTGATTTATTTTATGATTCTCTGATTATTTTAATACATTTTATTAATGTCAACAAAGGAATTCATTTAACATTGCTTCAACTTATATTTATATTGTAAAAAAACCTGTGTCAATGTGTGTGACCTACCTATTAACAATGCAAACATTCTGTTGTGTTGTTATGTTCCAATGCAGGCTGCTGGTTTAAACAAATTTATTTAGATCTATGATAAATTGTATCCATGCGTGTGCCTACTTGGCCTGAGGCTGATAGCAAAACATCAGGGTAAAACAAAAACTATATATTTTGCTATATATTTTGCTATATTTTCTGAAATTTTCCTAGGATCTAGTGGCTAAATAATACTTAATGTATAAATTGATGACTCAAGTATATTTTTGGAGTATGTACAGGTGTCCCCTGTGGTAACTTCCATGATAGAGGTCAATTCACAGTAATAAACAACAGAGATAAATGAATGCTATCAGCCTTCTCTATTATAGCTACCATCTTCATTTCCACAAAGTATCTGTCAAGACTGACTCACATTTTCATCTATATTCCACTTTTCTTGCAGCTTGACAAAGAACAGGGAGGAGGCTGGCATGAAATACAAGGCTGGGGGTAATGGCCTCCAAACATTGTCGGTTCCTATGAGACATTTTTCCCACCTCAAGGACACTCCAAGTAGATGTCCCAGTGTGGCTTGCTGGTTCCCATAACAAAATGAACAGAAGGGATTGGCGGACATAATGGACTGTGGATGGCCCATGGGGAAAGAGGGAATGTACTATTGTTAGCAACTCTGGGTTCAGAACCAGTGTTACAACTCTGGTCCCGTAACCAGTGTTAGGGGTAACAAACATCCCATTTGAAAATAAATGCGGAATAGTGTAATACACCGGACAGTAAAGAGATACGTTGCTTTTAAACAAAAACAAACTCTAAAACAGTGATAGTAAGAAAATAAATAGTCTTTACTTTGTAGCAACCAAAATACTTCTTCCGACCAGTGATACTAACTTCTCAAACAATAAGTCCTTCACCAAAACACAGTTATCTTACAGTGATGCAAAACAAATACTTCTTCAATCTTCAGTCAGCGGCAAACAGTAAACACAGGAATCAAAGGGAATCAAAAAGGGAATGAACTGTTTCTCTGAGCTTCACAACAGCATGACATACGCACAATACTGGAAGTCAAAGGAAATCCCAACGAACCAACAGGTCCTGGATAAGATTCTACGATGTGCAGAAGCGGACAGGATGACATATATTATTAAAGGCAAAAGTGAATCGCTTTTTAATAAAAGTTGGGATCTCTGGTATTTATTGCTGGGAAATAGAGTGTCAGATTTTAATGGGAGTAGTGGTTAAGATTTAGTTAATAGAAATAATTATTACAATAATTGTTTTTGAATCTTTTTCTCTATATAAATTCTGCTATTATTAGAAGTGTAGGAGAAATATTGAGAATTAGGGATTTATAAGACGACTGTAAGATGGGTATATCAGTTTGGGATGAATTAGACTAAAATTGGAGGAGGCATTAAACTCCTCAGTCTTTGTTCAATGTTTATGTGAATAATTGTTCAATAGAAATGTATTTTAAGGGGAAAATATATATTAAGTTTGGATCGTTGAAACGCCACCCCCAGAACCTATCAGAGAAAATAAATAAGCAAAGGCAACAACGGAAAGAGGAGAGACGAGGAGGGAAAGGAAGAAAGGGTAAAGTAGAGAAAGTAAGGGTGGGGAATTAAGAGTAGGAGAGAAGATAAGAAAGAAGAGAGGAGAGAAGGAGAGAGGAAAGAGAGGGGGGAAAGAAAGAGGAGAGGAGAAATGAGAGAAGGAAACAAGAAGGCAGAGAAGGGAGCTTGAGAAGGTAGAAGTAAGGCTGTTGCAAAATAAGATGGAGACACGTGATGGCAAGAAAGCGATCCTAACTGTATCATACAGTATATATGTAAGAATGTGTATAGATATTAATGATGAATAGATAAATGTTAAATAGCATTTTAAGAATGTATATCAATGAATGTTTTTGAAATGGGAAAAATAAAAAAAACTATTCTTCAAAAAAAAAGATTCTGTCTCTAGTCTACATCAATAAAGAATAATTGCAATTAAAAAAAAGGGTGAATGAAATGTTTCTCTGAGCTTCCTTATATGGTAGAGCTGAGAAGCACAGCCAATCAGAATTCAACATAGTTCTTAAAGCTACATATACTCTTTAAGAATACTGGCTTATATATATTGTCAACCCAACATAAGGATAAATATCCTAACAACTATCCTTGATTTTGCGTGGGGAAACCCAGAGCTAGTTTTACTTTTTCTATGACAATGTAATTTATTCATAAAATTTATACTCTTGATAAAATAATATCTCGGAAGTTTCTTTTTCTAGATTCACCAACTGGACAGTTGACAGTAACCGTTCACATAGAAACAGAGTTCTTTCACCTTTCCCTATATCACTTAACTAAGAATATGTACTATTTCATGTAAAGCAACTGAAATCTGTAAAAAAAAATTCAGTTATATTTGGAATAGAAAACGATCTGAAGCAACCCGAAAATTTTTCCATACTCTATAATGATAATACTAATTACAGGCAGTCCTTGACTTATGCCCACAATTAAGCCCAACTTCTCCATTGCTAAGCAAGGCAGTTGTTAAGTGAATGTGTCTCATTTTATGAACATTTGCACAGTTGTTAAGCAAATCACTGGAGTTGTTAAGGGAATCATTCAGTTGTTAAGGGAATCTGGTTTCTTTGATTGACTCTGCTTGTCAGAAGTCAGATGGGAAGGTTACATGACAGTGCAACTGTCATAAATACATGCCAGTTGCCAAGCGCTTGGATTTTGATCATGTGATCATGAAGACGCTCAATGGTCATGTCAAAACCAATCACTTTTTTCAGTGCCATTGTAACTTTGAACGGACACTAAACAAATGATTGTAAGTCAAGGACTACCTATAATATGGTATCACAATTGACGACCCTGATTTTGTTTCCTGTTTTTAACCAGTTTTGTTCTTAAAGATCAGTCTTATGTATTCACTTATGTTACTACTTCTTTGCCTGCTGTGCTAAATAGCTCCTGGTGCAGCCCATCAAGAGGGGTGGGGGCCTTTTCCCCAGCAATCTGGTAGACCTCTGTCTCTCTGCCCTGCATACTCTGGGATCCACCATAGCAGGGAGCTCCTCCCCCTCTTCCTCACTGGTCTGCAAGCTGAAGCCAGCTAAGGCCTATTCTGCTGGCAGTTCAGGGTCAGTAAATCCTGGCATGCCAAGAATGATACTATTCTCCCTCAAGCTAGCCTCTGAGGAAGAAGTGAAGGAGTCATCGTCCATTGGAGTCATCACAATAAGTATTAACCAAGATCCAATCTGACTTAATCAAACTGTCAGATCAGTTTAATTCATATGTACATATGCAAATTGTGTGCACAATTGATCAAATATTCAAATCCATTCAAAGAAGTACAATGTAACACTGTACACAAGCCGGAGTCATTTCTTGTGTGATAGAGGGCTATATAAATTTGTTTAATAAATAAAATTAATACATAAACATATTAGAAAAGCAAATAATAATAAGGCAATATGTATCTGACAAAGATGGTACACAAAGATTTATCAGCATGGATGTTCCAAAAATCTGTTTCTACTATACTAGCAGAACTGATACGGACAAGTATGCTAACTTTACCACACATTTTTTAATGAGTAAATGGGGCTACCTAACACTATGGATACCCAAACCTACTTACCTACACTCACACACACACAAAGAAAATGGCATTTACAGTATTTGTATATTTGCTTCCTGAGTTAAACATAATAAATGTATACACCTCATGATCAGAGATTAACTGAATCTCTAACAATTAAATGACAGCATAGTATTTTTATGGAGATGGCTAAGGAAGATTACCCCACATTTCTTATGTTGTCCTCTGAAGCATCTATTGTTTTCAACTGTTAGAGGTTTGTAATGGCCAATGGATTCCTGATACAAAAATAACATCTGATAAAGAGTAATGTTCAAAATTTCTGTTCTAATTTTCTCAAGATAAGCACCAAGTGAGGAATTATTGACTTGATGCATTTGGAGTTCCTTGTTTTTAAAATCATTTTATGAAAAGCAAACTCTTAAATCCAGCGGGAACCATTTTCTGCCAATAACTGTACAAAACAATGGCAATTCCAGTTGTTTTGTGCTATGGGAATTTTAAACCAATAAAGCTTCATGTAAGTGTAAACAGTTGAACTGGAAAACAAAGCCCAGCTAAATATTACCTATACAGGGACTGATAATGCTAACCTCCAAGGTTGGTTCACCCTTCAAAGAAAAAGAATTTCTTTTGTTAAGTCCTACCTTTATCATGTAACAGTAAAATCAAGGTCAATATTACATGCCATTCAAGTGCACTGGAATAAATATTTAATGGAACCCACAATGAACAATATTCATGTGAGCTTTGAATCTTAAATTCTTTGGGGTGGGGGATTCAATGTACAGTTAAAGTAGGACTTCAGTAACTTGACCTTTGTTTCGTATTTTGTGTTCTGCATTGAAATGCTGATACACTGATTTATTTTCTCTCTTTTATTTTGAACATACCTACAGAAGCCTTTTTGTGTTGTTCTTAGCATGCTTCACCAGTTCCAGCTAATTCTGAGATTTTGCTTTCGTGACATCTTCTTGATAGCTCTAGGCAAATTGTTTGTATTCTTCTTTGGTGACCTATTCCCTTTTTATGTCCTTTTTTATTTTGAGATCTCCACTAAGCTTGTTGTGTGGCTATATTCATATCTCCAGTCATCCAATCCATCATAATTAAGATTTAAGAGACTTTAAAAAATGTTGAATGAATGAAAAATTTAAAAAGTATAACTAAAATCATTACATTACCGAAATTCATTCACACTTCAAGCAGAGTTACTAAATTCAACCCAAAGAGTTTTGTGTAAAAATTGAACTCCTTTTCCAGATAGTTCCAATACAAGATGTTGGAAATACAGCAGTGAATAACAATATAATAACTTGGTAACATTTCAAAATGGCAACTGCCAGTATTTCTTTGTTGCTGCCAAAAAATGGAAATATCACTTCAATAGAATGGAGAACTAGAAGAACATCAAGTTCTTTTGATATTAGCTTCTAAAAGGAAACCTATCATGAAGATGTCTAGCAACCATTTTTAAGGCAGATTATATGCTGACTCTATATTTAAATATCAATGCAAATAAAGGAAAATATTCATATAGTAATAATCACATAAAACTATCAGTTACTACATTGGGAGGAAAAATCTAAAGTCTTTCATATGTTACAGCTACAAATTTCAGTATTCTATGCTACTGGCCATGTGCTTGGAATTACTGTTGAGTAGCATTTGTAGAACCTGAGGCTTTACAAGAGGATTACTATATTTGTGTCAGTACCAAGGAATGTCATGGACAACAAAAATTAAATGTGGAATCAAATATATTAGCCAATTATCACTACTTTTTATTTTAAGCACCAATCCTGAATAATGCAGCAATACTATGGAGTCTTAATCTTAATTTATTGGACACGTAAGTTGCTGGGCAATACTAGTAGCCACTTTTCATATTGCGGTATTGTGAATGGGGAATGTAAGAGACTTTTGGCAAGTCTAACATGTTTCACTAACATGAAACCATTTTGTAAGTTGGAAGCAAAGGGCAATTTGTTTTCACTTACCTGGAAATGATACCTTACCACACATTGAAAAGAAAATTAGGTGATGAGTAGAACCCTTTCCTCAACCCCTGCCAATAAATCTGTCTTGTTTGTTCATCAATTGTTGGGAGAACTTGAAATACTCAATAAATTCGCAATAAACCTAGTATCTTAAATACCCTAATATGCAATTGGAAATTAATTGAAACAGCATTGATATGAGGAAAGCAGTTTCACATGACCCCACTGAAATGTGTGCCTTGCTAAAATTCTTTATCAGACTTTACATCTAGGTACAATTTGATAGCCATATTAAAATCAATATTCAGTTGTGCTCTATAATCAAAGCATTTTAAGATTTCTTCATGTTCAACTATATTTGTGAATTTAATTTGTGTATTTGACATATTAGCAACCCATTACTCAAATTATTTAGTATATTGCTTTGCAATAGTGTAGAAGACATGGGATACCTTTACCATTCAACACAGAGCTGAACATTTATTTTTATATGCAATATGAATCACCAAAATGGAATGAAAATTCTGCTATAGACCTTTACAATAGTTTATAATATTATTACTGACATTACAGAGTCAATTCAAAGTTCCTGCGCTATTTGACATTCACTTTTTTGGTATTTTAAATTTCTTTGTACTAGAGACTGAAGTGCAAGAAAGAGCAAGCCCTTGACATTTTCAAAGTAAACAGAAGGCAACTATGAAAGCATTTGATTTGTGGACTATAAACATACTGCAATTTTATCATAAACTATCTTAAAGTTTATCTGTATATTTTGTTTTTGTTTTATTTTAAAATCATCATGAGATAGATCCAACATGATAATTTGGCAGGATTAGCATTTTTACTAAAGACTAAAATATGTGATGATAGACAACTTACCATGGCAAATTATTAACATACTAAATATGAATAGATAAATTGCCTAGTTCAAAATGAAAAATCTAACATATATTTGAATATATGATACTGGCGATGATTTATTCAAATATGAGAAAATATATATTTTATCTCTCCCTATACATAGCTCCTAGGGATAATGCTGATGGACAGAAACAAAACTCAAGTTTGCAGTACTCAAAGGACTTTTAAGATTCCTCTTCTGACATAATCAGAGGCATTTTTTTATAAGTTGACTCACATATCTCAATACACTGAAAACCAAAACGGAACCCAAGACAATAGTTGGATAGCAAATTAATAGCTTTTATGTATTAGATGTGTGATATGAATGAACTGCTTAAAGGATCAGACTAGTTGAACTATACAACTTAAATGTTTAAAAGCCACACAAATGAATTTAAACATTTTGATTTCATTACAATTAGTCTGATGTTTGATTTCCATCTGTGTAATGTGCTGCATCACATAGCCAGTGGTGGGCTGCTGCTCATTCAGACCAGTTTGGACGAACCAGTGGTTGCAACCTTCATGTGGGCCTGCTCACCGGTCCAGGTGCAATCCCGCCCTATATCGCTGTGTTTTTGACACCGCACACATGTGCAGAAAGCGCACATGAGTGAATTGCCATGTTGTTTGACACTGCATGTATGCATGGAAGATGCACATGAGCAAACTCCCATGTGTTTTGATGCTGCACACATATGAGCACACGCGGGCTCACATTTTTTGTGCTGGGCAAACCGGTTTTTACAGTATGTGACATCCACCTCTGCACATAGCTCATTATAATCCTTTGACTTTTTGGGAAAGAGAACCTGATGAAAGAACAGAACTTGCCACAGATTGGGCTAGTAGACATGGCAACATAATGTGCCTAGAATTCTGTGTTTGGTTGTAGATTGAATAAAGTCTGGAAAGCCTTTGCAGAAAGAGTTAAAAAAATAATAACACATTTTAAGCCCAGGAAACAAAGAAAGCAGGAAAAAGAATTCAGATTGACTTCACCCTATCAGAGGGAAGGAAGTGACAACATAGTCAGGCATTCGGGTTTTTGTTACTGTAGCCTATATAAAAAAATAGTTTTGGATAAACTTGTGTCTGACCTTTATATCTTCAAATTCATATTAACATTGACTAACAAACTAGAGGAACTATTTACCCCACAGGAACAGACTCTGCATATTTTCCAACTATTTGCTTTAGGGAAGATGGAAATATTTAGGATTGGAGAAAAAGTAACACTCATCCCTTGAGAAATGAGTCAGTAGAACCTAAAGGGCTGAAAGAAAGCAAAGACTACATATTGTAAGAAAGTGGTCTTGTGAAAAGCTTGTAAGTATTTCCATTGTTTATACTAATTCAATTTAACAGTTGTAAGAAAATAATCTAACATCTCTTGACTACTCTGCTCTAGAATAAGTAAATATCCTGAAGCTCTGAATCTAGCTTTTATTTGATTCTCCTATTATATCCCGGATGAATCAGAAAAATCAGAATCTTGCCACATATATTACAATATAATAATGATCAGTTCTCAACCTGACCTTTCATGTTGTTCAATTCTGCATCTATTACTGCTTGTATGTGTGCATCCTGCTCTTCCTTTTCCTTTCATCATTACACAGTAAGTAGATATTTATAAAAACTTGTACATTTCCTTACAAAGAGCTACTAGCCTAAAAGCCTGCAAAACCTAACTACTGTGAAATTTTAAAAGGTCTGGTAGTAAATAAGCTAAATAAATTTTTGAGTTGAATGAACTGACAGGGCATGTAACCGAAGAGTTGGAACATAAATTCATATAGTTCTATCTTGTCTCTATTATAATTTTGTAGGCTGATAATATTTAATACTTTAACCTTAAACTGCCCACCGTGGACCTTACATGTTTCCTAAGAGGTCTGTAAGGGGGCATGCATAAACGCACCAGCGTGTCTAACGTCCCTGTCCTACTGTCCCTATTGATTTGTATTCATTTCAGGTGCTCATGTCCATGCTTATACTTATTTGTAATCATCTATTTATCCTCTTTTCATGAGCTCATGTCCATGTTTATACATATACATGTTATCTGTACATGTTTTGACAAACTAAATAAAATAAATATCAAGATTGTTAACATGGCTCTCAATCAAAGGCAATGCCTGTTTTTCTTGGTTTTATCTCCAAATGTGAAAGCTATCCAAAACGTCTGGATTTTGAAAACCAGTAATTAACTGAAGGAATTATCATACAAAATTAAGAGAATATTCCATGATTTTATTTGTTATTTGTAAAACAAATAAAGGTACCTTTAGTTAAAAGGAGCTAAAATGCACTATGTGCAATCCTTTTTAATATCTTCATCAGTTTCAACTTATGTTATTGTAATTCTCTAATTAAAATTTAGTAAAATATACGCCTTAGCTACATGAGCAAAATACTGTCTCATTCTGTCTAATTTAAACCATACCACACCAAGAAAATAGACAATTGCAAACAAAAATGACAATGAGAAAAAAAATAGCAATTGTTTTCAGTATCAGCCACCTGTTTATCCTTGACTCTTTCCCTATTACTAGACAGCTATTGATATCACCACATAATTTTAAAAATCTTACTATAAAATAACTAAATAAAAGGCTAATTTAATCTATCATTTTTTTAAAAAAAGTTTCACATTCCTACAGGCATCTGCTTGTTTGTTTTATGTTGTTTGCTGCAAGCAATCTTAGTACTCTTGCCATATAGACCTTTATCAAAAGATAAAAGTCTCCCAAATCAAACTAAGTACAAAATAAATTATGTTTATTATCAATGAATGTCTATTTATTACAATGTATAGCTGGGGCACTCATTTAACACAATCTTATTTGAGATGAACATAATGCTTTCATGTGCTAATGTGTGAATACCCAAAGGACATATAGCTAAAGACTGTTTATTTCATTTAAAAAAAAACTACTTTTCTCATTTCTTCCCCAAAAGTGAAAGTATCTGAAACCAAATAAAGAAAGAACTAATCAAAAGGAACTAATAATCAGAAAATGTCCACAGAGTGCTTCCCATTCCCACTAAATTGGTATGGTACTATATTCTTACAATTTCTTTCACTGAAGTTCTTGTTACCCACCAAAATTATCTATATAAATAAAAATGTAAAATAGTTTGTATGAAGCCGCTAATCTCAAAAACTACTGCACCGATTTACACCAAATTTTGACACAATGTTCCCAAGAACTTCCGATAATAGAATACGTACTCATGTTGTGCCTAGCACACGTGTGTCATGTGCAAGGTACACAAATGTAAAATGTACCCGCTGGTCATGTTTTCACCTCCCTGTAGCTAGGCCCATCCGGCTGCTTTCCAACAGTCATTTCCTCAGCAATGTATGGAAGCCTCTTAGGGCCAAAACAAGGCACTGAGATAGCAAACTCCCAGGTGGCCCATAGAGAGAGAGAGAGAGAGAGAGAGGGAGAAATACAGTTAAATAAAAGAGGGACTAGGGGAGACAGGATAGCAGCCTTTCAATATCTCAGGGGTTGCCACAAAGAAGAGGGAGTCAAGCTATTCTCCAAAGCACTAGAGGGCAGAACAAGAAGCAATGGGTGGAAACTAATCAAGGAGAGAAGCAACTTAGAACTGAGGAGGAATTTCCTGACAGTTAGAACAATTAACCAGTGGAACAGCTTGCCTCCAGAAGTTGTGAATGCCCCAACACTGGAAGTCTTTAAGAACAAGTTGGATAGCCATTTGTCTGAAATGGTATAGGGCTTCCTGCATAGGCAGGGGGTTGGACTAGATGACCTCCAAGGTCCCTTCCAACTCTGATATTGTATTATTGTATTACAGTAGGTAGGTAGATAGGGGAATAGATAGCGAGGGAGAAATACAGTAGGTAGGTAGGTAGGTAGGTAGAGGGATAGATAGAGAGGGAGAAATAAGGTAGGTAGGTAAGTAGGTAGGTGGATAGATAGATAGGGAGAAACACAGTAAGTAGGTAGGTAGGTAGATAGGTAGATAGGGTGATAGAGAGGGAGAAATACAGTAGGTACAGTAGGTAGGTAGGTAGGTAGGTGGAGAAAGGAAGAAATACAGTAGGTAGGTAAGTAGAGGGATAGACAGGGAGAAATACAGTAGGTAGGTTAGGTAGGTAGGTAGGTAGGTAGGTAGGTAGGTAGGGGGATAGATATATAGGGAGAAATACAGTAGGTAGGTAGGGGGATAGATAGATTGGGAGAAATACAGTAGGTAGATAGGTAGAGGAATAGAGAGAGAGGGAGAAATACAGTAGGTAGGTAGGTAGAGGGATAGAGTGGGAGAAATACTGTAGGTAGGTAGGTAGGTAGGTAGGTAGGTGTATAGATAGATAGGGAGAAATACAGTAGGTAGGTAGGTAGGTAGAGGAATAGAGAGAGAGGAAGAAATACAGTAGGTAGGTAGGTAGGTGTAGGGATAGATAGAGGGAGAAAAACAGTAGGTAGGTAGGTAGGTAGGTAGGTAGAGGAATAGAGAGAGAGGGATAAATACAGTAGGTAAGTAGGTAGAGGGATAGAGAGGGAGAAATACGGTAGGTAGATAGATAGAGGGAGAAAGGAAGAAATACAGTAGGTAGGTAGGTAGGTAGGTAGGTAGGTAGAGGGATAGATAGAGAGGGAGAAATACAGTAGGTAGGTAGGTTGGGTGTTATATGGTGGTTGTGTGTATGTGTGCAGGTGTAGATCTACACACAGATTGGTAGGGCATTTAACCAGACTGGGCCACTAGGGTATAGCTAGTTTTTAATATAACACAAAACAGGTCTATGTTTTAATATATTCCTTCTAACAATGAGAATATAGTTAGGCAGACTTAGGTTAACTTGATTGCTGAAATATGGAGACAACGGTAGCAGATATTAATAAAGGAAAATATTTGTAGCTCAGGATTGGTATTCTCTGATTTTGTTAATCTGTAAGTAGTATAATCTTTCTTAGCAAATAAACAGAAAACTAGAACAGAAAACTCTATTCGTTCACATATTCTCCTGCAACAGATTTCCTAGTTACTTGCGGGACCATCTCCTACCACACACTTCCCTTCGACCGATCCTCTCCCACAGAGAGGGCCTCCTCAGGGTGCCGTCTGCCAGTCAATGCCGGCTGGCGGTGCCCAGGAGAAGGGCCTTCTCTGTGGCAGGTCCAGCCCTCTGGAACGACCTTCCCCCCGAATTTCGCACCATCACGGACCTTCACCTTTTCTGCCGATCACTTAAAATGCACCTCTTTCACCTAGCTGGCCTAGCTTAGAGTCTAGATTAGATATAATTTTAATTGATTAGGTAGGGGATTTTAACATTTTAGGCAATATTTTAGCACAGGTTATTTAATTTAATTGTATTTTAATCGCTGCGACTGTATTTATTGTGTGTTTGTTGTGTCATTTTAAGTTCCTGTGCACCGCCCTGAATCCGCTGGGGAGATAGGGATCTCCTATAGAAATTGAATAAAACTAAAACTAAAACTAAACTAAACTAGCCAAATTATATTTATAATTAATTTTAGTAAGCAGACAGTAATTTGAGATTTGATAAGGTTTGGAGAATTGTGGGACTGCAACAACCATGGCAAAAAAGAATTGGTGAATGGATCGGCTCTTGGAACTCTTCTCAAGATCAAGGAGAGGACAAGGATCATGTCAGGGTTCTAAATAGCATCCAATATAAAATCAGAGTCCGAGGCAAGAGAGTCATCAAAGTTCCAATTTATTAAAAGAACCATGTTGGCACCTCTGGTAAAACCAGAATCTGAAAGCTTCCAGGGTTTCCCACCAAGTTAAAAGTTCAAGATCCAGTCGCTACACCCACAAGTCCATCCCATGGTCCAATCAGATTCCTCCCATTCAGTTCCAGCCAAGTGTACAGACAAAGACGACCTTGAGTTTCTAAGAAGAATATTATTATGGCTACATATCACCCCACTTCACGTAATCCCCCCTCCAATTTTCCCAGTAGAAAGTGTGGCATGCCTGACGTCCAAAAAGAAAAGATGGCTTGCAGGCATGACAGATAACTCACAAGTTTGCTGCACACCAAATCTCCCTGCAAAGAGATTGTAAAATAGCTTTCTCCAGAAGGTCTGAGATCTGAAATCTGAAGATGGGGTGGGAGTAATCATCTTGCTCAGAGGTGGGTTGCTGCCAGTTTGGCCTGGTTCAGTCGAACAGGTAGTGGCAACAGGAAACTCTGCTCACCCGCCCAGACACTTCTGTGCATGCGCAGAAGCGTTGTACATGTGAGTAAGCATGTGTGCACGAGCAAACCGGTAGTAAATTGGTTAGCAACCCATCATTGATCTTGCTTAAATTGGAGCTCAGCATTTTCAAGGGGACACTGCCTGTGCCACCTCCTCTCTTACTATGTTAGGAAGGCACTTCCTAAAGCAGTTAGGATTGATTTTCTAAAATTAAGAATCTTCCAAAGGACATGTTTCATTATGCCAAGAGAATCTCCTTCTACCGTGGATGAAATAAGTTAGATGTAAGTTTAAGAATTAAGGGGGGAAGGGGGGGGTTAGAGTGTGCATTTTGAAAAGTTAAGAGGTTAGATGGACTTGAAGGAATATTTCCTGTGGGATGTTTAAAACACCATAAAAGAATATATGAAGACTTTGAAATTGTAAGAAATTATCCCATGGGAAAGTTTTGCTGATTGGAAAATAAACAGATGATAAGAAGGGATTCTGAAGGTTGAGTAGAGGGAATCAAAGAGAGCTAAGAATTATAATTAAAGAGAAGAGATCCATTAATGTAATGAAGCAATAGTATCTAACAATAGAAGTTAAGGCTGTCTAGGAAAAATGTACTCAGAAATTAAGATTTAGAAGAACAACATTTTATTGTATAAAACAACATCCAAGACGGATTTGAATGTGGATTTAGACTTTTTAAAGATTACCAGTTTAACACTAAAAAAAATGCTGTGAATCTAAAAATGGATTGAAAAATGCCAGAATATAAGAATGATATGGAAAAATATGCCACAGTGAATTTACAAATGAAATCAGTTGATGTATTAATAATTAAAAGAAAGCATACAAATAATAAATCAGAAGAATAATTTGAAAAGCTTTCTTATCTTGGATTTATGAAGGACATGTGCTAAAATTACTGAAGCTCTTTCTGAAAGAAGACAAAGAGACAATGATAAGAAATCAAATTATGGTACTATATTTTAAGGGATTAAAGCTTTTTAAATGTAAACAGAAGGACTAAAAATTAACTTATTTGATCAGGGTTAAAATATACAGTATATAGTTATTCTGCACTTCTGCTCCTTCACCTTTTGTTAGGAAATATTCAAATACTAATGAATCCAGTTGTCTTTTACTATCCAGCCCTTAGTCGGTACAATGTTTTCATTTACTACCTTGTTCCCTACATATAAGCAGTGAGCAAAATGTTTGTACCCTGATTTGGCACCCTACTATGTTATCACAAACTAATTACCATCACAAAACTAGACTTAAGATGTACTGATGACTGCTACATTTTGAGCCTCTGGTTTAAAGAACATTTGCTTAAGAGAAATCAGTTGTCATGATTTTTAAACCTCTAAGAATAAGGCACAGAATAGAATACTATAAAATGTTCCATCTTGGTGATGCACAACTGCTGTAACTATAAATTTAGTTTTTACACACCCTGAACTTAGTTTGGTTTATTCAGAGGAAAGCTTGCTAGCTTATTTATTTTACTGAAGCCATGGACAATAGAAGATCTACTAACTGAAGTTCAGAGCAATGAAAGCCTTTAAGAGTGTGTATATGGTATGTTGCAAGATTAAATTCTATACATTTTGTATTCATCTTTCCAAGCAAATGAATTTGTATTTAAGATAACAGGAGGGACTTCCGGTATCCGGCTCCAGCGGCGACGGGCGAGCCTAGGGCTCGCTCACCGCTTTGTTGCCTTTTCTGCCCCCCCACGGGGGCGAAACTCTCCGGTTACCGGAGGTTTCCCGTAGGGTCGGCTCAGAGGGAGCGTCCCTCATCACGGCGGTGGGGAGAGCGCTCCTCTCTGCGACCTAGGTGGAGAGGAACATGCTGCGGGGGGTTTTTTCCTTCGCCAACGGCTGTCGGCGCCATTCGCTTTAATGGAGAGGGCTGAACGGAGAGACCGGGCGGATCACCGAGGCTTCAGCTGCGAGGGAGAGTGAGTTTAAAAGAACACCTTTTTTTTTCCTTGCTGCCAGCCAGGCTGAACGGACTGGGAGGGGGGTGTTTATTTCTAAAAAAAAAACCCTCGGATTTAAGCGGCACGTTAAAATGGCTTCTCTGCAAAGAGAAAGTGGAAACTTTCACTCCGGACGGTCTTTAACAAGGGAAAGTGGAATGCGATTCTTTGCAACATTGTTTCTAGGTCTGGCTGGTTAAAAAATTCTTATTTTGCTACTCTCTCCCTCTGGCTCTGAGATGGGCGGTGGAAGTGGCTTTTCTTTGTCCCTGCCTGACTATTTCAACTAAGGAAAATTTCCAGCGTCTCTTTGAAAGCAGGACTCTCTCTGGATTTTTGAAAAAAAATTTCTTTTGATGGATTTGTGATTTCTTCTCTGGAATACCTTCGTTATTACTATTTGCTGACCTGGGAAACTGTGTCTCTTTTGGTTTCTGAATTGTTTGCAACTTCACAGCCCTGAACTGAACTGAGCTCCTGATTTGCCCCACCAGCCCCACCCGGAAAACGCCATCTTGGTGGCAGTGACTCTAACTTTTAACCATGGCACAAGAAGCAGCACTTGTAAATTTGGAACAAAGGATGGCTTCTCTTGAAACCTCTATGCAAACTTTGATATCAGAAATAAAGGCCCAGAGGGCTGAAAATATTACCTTCAAGAAGGAGCTACTGGATACCCGGAAGCAAGTGTTGGAGAACACACAGAAGAATGAAGAACTGGAAGGGGAGCTGGAGGGGGCTAAGGGAGAGATTAAAAATGTTTCTAATGAGGTGGGGAAAATAAATGGGCATGTGTCTAGGATAGATATGGAAAGAATGACATATTTTTTGAGATTTCAGAATGTTCTTGAGGAATCTGGTGAATGCCTGCCTGATCTTATGAGTACAATTTTAGCAGACTATTTACATAAACCTAAGGATGAGATCAGGGGGGACATTGACCTAGCCTATAGAATTAATTCTGCATATGCCAGGATAAATGAAGTGCCTAGAGAGATACATGTGAAATTTGTTAGAAGGTCAACCAGAGAGGAAATCCTGAAAGCGCAGAGAGAGAAACCTCTAACTCACCAACAAAAAACGGTCACTATCTTGAAGCAGATCCCTAGAAAAATTAGAGATGCAAGAAGGAATTTTTCCTTCTTGTCTAAAACCTTGTTTGATCACGGGATTTGGTTCAAGTGGATGACACCTGAAGGGATGCTGGTGTTCTGGGAAGGAGGAAGAGTGAGGATTAAAACAGTTGCTGAGGCGGAAGCCTTTCTTAAAAAATATTCCTCTGTCCTGGGGGAAGATCCAGGGGGGACGGAGGGGGCCACGGCCCCGCCTACGGGGGGCCAGGGAGGAGAGAAAGAAGATACAATAGCCAAAAGACTTAGATCAAAAAAATAACTTTGCCTTGATTTTTCTTGAATAATTTTGCATAATATTTGAATCTGGACTTTTTGTAAATGTCTGACAGCATGGAACGGAGAATTTAGGTAAATGTACTTGCTTTCATCTTGTAGTGGTATGGAAAATGTTTTCTATGTTAACTTTTTTATTGTGTATTTTGAGGTCTCGGAAGGTCCGACGACTCTAACGTGAATGCTCTCAAAATTTCTTTGTAACCATTACCCTATCCTGTTAAAAAATGTAAAACCAATAAAACTTTTTCAATATAAAAAAAAAGATAACAGGAGGCAGCTGAGTTATGCTGACATAATGGCTATCTTTTGTTGGGAAAGTTAAATAAGTAAGTGCAGCCAAAGTCCATTTTAAGAAGTGGGTTTCAGTAGTTTTAAGCATTAAATTTTTGTTTTAAATATATGCAAAGTTAAAGTTTACATTTTGTCTTTTAAAGCCCTAACACTTGAAATCCTACCCCATCTAACCAGATTTTAGTATCAAAAAAGGGTGGGCTGACAATTTCCAGGTCACACTCTTTGTATCATACCTTATCTAAATATGTATTGCAATGGTATATGAAAAGTTATTGCATTCTCTTAGAATGACTAAAAAAAGAAATCATTTGCAAAATTATTGCAACAATTTTCCATTTTAGAGAATAGAAAAGCATCTATCCATCCATCCATCCATCATCTATCCCAGGGGTCTGCAAAGTCGGCTCTTTTAAGACTGGTGGACTTCAACTCCCAGAATTCCCCAGCCAGCCAGGCTGGCTGGGGAATTCTGGGAGTTGAAGTCCACCAGTCTTAAAAGAGCCAACTTTGCAGACCCCTGATCTATCCACCTATCCACCTACCTACCTAAACTCTGAACGAAAAAAAAATGACTTCCATTAAAAAGCAATTATATATTTAATATATATATAAATATTAAATGTTATACAAGTCTGCTTCCAAATACATAAAATAAAAATATTAAATATTAACTACTGATTAACTCATTTAATAGAATGAATAAATTGTACAAATATTTAATTAATCCAAATTAACTGATATTTAATGAAAACTTTAGCAAAGGAAAATTACATATATTCGGGTTGTATCATCCTTCAGTTTTGAAGGAAAAAGAGATTATGTTTACAACCACTGTAGCTAAATTTCACTGCACAAATGAAATGGAAAATCACCACTTTAATTTCTTTTTAGTAAAGATAGTACATGTGGATACTAATTGGTTTTCAAATTCAATAAAAACTAAACACATCCACATAGTATATCCCCAATGCAAAAATCCTCCATTGTCAACTTTTAGCCTCAAATATAGAGTGCAATAGGAAAAAATGCAGTATAGTATATTGATATATACTTAAATACTAACAAACAGCTGGGAAACACAATCTATTAAAAATTCTCTAATAATGCTGCTCTTACTAAACAATTTATTTAACTAGAGCTATAAAATTAATGTAATACCCAGAACAGTATCAAAACTCAAACTATAGGTGTAAGTCTATGTATTTGTACCAATTTGTACAAAACAAGGACATTCATTGTATTTAAATGGAAACACTTACACGCTTCTCTTGAGTCTTGTACAACTATAGTCTTGCAGCAGAAATACAGTATATATTTATAGGTCAGGCTGTTACTTTTATATGTGTTAAAACAAGGGTAATAAAATAAATGGAGGAAACAAAAATAACAAATAGTGTTTTCAAGACTATTTGAAACGAATTGGAAGCTGAATCCCATTTTGCTTAACAAATGCTTAGTTTGCCAAATTCCACGGAAATGAGAAGCGCACCCATTTAAAACTCATCAAGAAAACATTCATTTTATTACAGGGAAAAAGCAATTATCAAGCTTTCACAAGTAAATCTAAGATCTGTAATTTTGAAACAGCAATAGCAATAACCTTAGGGCAGGGATGGGCCTCTATGGCAACTTTACAACCTGTGGACTTCAACTCCCAGAATTCCTGAGCCAGCATGGATACCAATCCCTGCCTTAGGTCTGCTTTTATTATGTGATTGACTTTATGAGTAGCAGCTGATATGCTTTTGTCTGTGCTTTCTATGAGTCAGAAGCAAGCTTATTAAAATTACAATCCGGTCACCCTATGTAGAATTTTAAAGTGGATTATACACACATAGGTCAATACAAACTCTTCAACCCCTCTTGAAGTATATATTTTAAGTTGCCATGTCAATTGTATAGCAACAGCATATACACATCTAAAATAAATAGCATGGAATGCTCTTCAATGAAAACTCGTGCTTCTGTATTTTCATACATATAACCTCAAAGAATCTCACAAAAGATGAGCAGATCTGACCTTATGTTAGTGTTTGCATGTAACTTGTTCTGAAGCCTCTTAGAAAAGCAGCTACATATATGTGATCAACATATCATTCTATCAATAACAAAAACCCAAGTAATCCAAACTACTGAAATGGTTTTTAAAAGGGTCTATAACTTCTCTGATTTTGATTTCCAATTAACAGAAAAGTGTGTTACATTTAATGTTTGTAATTTGCAGTAGTAAATTTAAAAGAAGAAATTTGCACTCAAATTTTGTAAACTCTGTAGCATCAAAAATGCATATACAATTTATGCAAGGGGAGTTAAATATTTTACATTAGAGGAAATAAAAATAGTTTACACCAAAAACATTTATATTGGGAAATTATATGCATTTAGAAAAATTCACTAAAATGTTAACATGCACACCTGTGTGCAACAGTTTAGAATAGCTACATCTTTCCCCAACATCATGAAAAAGCTTTATGAAATAATTAACTGTTATTTTCAGGTTCATGCATTTCACAAAGCAACTTTTGGAGACTACAATGAACCTGGTAAAAAACCCTATCAATTTTTAATATTTCTTCACCTATTCCTACAATATTTTTTTATTGGGAGCAACCCAATAAGTAACCCATGTTGGCTATAACACAGGCAACTATATAAATGTTTCAAATAAATAAAATTTAAGACAGTTGATTGTATAGGTCCATGGTGGCGAACCTATGGCACACATGCCCCAGAGCCATCCTGTGTGGGAAGGGCAGCTTCGTGAATTGTCTTCCGCATTCCTGTGCACATACACATGCCATTCAGATGTCCTTCGCATGCGTGGGATCTCTGAAATCCGGAAAGGTAGCGTTCTGGCATGCATGCGTACACCAGTACCTGAAGTTATGGGTTTCCATAGCGCTTTTGCACGACAGTCAATTGATCATTGGGCGCGTGACTGTGCAAAAAACCAGAAGTTTGGGCGTTGGCATGCACATGCACACTGAAACACTCTTCCAGTTTTCGGCTCCCGCATGCGCAAAGGCCACTGAGATCATGCAGTCAAGACAGGATGGTTTTGTGTGCCATTCCCAGCATGCAGGTCAGTATGTGGTGATGTAAAAGGTTAGCCATCACTGGTATAGGTAAATATACTGTGTTCAGACAATTCAATTTAACTTCTCAACATTTAGTGGCCTTATCAATGTCAAACGCATCACAATGGTAGTTCTTAGCTCTTTCCTGGATCAAAATAAATGATGTTAAGAAGCAAAATAGCATTTAGTTTACAAGATATTTCTTAAATAACATTAGGTTAAATAAATACTAAAAATCTAGTATAGGCTGCATGTACCATTGTAACATTTTAAATATTTTTGCAACACATACATTATATTGATTTTCAGTATTGACGGCTGGAGAAAATGTTTTTGCAAGTTAAACCAAATATGTTGCTCACTTAGATAGGATTTCTATGGAAGAAGAGAAGAGGAATGATTCATGGCTATGGTATGAAGAATGAAGCTCGAAACAGGCTTTACAAAATAGTTATATGTGAAGATAATGGCTTTTCCATGCTTTGCTTCACTTCTGCTTCAGCAAAGCTTAGGTTGCCATGTTGGCCTTATCTTACACTGTAGTGCTCTTTGCTAATGGCATGTCAATCCAAAGTAAGTCAACACTCATCCATGGCATGGTCACAGCTGAAATGGCTCATCTGGTTGGGATGGAGTATTTGTGGGGGCTTCATTCAACTATCAGAGTCTGTTTGATGGAAATTAATCCCTCGAGGACCTTCCCTGCTGTCCAGATTCTTCTGTGACTGAACTGGCAAGGATAATACATCTAGGATAATCCAGGACAGTTCTATTGGAACCCTTCAATATCCATGCTGAGACTATCTGCTGAAGTCTGACTGATATCTTTATGACCACCATTAAAATCATACAGCTGTCTCACAATATCATCAGAACAACACATCCCACAAGGAAGATTATCAATGTAATAATAGGCACAAAACTTAATTGGTGCCAGCCATGATGAGGGTGAATTGCAATGGTAAATTAAGCTACCACCACTTTACTATGAAGCGATCCCCTCTTCATGAATGGCACCAATTAATTTTTGATCCATCCTGCGGCTAAAATTATATTGATAATCTTCCTTGTAGAATTGCAATGATAAGTTGCAACTTAGGATCAGCATTTCACCATGTGAGAATTTCGACTGCAGATAACATCAACAGGACAGGAGTTAAGGTGAGGTTCATTAGTTACAGGAGTTATACATCTGCCTATTTTGCACATGCTTAGATGGTCATAAAGTCTAGCTAGCTAGCACTGATGATGTTATCTAGTTTGGATAATGAAATGTCTACAAGAAAACAAGCAAGCTCAAGTCATTTTCTGGGCTGATAAGATAATGATTCTGTCTTACCTTGTATATTGGTTTTTTTCTGTGTCATAGGTAGTTGTGATGATCTACAAGATTTTAACATTTACTTACAACATGCTTTCTTTCTGCATTTTCTCTTAACCACTCTTCTGAAATTCACTACAGGTCTTCATACAGAACCCGGACATTTGTATGATTAAATACTGTCATGGATACTGTATTGAGGAAGAAGTTGACCAAATACCTTTACCTGTTTCAACTCTATGATTCCAAAAACAAATGCCATATGTAGGAAGACCTGTATTTCAAGTAAGTGTCTTTTTCAAGATACTTATAACAAGGTTCCTGCTCTTAATTTCTGATACATCAATAATAAAAATATTGGTTTTGTATTAAAATAACACAGCTTGGTAATATGACCCATACACCCACTTTCTCTCGGATTCTTTTGACATTTCGTATTTAGGTCAGCTCCCTGAGCAACAAGACCCTAAAGCATATATTGTCTTTTAGTTTCAATATACTTAATTATTCCTTGTTAAATGGCAATAAGAAATTATGCTCAACCCTACATATTAACTCTTAAAAAAACGTTAATTGTGTTGAAGATTAAATTTGGGCACTGCTGATTGTTAAAGGAGAAATAGTAAATGTTTTTAGTCTTTCTAAGACACAATAAATTGTTAATATATCCTTGAAATCAATCTTTATTTCACAAAATTGTGAGAAGTTCTTCAAAATAGCCTTTGTTCAATATATTAAGAATCAGGGTTAGCAGAAGAAGAGTATCTGTTGGGCAGCAAGGGAGTAAAACTTAGATTAAGTGACAGTTTCATTATGTTTATTGATCCTGCTTCAAGTGGCAGTCCACTATTTTATGTCCACTACAAAGACAAGATCGCTTTAGAAGTAAAGCAACAACATTAGGTTCTATGTTGACATTCATATCTACTTCGATAATAGCAATTCTAGTGTCTAAAGTTTAGAATGCTAAAGATTAAAAGAGACATAACCAGTTATCTAGCCAAGATGTTGGAAGGAAGAATGAACTGGATGTGCATAGCTATTATGGATATAATCCATATAATTCATATACACTATCTCTATATTTTTCACGATACTATCATGAATCAATTCAATTGTAAATAAAGATGGCATGAATCTTGCTTTCATACTCAGGCTATGGAGATATGTAGATTTAAACTCCCAGAATTCCTCAGCATGCTAGGCTCCATACCATTCTCTTGGTATGAGGGAAAGTATCACAAATAACTGACCAGATAATGCATATTATTATAAAATGCACTTCAGAATCTGCTAAATATAAATAGTATGTTATAATTACAAAGCCAACTAGACAGGAAACTGAAATTAATATTTTCCTTTGATTCACAATTATTTCAGCCTAGTAATTTTCAGCTTAACAAAATGAAACATTGTACAGCCCTAACATTTAGTAAGAAAGCTAGAGCTTGCTGCTATGTCATGTAGAAATTAACTCCTGGTTAGTTCAAATCTTCCTTTGCTTCAGTAATGCTTATAATTTTGGTTAAAAAGCAAAAATACTTTTGTTACTAGCAGTTTTTAGCAATAAAAAGTAACACATATTTGCTAATCACACAGAACTCTATCATTAATAGATCAGTTCTTAGATATATGGAGTAATGGAATACATGACTCTTTAGTCTAGTAAAACTGTATATGTTGTTTTCATAGAGAAATATTGTATGAAATATAATTACTTACTTCTTACCAATATATCGAATCGAATCGAATTTTATTTATAACCCGCTCTCTCTCCCCGAAGGGACTCGAGGCGCTGAGAGATCTAACAGGACCAGGATAGAGGAGCAACCCCTATCCCGAGCCCTCCAGAGATCATCCACCAACATGACCAATGCCGCCTCTGTGCTGTACCCAGGCCGGAAGCTGGACTCACGCGAGTCCAGATAGACAGTTTCCTCCAGGTGCTGAGGGAGCTGCCGTGCCACCACACTCTCAACAACCTTCACAAGAAAAACCCCACAGCCGGGTCCAGGGAGGGCTTCTTGAGGAGGGGCGTCACCACCGCCTCTTTCAAGGCGGCCAGCAGAAACTCCTCACTCAAAGAAGCGTTGACAATTCCCTGGAGCCAGCCTCGTGTCATCTCCCGGGAGGCCAGTACCAACCAGGAGGGACACGGGTCCAATAAACATGTGGTGGCGTTCAGCCGCCCCTGCATCCTGTCCATGTCCTCAGGAGTCACAGGATTGAACTCTTTCCAGATGACAGACTCAAGACCTGCCTCCATCAACCCGTCTGAACTAGACCAGTCGGAGGCCACCCATTCCGGATCTGATCGATTTTATCATGCAGATAACATCCAAATTTTTCCGCACGACCCTGCAAGGGGGCATCCCACACCCTCTGATGAAGAAGGGAACGGGTCACCCTAAACAGGGTGGCAGGCCAGTTATCTGCAGATGCGATAAGAGCGGAGAAGTAATTATGCTTCACCGCTTCTATCGCCACTAGGTAGATCTTCAAATGCGACCTTACCAGTGTCCGGTCAGACTCGGAGCAGGTGGCCCTCCAACCGCTCTCTAGGTGCCTCTTCCGGCGTTTCATCACCCTCAGCTCCTCAGAAAACCAGGGAGCCAAGGTGGTTCAGCGCCGGGTGAGAGGCCGCAAAGGCACGACCCGGTCCAGGGCCCCCGTGGCCGCACTATTCCAAGCGGCCACTAGGTCCTCAGTCAAGTCGTGGGTCAGGGTCCCAGGTATTGGCCCAAGCTCCATCTGGAACTTCTCAGGGTCCATCAGGCGCCTGGGGCGGAACCATCTCGTCGCTTCCGGTTCCGCCACTCCGCGGTGAGATGCAGCGGTTGGAAAGCCCAGCCGGAGGAGAGAGTGATCTGACCATGACAGGGGTTCAACGACTATTTCCCCTAAACCAAGATCACTCAACCACTGGCCGGAGGCAAAAACTAAGTCCAGTGTGTGTCCTCCAGTGTGGGTGGGGTGATGAACTAACTGGGTCAGGTCCATGGCCGTCATGGAGGCCATGAACTCCCGTGCCATCTCAGATACTTTGCCTATCGATGGCAGGTTGAAATCCCCCATGACTAACAGCCTGGGGGTCTCAACCGCCATCTGGGCTATCACACTGAGGAGCTTGGGTAGGGCTGCTGATACGTAGCGGGGAGCCAGGTACACAATCAGCAAGCCCAGCTGCCTCCCATGACGCCACTTCACACATAGTGACTCATAGCCAACTATCTGCACAGTGGTCTCCCTTGGGTCCAGGCCCTCCTTTATAATAACCGCCACCCTCCCACCCCGACCCTGGGCTCTCGGCTGGTGAAATGCACGGTAACCCAGTGGGCACATTCCAATGAGGGGCACCCCCCTCTTGGCCCAACCAGGTGTCCGTAATACCCGCCAGGTCCACCCTCTCCTCCAAAACCAGATCGTGAATGAGGGAGGCTTTATTAACCATGGACCCGGCATTACACAACAGCAGCCGAAGACTCAGGCCCTGAGATCCTGAACCCCCTGGGTCGCAAGAGGAGCCGTGAGGGCTGGAGTGCGCCACCGCTCACAAGCAGCGGGTACGCCCTCCGCTTAAGTAATATGGCCCTTGGCTCCCGCCATACCTGCCCCTCCCACACACAGTCCCGATAGAATAGCCCTCTGTTGGACAGACCCTTCCCCCCTCCCCAATTCTAGACACTGCGCTCTCCCCGTCGGGACCGTTAGCCAGCCTGGAGACAATCCCCAGTAGGTTTTCTCCCTCACCCACCACCCTAGTCTTAATTTGCCCCCCCTCCCTGGAGCCCCTTAAAACACGGATTAAAAATCTAATTAAAACCCCCCTTAGTTTTCACTTTGACCACCTCTCCTGGTTAATAAACCCCTCATCAAGGTGGGTCCTCATTAGAGCTGAGGGCCAAACTTGCAAGAGGGGGGACTCCCGCAGGGCACGGAGGACAGCCGCTGAATACGTTAATAATAGTCTGTGAGGAGATGATTTGTCAGCAGGAAAGACACTGCCTTGATATGAACTGTCTTTAAAAGCCATAATTGAAGATTACCAGTAAACCATGTCCACTCCAATGGGGCCTGCAGAATATTTAGCTGGTAAGCCACGTGTCTCGTCCACACGTGGAAACTCTCGGCCCATCCACCACGTCCAGCGGTCCCAAGGTCAAGCAAACAAACAAAAAAATAAGAATAGGAATGGAATGGGGAAGATGAATCAAGTATTGAAGATGAAGAAAATGACCATTGGTCTTACCTGTGAATGGTCTTTCTCTAGATGCTACGGAGTGTCCAAACGCGGGTTATCCTCAGCTTGCTGCCCATTGGACTGAGTTTCACTTTGATGTGTAGCCACGCCTCTTGCCTCTGCATAGGGCCAGTTCTAAAAACGAAGGTAGACCAGAAAAAACGCAGAACAACTGGAACAACACTAGTCTTAACCTTCAACTAAACATGGGACCAGTTCCCACCACGCCTAGGGTGGGATTTGGACACTCCGCAGCATCTAGAGAAAGACCATTCACAGGTAAGACCAATGGTCATTCTCCTAGATGCTGCTTGGAGTGTCCAAACGCGGGACATGCCAACGCTATGCTGTCCCAGGGAGGGGAGATTCGTCTGAGTGGGAACTGGGAGCATCAAGGACCCTCTGGAGAACACGTCTGCCGAAGGAGGCCTCCGAGGATGCAAATACGTCCAGCTTGTAGTGTCTGATAAACGGCACAGGCGAGGACCACGTAGCGGCCCTGCAGATCTCGTCTATGGGGGCCTGGGTGGCCCAAGCAGCCGTGGTTGCAGCGCTCCTGGTGGAGTGAGCGGTAATACGTGGAGGTACAGCTCTGGACCGGTGCTCATATGCCAGTGTAATGCAGGCACGCAGCCAGCGCCCAATCGTGGTAGACGTGACCTTGCGACCCATGGACACCGGCTGAAAGGAAACGAAGAAGGATTCTGACTTGCGGAATTCAGCCGTTCTCTTCTTGTACATCCGCACCGCCCTGCGAACGTCCAACTTGTGCCACCTCCTTTCCCTGGGGTGAGAGGGGTGCGGACAAAAGTCAGGTAGGACGATCTCCTGGGATCTGTGAAACAAGGAGTTGACCTTGGGCACAAAGGTTGGGTCTAGTCTGAGAACCACCCTGTTCGCGTGGACCACGCACAAGTCCTCCCGTACGGAGAGGGCCGAGAGTTCCGAAATTCGCCTTGCAGATGTGATTGCTATGAGGAACACCGTCTTCAAGGTCAGGTGGCGCAGTGACACGGAGCGCAATGGTTCGAATGGCGCCTCAGTCAGGGCCTGGAGGACGAAGGGTAAGTCCCAGGTCGGATATCTATGGACTGTTTGGGGCCGAATGTTCGAGGCCCCTTTCAGGAAACCACGCACCCCTGGATGTCTGCTGAGCGGCAGGGACCCACCGGGCGACAGGATGGTAGCGAGAGCAGCCACCTGCCTTCTCAGGGTATTGGGGGCGAGCCCCTTGTCCAAACCCTCCTGCAAGAAGTCCATCACCTGAGGTGTGGAGGCCTCAGCCGCAGCGATGCGCCTGGCACGGCACCAAGTAGAGAAGGTGGACCATGTAGTCTCGTAAATGCGAACGGTGGCAGGACGCCTGGAAGCCTGGATCGTTCTTATCACCTTGTCCGAATAGCCCATCCGTCTCAGAACGATCCCCTCAAGTGCCAGACGGCTAGTTGGAAGCACTGAGGGTCCGGGTGACGAATGGCCCCTTGTATTAGCGACACCTGGTTCGGAGGAATGCGCCAGACCTTCTCTACGGACAGTCCCACGAGATCGGCGAACCAGGACCGTCTGGGCCAATGGGGAGCGACCAGGATGACTTCCGCCCCCTCCGAGATGATTTTCCGGACTACCTGAGGAAGCAGCGGGAGAGGAGGGAAGGCGTATAGCAGGCCTGCGGGCCAACGACACCGGAGGGCGTTTGTCCCTTCTGCTTGCGGGCACCGGAAACGGGTGAAGAACCTTGGCAGGTGCGTGTTCTGCGGGCTGGCGAACAGGTCCAGGACGGGCAGGCCGAATCTCCGGGAAATCTGCTGGAAAAGATCCGGGTGCAGCTGCCACTCTGAGGTGTTGATGGTGGTCCTGCTCAACCAGTCCGCCGTCACGTTCTCCTCGCCCGCGATGTGGTCCGCTCTCAGGGACAGGAGATGCCTCTCTGCCCACCTGCCCAGAGCCTCCGCCTCCGTCATGAGCGCCCTCGACTGTGTGCCTCCCTGGTGGTTCACGTATGCTCGGGTGGCGATGTTGTCCGTCAGGAGAAGGACATGGGCCCCTTCTACGAGATTGCCGAAATGCCGCAGAGCCAGCCTGGCCGCCCGGAGCTCCAGCCAGTTGATGTTGTGGGCGAGCTCCCGTTGAGACCATCTGCCCTGGGCCACATGGTGAAGCAGATGAGCCCCCCAGCCGTAAAGGCTGGCGTCCGTCGTGATGGTGACACGGTCTGGCTCCTTGAAGGGCGACCCCTCTCTTAGGGCGGGAGACCTCCACCACCTGAGGGACCGAAGCACTGGAGGTGGAACTGTCACCCGTCTCCTGGAGTTGCTGATCTTGCATCGTTGAAAAGGAAGCAGAAACCATTGTAGCTCCCGTGCGTGCAGGCGGGCCCAGGGAACAATAGCTATGCACGAGATCAGCTTCCCCAACAGTTGGGAAAGCGTCACAAGTGGGACCATTCTGGAATTCTGGACCAACCCCACCAACTTCACAATGCTGCAGATGCGCTCCTGTGAAAGAAAGACTTTGCAGGTCTTCGAGTCGATGACGGCACCCAGATGAAGTATGGAGAGGGTGGGCTGCATGTGACTCTTCTCCCGATTGACCGAGAACCCGTGGTCCTCCAGGGAGCGGATGGTGCAGTCCAAGTCCTTCAGGGCCTGGTCCCTGGAAGGTGACATCAACAGGATATCGTCCAAGTAACAAACCAAACGCACAGGTCTGGATCGAAGATGCGCCGCCACTATGGAGAGGACCTTCGTGAAGGTCCTTGGAGCCGATGACAAGCCGAAAGGTAGGGCCTTGTACTGGAAGTGCTGGCCGGCGAACTGAAACCTCAAGTATCTGCGATGCGCCGGGTGGATGGGAATGGGCAGATACGCCTCCTTCAGATCTATCGAGGTCAGGAAGTCGTTCTGTCGTATGCATCCCAGGATCGTCTGGAGGGATTGCATCTTGAAGCGCTTGTATTGCAGATACCGGTTCAGCTTCTTCAAGTCCAGAATGGCCCTGACCCCCCCCCGATGACTTGGGGACTAGGAAGAGGATGGAATAAAACCCCTTGCCCTCCTGCCCCCCCGGCACCGCTTCTATGGCCGCTATCTCCAGTAGGTGACCGATCTCCGCCCTCATGAGCTGTTGCTTGTGCGGGGACCTGGGAAGGGGGCAGCGGATGAACCTCCGCGGGGGAAATGATAGGAAGTCGAGGGTGAGGCCGTGTCGGACCACATTCCGGACCCAGGCGTCCGTCGTGGTCGCCTCCCATGTGGACGCATATTGCTGTAGGCGTCCCCCTATGGGAGGGATCCCCCAGGGGTCACTTGCTCTTCTTGAAGGGATGGTTGGCCTGACCACCCTTGAAGGGCCTACGCTGACCTTGGAACCTGGACCTGTCCCTGTAGGCCGGCCTGTCCTGGGAACGATCTTGGGCCTGGGGGTAGGTTCTGGAGGCCCCACCCGAGGTAGAGGGAGCCTCCGCAGACCGAAAGGGCTGTCTACGGTAGGAAGACTGATTCTTCCGGTCCTGCTTCTTGGTGACAGCCGGCAGAATCTTCCGCTTGTCCTTGGACTCGATTAGGAAGGAGTCCAAGGCCTCGCCGAAGAGCTTGCCACCCTTGAAGGGGGCCGACGCCAACTTCCACTTAGCCTTCATGTCCGCCTGCCAATGGCGGAGCCACAGCAGACGGCGTGAGGTGACATTGGATGCTAGAGCCCTGGATGAAAACTTTGTGGAATTGAGCGATGCGTCGCAAGAATATTCCACCGCAGCGATGATCTTATTGACCCTTTGTCTCGATCTAACCTGTCTCTCAGGCAAGGAGGCCAATAGCTTCCTGAGCCAGAATAGGGCTGCCCTACTAAAGTACGACGCAGAGGACGAGGCCTTCATGGCCCAGGCAGTGGCCTGGTGTGTCTTGTGACAAGACTTCTCCATCCGCCTGTCCTCCGCCTTAAGCCCCTCCACCAGCTCGGCCGGGAGAGATGATGTGGAGGTCAAAGACACAATGGGGTCATCAACCTGCGGGAGAGCCAGAATGGTCTCCATAGCGTCCTCAACAGCGTACAGCTTTTTATCCACGCCGCTGGGGTGTGCCATAGTAGCGGGCTGAACCCACTGGCGCTGAATAATGTCGAGGAACAACTGAGGGGCCGGCACCAATTCTTGGGGAGGTGTAGGTTCCCTAAAGAGACCCGCCCCAGGGTGTCCAGGACCGATGACGATGGCATTGTCCTGATCAGAGGCCTTCTTATCAGATTGAGCCGGTAGACCCATCTGCACGGCCGACTCCCTAGCCTTGGTCAAGATAGCCTTGAACATGATGGGGTTAAACAGCCCCTTGGAAGCGGGAGCCTCCGGGGTGGAGCTCTCATCCCCTGAAAGGTCGGGAGCCCCCTGGGTAACCACCTCCTCATCATCCTCCCCCTCGGATGCCTCGCTGACTGCAGAAGAGGCAGAAGGGGAAACGCCACCCCCCTGGGCAGGAACTACCTTCCTAGGTGCCCTGGGCTTGGGGGTAGAAAGGAGGGGCAAGGAAGCCACTAATTGCTTCATGCAATCCGTGATGCCCTGCGAAATGGCCTTGGACACAACCTCCTGCATGGCCGCGGGCAAGGCAGTCTCAGCGGGTGCAGAAATGGGAGTGGCCGGAGCCTCCTCTTCCTCATCCACTGACTCCTCCCCCTCCCCCACCATGGAGGACTCCTCCTCCACTGGTTCCTCCTCCTCTAGCTCCACTTCCATTGAGGGGACCGGAGAGGCAAGGGAAACCCTTGAGTGATTGGGAGAAAACCCAAAATCCCCATCACCAGTGGGAATGGATTGGGTCTCCCTACGAAGCTGCGGGGCAGGGGGGGTCTTATCTGTCACAGCCTTGTCCCTGGCAGAGAGAGCCTTCTGGAATTGCTGCTCTAGAATCCTCAGCCGTCTATCCGCCAGTCTCTCATCAGCCTTGGTGGCCTTGGCTGCAGGCCTCTTCCCCTTGTCAGGACAGGGTGCAGAATCGCCCTTGGCAGCAGGGTTGGTCTTGCTACGCTTGGAGGCAGGTTCTCCTGTTTGCTCACTGGGATCAGCCATGGAGTGGCTGAAAGAACAAGAACAAACAATTAAATCCAGTCAAGGCACCCCAATCCCACCAGGGAAGAAACAATATACTTTAAAACAAGAAGAAACTGGAACCTGGTTTTGGCGCCAAAATCAGACCCAAAAGTCTCAGGCGTTGCAGATCTGCGCTGGAGTAGACCAGGGAATGGCAACCGAATCTGCCAATCTCCCTGCAGCCGCTGGGAAGGATCTCTTCTGCTGCCCCAGGGGATCCTGTCCGGGACTCCCAGAACTAGAACCGCCCCAGGAACGAAGCAGCGGCGATCTGCGGAGAGGAGTCGGGCTGCGGCAGAAAAATGGCGGCAAGTTTAAAACGCGCGCCTTTTTTCCTTTGCGAACGGCCGCCTAAGCTCAAACCGGCACTGGGGAAAACAACGGGCTGAAGAACCTCAGTAGAGGCTTCCCTAGGGAGGAAAACCCCCGATAGTCAAGTTGGGGGGTCCTAACTAGCTACCTAGCCCCCTTAGAAGCTTACCAGCAGCCGCTGGCAAGCCCTCCCAGTGCCAAGCCGCTCCGCAGAAAAAGCGGGAAACGGCCGCGGTTTGAACAGCCCGCTCCGCGCAACGAAGACAACGAAGACAGGAACTAAAACAAAAAATCACCTATCTAACACAACTACACACAAAAATAACAACAAAGGCTACACTAACTCACTGCTGGGGAGGTCAGATTGCTGGCAAAGGACTGCAGACTCCCCAGACGCGTCCGATAAGGGCGACTGAGTTTTTAGAACTGGCCCTATGCAGAGGCAAGAGGCGTGGCTACACATCAAAGTGAAACTCAGTCCAATGGGCAGCAAGCTGAGGATAACCCGCGTTTGGACACTCCAAGCAGCATCTAGGAGAAAGAATATGGATTTGTAGAATCACAGTAAAAAGGACAAGCCAGATCACAACAGATCATAACATACATGTGCGTTCTTTGTTCTCTCACTCTCTTTCTTCCTTCTCCATACCAACCTCCCTAAAAAAAATCCCAGAGTTTGAGATACTCGGTAGACCTATTTTCACAAAGTGTCAAAAAAAAAGGATTTGTAGAGGCAATAAAATATGTTGGCCAGCTAAGTTTATCAATTTAGAGGCACTCATTACCCCACCCTCATTTTTATCCATACTTAGAAGACAAGTTACAACAGTTTTAAGTATGCAGACAGAAACTCCACCAGATTTCTGCATCTCCTTTGAACTATCTAAAGCAATTTAAAAACAGTAGATTTGATTTGACACTTCAAATTGCTTCAAATATTAAAGATTTGATTTGAAGGGCTGATTTGATCAAATTTCTTTAAAACTGAATAATCCCTTTGAAGATTCATAGTCTTATTTTCTACACAAGTGCTTCATTATTTTCAGATCTTCATCATTCTTCAAGTCTACATTTTAGAAGGAACTTTGAATTTAAGAATGTGTCACAGCAATCATGTCTGGCATGTATGGTATAATAATTTGGTAATAAATTACTTTAATAGAATTACTGAAGTCACAGTGATATATTTACAGTGAGTTTCTCCAAGCTCCCCCCAATTGCTTTAGTGAAAGGAAATGAAATACCACATATTAATAGAAATCGGTAATACTTGAATTCTTAACTATTATTTGAGATTTACATTGCCCAGTGTTCATTGGAGAGATTGCTAAAGCAGCCTTGTTATAAGGAACCAAGAATATAATCTATGGGAGTTAAAACCAGCATTTTTTGTCATCTCGTTAAAATAAAAGCTAAAGTTCTAAGATTACAAATGTAGGTCCTGGAATATTTACTATTTTCCTTCTTTTTCTCTAATGCTATTTGTCTTTGATTTGCATTACAGTATGGTTTCACCCCATGACTCCATGCCTCATCAAAGTCATTACTGTGCAAACAAAATAAATAGGAATGAATGCAAAAACAGCTGAACAAACAAGTTATTTGGATAGCATCAGTGTTGTAAAACAACTAAATATTTTCAAGAGCAGTCTTTATATATCTGTGAACATCTCTGCATCAGTTTCAACTCAGTCTTATCCAAAATATGTTTCTTCTCCCAAATCAGCTGTTGAACCTTACAATAATTCATATTGATATTTGTCAGATTTTGTTTCTATTTTTAGTGCACAGATATATTTAATTTTATCTTCTGTTCTGATATGAAAGTGATCATCTATGGGTGATCTATTCTGAGTAATGACATAAAACTGAGAAAGATTCATCAATGATCTTTTGCCCTGTTTTCTTCATAGCTTGGCTAACAATGGATTTATGGATTTCATCTTGGTTGGAATGCCCAAGTGGAATGATTTATAGTACTTCATTATTCTCACTGCTTAATACATTCACACATTAATTTATCCACATTAATTGAGAAATGGGAAATGATGAACAAAGTATCTTGTATAGTCAGATCACTTTCTAATCCAATTAAGGCTGATGGCAAAACCCAACCCAACCCAACCCAACCAAATCAAGACATGCACCTTTTAGGAGGGCTTGTTTGAGATACCCAAGAAGTTGGTGGGTTTATAGAGGGCACTGGGATTTGTCCCCATTATTGTACAGTTCTGCTGCGTGCCTTGTGGACCCTAGTAATTGGAGGCATTCTGTTTTCCTCATAAACCTGTCAAGCAGCTTTTCTTTCTATAGTGATCTCAGAATGTACCTTACGTTCTTCAATGAATTCTGGGAAATGAATTTTTAGAAGCAATGCACAAAACAGGGAAAAGAAGTCTAAAAATAAAGACGATTAAGCATGGATAGAAAGACAAATGGGGCAAGACCATGACAGTGGCTGTGCATGTCCTGAAAGCATGCAGTTTCCATAATTCCAAATATTATATGCACGCTTGTCAGTCTCTTCACTGACAGTGTATGGGCACATACATGAATACATTGAAATCATACAGTGCTCCATAAGCACCAGAATTGCCAAGTCTACTCCTGGTTCATTCATTTGTGCAGATGACAGACAACAACAATCTTCTCTAAATTTATTTCAGCACAATTTCAATTCCCATCCCATTAAATACAGATTTTACTTCAAATAGCACAAGGGACACAATGATTGTTCTTCATGAATTCAATTAAGCATCATTCTGTGGAATTGTTTGCTTCCGCAAAAATTCCTCATTTAGCAACTGCTTTTTAGTGACCATTCGCAGTTACAGCACTGATGAAAAAGTAACTTTGCAACCAATCCTCACATTTACAATATTCAAAATAAAATTGAAGCAATATTCATGGTTTCATTCAGTGATTACTCCTTCACTTAACAAGTTAGCGAACCCATTGCTAAAGACCCATATTTACATTCTTCTTTTACATTCTTCTTTGCCCTTCTTCTCACTTAATGACCATCCTGTTGATTTTTAAGTTATTTCTTAAATTTAATATCAAAATAAACAGTGTTCTTTCAAATGTCTATTTCTATTGTAGCTCATTATGCCTGGAAAGTGGTAAATGTTGTGGAGTTCTTTGTACAATCAAAAATTATGCATAGTTGCATTCCAAATCCACTTTATGTTTGCTTTAATCTCTTCTTTAAAAAAGACAGAGGTATTTTTATATTAATTATTAAACTGAAATCAATTTGCATATTAAAATCCCAGGATACCCGAGTAAAGATCAATAGCCTCATTGTGCTATTAAAGTAAATCTCTGATAATCCACATTTTAACAAAATAGCAATTATTCTTTGTTTGTGTTCTTTTTTATTTCGCTAACAAACTAAACTGCGTAAAAACAGAAATAAACATGGCCTTAATTTGTAGCCATTCCTATTAAAGCTGACATTCAATGAATAATAATTACTATTTACTCTTGTAACAGCCTTCTATTCTGCATCCCTATTCATCAAATAAGAAAGGAAGAAAAGGTGAGAAGAAAAAAATGTTTGTGCTTTAGTCTAACGATCCACTATTCTACTTTTGCAACAAATGAAATTAGATACGGAATGTAGTTGACACCTCTCTGATCACCAGAATCCAGCAAATGAATACTTTTTACATTTAAGATTAAAGGGTGCAACACATTTCCTATTCAAATAATAATCTACTCTAGCACACAATCAAAAAAGAGTTCAAATAGAATCCAAAGCAAAAGGATTACCAGAAACATATGCTAACATATTCTACAGCTGTGTGAAAAAGTCCTGCATGCTTTATGGTTTAACGTTTATGACATTTTTTGGATAGGTCATTGATTTTATGATATTTTATGCTAACTGCTATGCAAATGTTATTATTTAAATAAATACTAGTGGTTTTTAAGTGAAAAGCATAAGCTTTTTGCAATTTGGTACTGTTTGGATTTGGTGGTGAATTTTCTTGCATGCTTACAATGCATGCTTACAATGATTACTAAAACAGATTAACATGCATTCCCAATGGCATACATGTTGCAATTACTACGGCCAATGCTAGTGTTTTGTTAATATTTTTATTGTTTGGGGCTCTGAAAAGAACCATTTAGGTAACCAAACATGGTTACTAATATGAAATTGGCCAGCCCTTATTGCTTATCACCAGGTGGCATCGCTTCGGCATAGACTATATAAGCCTTTGCACGTGATCTTTGGTGACAATGTGGTGCCAGGCTGCAATAATGGATTCAATCAGCTCCTGCTTGGTCTTCAGATGCTTCTTGTTTATTTCGTAAACAATCTTGGCCCAGAGGTTGTCCATTGGATTCAAATCCTGGCTCTGAGCTGGCCAATCCAGGAGTCGAATGCTATGCTTCTTCATCCACTGCTGGACGGATTTGGCTCGATAACAAGGAGTGTTGTCATCCTGGAAGTAAAAGTCCTTCCATTCAAGTTGCTGAGCTGAAGGAAGCATGTTCTTTTCCAGGACTTCAACATACTGCTTGGAATTCATGATTCCCTGCACGATTTGTATCCAACCAATACCAGAAGCAGCAATACATCCCCAGATCATCACGTGCAATGGATGCTTCACCGATAGATTCAGGCAGTACGCCCTAAATTCTTCAGCTGGAAATCTTCTGACATATTTATTGCACTGATTCCCAGTCAAGTAGAAATTGGTCTTGTCACTGAAGTTAACCTTGGCCCACTGTTCGTTGGTCCACTTGGCATACTTCTTGGCCCACGTATGTCAACGAGAGCAGTGAGCATCTGTGAGCAAAGGTTTACTTCGAGCCCTACAGCCTTTGAGCTCTCTGGCAAACAGTATATGCTTGTGCACACTTTTACATTTCATGTTTCACGCCAAATTCTTATAATCTGAGGTGAGGTGAGCTTTCTGTCAGCCATTGAAATGCATTGCAGAGCCCGATCTTGCCATTTTGTCGACTTTCTTGGTCTTCCAGAGCGGAGCCTGTCATCAACAGAATTAGTTATTTGGTATTTTTCAACCACTCTGCTCACTGTGGTGTGATGGCATTTCACTCTTTTGGCTATTTCTGTAAAGGAGCAACCCTCTTCATGAAGCACAATGATGTGATGCTGCTGGTCAGTACTGGTGAAAGCAAAGGCCTTCATCCTTGCCCACAGCCAGAGCTAAATTAAATTTCTCGATGCTTTTCATGCCTATTTATAGTCAGAGAGTATGACAACATTGATTGGCTCATAGATTTAGACTCTGTGCATTTTGATTGGTCAGCCAAAGCTCGCTGCTGATTGGCTACTTTCGATCTTAACATTCTTGAAAATTTAAGTTGTGTTTGTTTTAGCACATATACTCACTCAAAACCTTAAAAAGACTTTGGTTATATTAATAAAAATTATATATCTCAATCCGACTACAGACATTTTTATCAAAGTACTAATTTTGCGTGGTTTCTATGACAGAAAAGTTGATTAAACATGTAAATACAGCTTAAAACTGAAAGTGTGCAGGACTTTTTCACACAGCTCTACATAGACAATATTCAATGGCTTATCAATATTATACAATAATTAGCTGTGGCTTTCTTCACAGCCCAGAACCAAACTGCATTTCCTCTCTACAGTACACTTCCACTTCCTCTTTCCAACTTCTTTCCTTGTTCCCATTTTATTTCCTTTAATTCCTTTTCCCTAGCACATATTTTTTCACCCAACAGACAAAGGAATGACAAGATGTCCCTCTGACACATCAAATAAATAATAGTAATAACAATAATAGTACATTAGGAATACTAGGAAGCCTCTAATGGTATTAGCATGCCAGTGCAGTATGACAAATATAACAAAATCAAAATTAGTTTCATTGAGATAAATATAGCTGTCACATCGCAGATGAATTGCCAAAGAAACTCCTTTTGAAAAAACAATGAAGTTTGCTGATGTTAATACACACCACTCCTTCCACCAATTATTTTATTTTCCCCAGGACATCTTTCTTCATCATTTAATCCATGAAAAGCCTCGAGTATCGGAGACAAGCGAAGACACTTATATCAATGCTTGAATCTTAACTACAGCAAAGTAATGCAAATGGGAAACTGGATGTTGTATACAGATACAAACAGAATATTAAATAAAATTACATCTGATAATATTGAAGACTACAACAAATAATTAAATCTGTATTCATATTACAAGAGAACTATAATACAAAATGAACTATAATCAGCCAAATTTGTTTCAAAATAAACAAGCATAACAATAAAACCAAACCCCCAAAATAGAATAGTTTTAAATTTCTACATCATGAATATATATCCAGTAGCCTCAAAATGCTTTGTTTGGAAACACAGGGTCAGAAGATTCAAGAAATGAAAAAAATAAAATATCCCAAAAGGCCTGGAACTCAGATTCAAAGGCTATCTGATACTTGGGGTTTAGTTGAAGTAGGGTCTTGTTTGTGGGCCTAACAGAAATTGCTCGTGTCACCAATAAAATAGAAAGCATCTACAGCTAGAGTTTAACATCAACCTCACTATGTTTTCTCAAAAATATAAGGAACAGAAAAAGATGGCAACATTTCTACTTATGAAGAAAAGTTTGCTAATGTTCACTAAGACAATTAATTAGAGTTCATCATTATATAAATAAAATCTGTTTCTATAATCTGCCAAAGTCAGTTATCAACTTGTTGGACTAGCTTTGATATAAATGCTTATCACAAATGAATTGCCAAAAACAATGTGTTTGAAGCGTTTTGAAAGTTCAATGTAAAAGGCAATGAATGTATTTTATTAAAAATTGGTATTTTTACTTTTTATGTTACTCTCAGTGTGAAATGCATCTTAGGAAAGCTCAATTCATGGATTTCATATAGTCAGAGGTTACTCCAACTGCAAATGCTAACAGCTGACTGAAGGTATGAACCATGGTTCTGTTATCACTATACATACATATATGGTATGCATGTTATTTGGCATCTCTAAAATGTATACACAAAATACAGTAATCATTTAATGTGCAATCTCAACCAGAACGTATGACTGGGGAAAACCTGGCACACAGAAAGAAAAACATCTCAACTGCTCTTCCGATATAGAACTATGGCAAACTGATTGCAATCACAACATTTAAAAGATACTTCTTTCTAAATGAAAACAAAGCCCAAACTTCTAGCCTTCAATATACAAACTTTTAAGTATTACTATTATAATTCTACAATAGCTCTAATAAACTTGATACCCTATTTTTAAAACAAATACTTACCACGCAAGACAGTAAGTCTTGTGGACACACTTATTTCTCCAACACTGTTGGAGGCAACACATTCATAAATAGCTTCATCTCGTGGAGTTCGCAGTGGTTGTATTCTGAGGACTGATCCAGATCCATCATCAAACTCTATTACCTATTGAAAGAAACAACAGCTGTCACAGGTGTTGTTACAAACGCCTACCTCTTGGGTTAATCCTGTATAAAGTAATAATTGGACTATTCTAAATTCATCCTATGTAACTGTCTGTAATTCATAAAAGTGACATTTTAAGTAGAGTTAAGTGCAAAAATTAATGTGTTACTGAAACTTAGTTGGCATTATGCTGATCTTTGACCTGAACACAATAGGACAATGATTTGAGCCATAAGAAAATAGCAGATACATATCTACAATTACTGCAACAGTTCTTTTCAAACTACCTACATCAATATCCTGAATCTTGAAAATATCTACTAGATACTGTGAATCAGCTGGCAGCAACAAATTAAAACCCCATGAGGTGAACCTGACAATGATATTCAGCGACTTTCAGGCAGCAATCATATTGTGACACCTATAAATGGATCTCAGTTTTCCTCAAGACATAAACTCTGAGGACATATTAGGACTACCATAGCTGGATGGCAAGAGTTCATATGAATGGTAAATGACAAAAGAGATAGAGAAAACTCTTAATACATTACAGTCAACTAATGGTTGTATGGATGTTTGCAGCTGATAATATAGTAGTCCTAATAATACTCAATTTTATTTAATATTTAATTAATGACTGAAGGCAATGAAATTCTATATATAACTGTAATTCAAAGAAATTATTTGACAACACATAGACTATAGCCTGCTAATGTATCCTGCAGAAACTGGTATCCAATTATCAAAACAATCATTGTTATTTGAGTCTTTAACTACTGGGATAGAGAACACTCCCTTTCAATTTCCTAGTATCTCAGTTTGCCTATTAGAACAAATGAAATGCATTTCCATTAAAATAACTTTATTGGTTAACAAAACTGAGAAACCTTTACTCATGAATGTTCACCAGTTTGATTCCTAAAATGTATTTGATACCTCTGCAGAACTTGATTTAAGTTCAAATACTACTAGAAGTAAGTGAGGAAGGTAATTGGTTAGATGACTGTGCTGGGGCACTGAATGCTACGCAGAAGCATCTCTAATCAGGTTTATGCTTCTCTACCCTCATTTGTCTGTGGTTGAATGTTATGGATTCATAACATTTTCCAGCACATTTCTGGGAAAGGTGGTCTTGGTGCCTAAGGCTTATACTGTCTAAGGAGATTCTCAGTCATTCAGGTCATAGTTGTCCTAAAGCTGCTTTTTCAAGAGGCAACAAACTTGACTCTCTGGTTTTCCTTTGAAGACGTTTTGCTTCTTATCCAAGAAGCTTCTTAAGCTTAAGTTCTGTTGCCTCTTGAAAAAGCACCTTTGGTATAAGGGTTATATTGTTTTCTGGTGCTCAGTCCCAGGTCCTGATTTCAGAATTTCAATGGTTCTAGACTCTGGCTGATTGGAAGCCACCTTGAATTTGAAGTAAGATGAGTGGCTATATAAATAAATATATATTTAAATATATTAATGGCCCTTTCTTCCAATCAATATTAACAAATGGCCCTTCTATTAAAATAATCAACTATATGTGATTTCTGTTTCCTAAAATAACCTTCTAATGCATCTGCTTCCAGAACATTAGAAGACATCTCTCAATGTGGTGCTTTATTATTACCAAAGTTACTCTACTTCATGTACCAAATCTGGGGGGGGGGGGGGGGGGGGGAATGTTCTGGCAAGATTCCCTTGAAATGGAATTTTCATTGAAAATATAGACAGCGGTCCCACAGAGATTGGCAAGTTTTACACAAACAGAATAAGAACATAGCAGAAGACTGGTGACTTATAGACCACTTTTTTTTCCCCTTTGCATTTATAAAATACAGCTGTGTAGAAAGGATTACTTAGTTAGCTAAGGTATTTTTGCATTTAACATAAGAAAATATAAGCTTTATATTGTAAATTTCTCCACACAAGGACTTAGAAAACATTGTATAGCAAGCTTAGCAGATACCATAAATTACCTCACCTTTTATCTATATTCCTATTTGCATCAATTAATACAAAGAAGCTTTCTTGATTTTCCTAACGTACCACCTACTTGAGAAGAAAAGGAAAAGCTGCATACTAAAAATAATGTTTCCCATAAAAAATATTCTTAGCAATAGGTCAACTGTCTGAATTACAAAGTGTGTTATCAGACCATCACTTGATCTTGTCTGCAACAGACAATGACATATTTAAAATATCTCTGACTGAGGGGGTACTGTCTGAAAATTATGATCAGGTCATTGAAGAAATATGCTACCAAAGTTGCTCCAGTTGTTATTGTTTGTCCTTTATCCTTTCAGTTCTTCAAGAAAAAAATGCAAAGCTGCAAAAGCCAAGCATATTTTGAACCTCAGAGTAGACACAAAGTTCTATACAAAATGTTGCATTGTCTGTTCCAGCTGCTGCCATTCCTGGAAAGCTGAAAAAATGTGTATTGATATACCTCTCTTCCTTTGTAACACCATAACATTCTCAACACATTATTCTTGGCCTTTCACTCTATTTTCAGCCTATTATCTCTGAATCCTAAAAAATGTATTGGATGCCCACCAGATGGCAATACAATATTAAACCCTTAAATATATATAAATATAAATAACAAAGATCAAACTGCTTCATCATAAGGACATTTTGGAAAAAAATGAGGTTACTATGTTAGGCATTCTAGAAGTTTTGGTTACCTAAGTATTTGGAGAATAATTTTTATTTTGTGCCTATAAAGATACAGATAGTCCTCGACTTATGATACAATTGAGTCCTAAGTTTATGTTGCTAAGTGAGATATTTGTTAAGTGACTTTTTCCCACGGTCACAAGAGTCATTTTTCAGTGCTATTATAACTTTGTACAGCCACTTAATGAATTGATATACATCAAGGACTACCTGTAGTATTCAATTTACAATCATTCGTTTATCAACCTTTCAAAGTCACAACAGCACTGAAAAAAATGACTTATAACCAGTCCTCACACTTACAACCACTGCAGCATTCCCACAACTAAGTGATCAAAGGTGCTTGGCACCTGGCAAGTATTTTTTTATGACAGTTGCAGTCATGTAATTATCATTTGCAACATTCTCAATTGGCTTCTAATAAGCAAAGTCAATGGGGAAAACCAGATTCATTTAACAACCATGGGATTCACTTAACAAATTGTAATGGTTTGTTTTAACAACTATGGCAAAAAAAAAGTTCATAAAATTGGCCATGACTCATTTAACAACTGCCTTGCTTAGGAACATAAATTTTGGTCCCAATTGTATTTGTAGTTATGATTATTTGTACTTTCATTACACAGAGCACCCATTCTGTTTTTTAATCAACAGAAAATTGCAGAATAGTGAATATCCAGCTTTGTGCATTCAAGATTCTTAATCTGTCTTCTATATAAACTTGGTACAATTACTGCTTTATAAATTTTGTTTCATACTTTTGATATCTGCAGTGGAGTAGAACACTGTAAATTTGTTCTGTCATAGAAGACCGTAAATTTACTCTGTCACAGCCTAAGAAAGTATAGAGTGTAAAAGCAGATGCAATTTGTACTGAGTTGCTTTCAGGTAGGCACCATTCATACACACTTTTGTATTATCAATAGAGGATAATGTTTCCACATCCAGCAAAGAGATAGGTAACAGAAAACTTCTATCATGCTGGCCTTTGCCTGATTATGCATGGAAGCAGAAATGAATAGTTCAAAGGCAAACCTGATTCAAAATGCTACCTTCAGCAGCATTTTGGATTATCCTAGGTGAAACCTAGGATTATCCAGGTTTCACCTTAACAACCAACAGGACAACACATTTCTGTTCAGGACTGTGTTATTACCGTATTTTTCGGAGTATAAGACGCACCTAGGTTTTGAAGAGGCAATTTTTTTTTAAGTAGGTAGGTAGATAGAGGGATAGAGAGGGAGAGAAAGAGAGAAATACAGTAGGGAGGGAGGGAGAATAGGTATGTAGAGGAAGGGAGGGAGGGAGGGAGGGAGGGAGGGAGAAATACAGTAGGTAGGTAGGGAGAGAGAGAGACTAGGTGGTAGGTAGGTAGAGGGATAGAGAGAAATAGAGAGAAATACAGTAGATAGGTAAGGGGAGAGACAGTAGGTAGATAGGTATATAGGTAGGTAGAGTGGGGAGATAGAGAAATACAGTAGGTAGGTAGGGAGAGAGAGAGAGAGTAAGTAGGTAGGTAGATGTTTCCAGGTGTATTTACCCATGTGCTGGAGAAGGAAATAACTGACCACCTTTGGAACAAATCTTTGTTTCTGCAGGCACAGTACTTGACCAAAGTAATTCTCATCAATCACTCTAAATAAGCAGCTTTCCAAAAGGGGAAAAAAAAACCTTTTTGCACTTTGCAAACCTCCCCAAATGGCCCTTTTTTCGCAAAAATGGACCCTTTTTTTTCAGCTTGCAGAATGCTCCTGGGGGTGGTGGGCCCCCCAAAATGAGGATAAATGGCCCGTTTTTTTCCCGTGAAAACGGGCTGATTTTTGGTCAAAACAATAGCATGCATAGCCTTATGGAGACTTATAGAGTGCTGTTGGGGCTGGGGGGGCAAAAATGCCCTGTTTTTTGCTCATTTCTGCCCTCCCCACCCCCCAGGAGCTCTCTGTAAGCCTCCATAAGGGTATGTCGTAAGCCTCAATAAGGGTATGTCATTTTGGTGAAGGGGTGGGCTTTCAGGAGGCAAAAAATGTTGTATTCGATGTATAAGACACACCCAGATTTTCAGCCTCTTTTTAGAGGAAAAAAGGTGCATCTTATACTCCAAAAAATACGATATGTATGTAGTGGTCCAATACTTATTCAGAAGCTATTGAACCAATGTCAATGGGAATTCTCAGTCAATCAGGTCATGGTTGTCTCAAAGGTGCTTTTTCAAGAGGCAACTGGTTTTTCTGTTGAAGACATTTCACTTCTCATTCAAGAAGCTTCTTCATCTCAGAGCTGAAGAAACTTCTTGGATGAGAAGCAAAACGTCTTTGAAGAAAGAAACAGAAAGTCCAGTTGCTTCTTAAAAAAACACCTTCAGGATTATTGAATCTGAGACATTGCAGTTTTTAATCTCCCTGCCTCTAGGAGACATGCTCATGATAGCTGAAGAAAAGAAAAAAAATTCAGTATCAACTAACATGGATTTTATTACATATGTTATCCAATTTTTGTTCTCCATTATCTAAACACTAGATTGGCTATCTCTCTCTTGTAGATAGTAAGATCAACCATATCCTACTTACAGCTATACATAAATAGGAATTAATTTCACCTGGTTTATATCTTGACCCTTTAGTCTGGCGAATACAAAAATATCAATTGTAACTTTAATATTGTTGGGGGGAAATCCATGGCATGCATGTATATATGTGTATGTAAAATATGTATGTGTGTGTGTTTGTGTCCATATGAAACAATTATTATGTCAAGTATACAAGTAGATTTTACATTTAAAAAGCCACATGCATTTTTCTATTTGGATAAAAACAACAAAAAGATCATTGTAACATTAAAAAAAGCCCTGTTAAAATCTTTTCAGTGATATAGTAGATTTAAAAATTCTTCATTCCATATTTCATGAAGTCAAACAATGTGCTATCAAGTGATGAAAGGCACAATGTTTATTTTGTCAAAAATCTGATGGCATAACACAGTTGCTGATACAAAGTATATGAATAAAAGTGGTGCAAGTTGCAGTTACAAATACGAAATATTGACTGCATCTTAGCAGAGAATATACAGGGAAAGACTAGAGAGCTACCCCATTTGTTTTACCTGGAGACACCCAAGCTCCTTCTAAAAACATGCACATATCATTACATATATTTGTTCAATTAGTTAACAAATATCAATAAACATAAATTATCTAGCGCTGAAAAAGATCAGGCATTAAGGTACAGTTGTGACAGTTCAGGTTTATCGTGGGAAGAAATATTTAAGTAAAAATGTTTAATTAATTGAAACAGTTGCCAACAGGTACTATGTACAATCTCACGCGTGCTCCAAAGCACACATTTTCTCTTTGACTCCAAAGTGCAGTGCAGTCCCAATAAAGAACAATTATTCAGGCATATTTTAATTAAATTCTTTTTAACAACTGAAGCATGATTTAAATGTAGGATTTACAGTGTAATTAAAGACTCATGGGAACAAAGATGTTCAAGAAAACTTTCATCAAGAGAATTCATAGCAGTGCTCTTCCTGGTCAAAAAAAGGAGAGAATAGAAAGGAAAATACAGCATTTAACTACGGCTCTATGTTAGTGGCTCTCCATCCATTATTATGATATATTATGAAATACAACAAAACATGGTGTTTAGTTAATTTGCTTATTATAACATATTGTGAACTGCACATTCTCATAATTCTTCTGAGTGAGGTTAAAATCTAATTACTATGCCTGGTTTTAGGATCAGGATATTTATGGCTGCTATTTTGTAGCTATTGCAGAGGCTTTAACAGACAAAAAATAACTAGCAGTCAACACGCTTGAATTGACAATAGGACCTTCTGAAAGATGATTGAACAGAGTTTTTGGACATTCTTTTCAAATTGCAAAGAATCAGTGAAAATTAAAGTTTATTGTGAAAAGACAACTGAGAGTTGGTTTATGGTTGAATAAAGAGAGCTTGGAGCTGTTGAGAACATTTTTTTTTTTTTTTTTTTTAGTTTGAGGGAACCTCTCTGAAAAAAAAGATCTTGAGTCCCGAAAGGGAGAAGGGCGGTATATAAATTAAATAAACCTAAACCTAAAAACTGGTGATCAACTTAGCATAAAGTTATACTGGTGGAGAAATAATAAAATGCCGGTAGGATTCTGTAAGTAGTCTGGCTGAAAAATTTAGGCAAAGAGATCATAAAAATAAATCAACCTGAAAATCAAGGGGAACCAAAAGGATGGAGGAAGAAAAATGTTGTTTTATATTGGTTCTGTTTGGGAGGAATATGGCTGTATTTCAGCTTAGTGAAATCTGGTTTCAGAGAAAAAAATGATTGAGAGATTTCTTTAGTGTTATCAATTATATCATATCATATAAATTCTTAATAAAGTTTAAATACGCCAAACAACATGCAGATATAGTCTATGGCTACATAGAAGAACAAGACTCTGAAAAATTGTGGAGTTTTGGTTTTCGTCTGATTACTTATACACTGTATTTTAAATTTCACTAAAAAAAACACAGGGGTTTTCATCCAAAATTTTTAAAAAGGGGATCTATATGTTAAAGGCAAAGGAGTCAAGAACATGAACAGCATACTGAAAGAGAAACACGCTATCAAAATGTATTATATACTATTTTTTTCAACTCATCTGTTTTCATTTTATTTCTCAACATGCATGTTTTCTCATCAGGAAACAAACAGTGAGGCAGTTATTATTTTTGATCTAATGTTTCTATTTTATTTTCATTACCCTGTATCATCACCATTTGCTTCTTTTTAAAACAAACCCTCAAAACATCTATTTATTGTATGAATAAAATTGATTCTTAATGCTTGTTAAAATAACCAACCTTATTATGCCCAGTATCATAATTCTAACCCTTTGGCTGGTTTCTACATAGTACTCCTACTGATGACCTTAGGGACTATGTACATATTTTTCTGCCATTAATCCACAGGTATGTCAATAGTAACTAGTTCCTACATAAATAGGGAATATAAAAAATATCACAGCACATCATTATAGGATCAACAGCAGAGGTAAAATTCAGCAGGTTCTGACAGGTTCTGGAGAACTGGTAGCGGAAACTTTGAGTAGTTCGGAGAATTTTGCAGTTACCTTCCCTCTGGAGTGGGGTGGAAATGTAGATTTTGCAGTATCCTTCCCCCCAGGAGTTGAGTGGAAATGGAGATTTTGCAGTATCCTTCCCCCAGAAGTGGGGTGGGAATGGAGATTTTGCAGTATCCTTCCCCTGGAGCGGGGAGGGAATGAGGATTTTGCAATACCTTTCCCCCAGGAGTGGGGTGGGAATGGAGATTTTGTAGTATCCTTCCCCTGGAGTAAGCGGGGGGAGGGGGATGGAAATTTTGCAGTATCTTTCCTCTGCCATGCCCACAGAACCAGTAGTAAAAAAAATTGAATTTCATCATGATCAAGACCTTACAAACAAAAATAAAATTCTTGTTTAAGGAAAAGTCTGAAACAAATCATTTTTTTCCTTAAAAACCACTGTGAGAATCACTGCTGTTGTTTAAAATTATACTATTCAGAAAAAGAAAGGGAATAATCAAGGAATATTAAAGTAAAGGTTTTCAGAGGAACAGAACAATGGACCTAATACCTCAAATCTCTGATTGCTGACTTTTTTGCCCTTCTTGTTCCAGACAATTTTAGGCCTTGGGTCTCCTGTAGCTTGACAGATGAATGAGGCAACCCCTCCAGAGACACCTGTCTGGTCAACAGGTGTTCTTGCAAACTTTGGTGGTGCTAAAAAAAAGAAAGAGTAAAATAAATTAAGCAAAAACTCACCAAAATAATGTGTCAGGATGTCAAGAATATTAAACCAAAACAAATAATATTAACTTTCAGAGCAAAGTTTTGAAAAAAAAAAAAAAAAAGGCAAGCTGATATACAGATAGTCCTTGAGTTATGATTGATCACTTAGGAACCGTTCAAAGTAGGGGTGAAGTTCAGCAGGCTCTGACTGGTTCTGGAGAACCAGTAGCGGAAATTTTGAGTAGTTTGGAGAACTGGTAAATACCACCTCTGACTGGCCCCACCCCCATCTATTTACCGCTTTCCAAGTCCTAGTTGATCAGGAGGAAATGGGAATTTTGCAGTAACCTTTCCCTGGAGTGAGGTGGGAATTGAGATTTTGCAGTATCCTTTCCCTGCCATGCCCACCAAGCCACACCCACAGAACCAGTAGTAAAAAAAATGAATTTTACCACTTGTTCAAAGTTACAATAGACCACCCTGGGGGTACAGACCTCCACTATTCTTATAGACACTCCTTCACAGTCACATGATAAAATTTTGGGCATTCAGCAACTGGTCCACATTTTTAACTGTTTGCAGTGTCCTGCAATCATATGGTCATGTTTTATGACATTTTTGCTGAAAGCTGGCATTTACTTCCCGTTTTCAGCAAAAACTAATCCATACGGCCGATTCGCTCCCACAGAGAGGGACTTCTCCGGGTGCCGTCCACTAGACTCTGTCAGCGGGCGACGCCCAGGGGAAGGGCTCTCTGTGTGGCGGGCCCAGCCCTCTGGAACGACCTTCCCCCCGACATCAGAACAACCACGGACTTCCGCTCCTTCCGTCTGAAATTGAAGACTCATCTTTTCCGTTTGGCCGGCCTTGGTTAGCCTCTCTCTACAGGGTTTAGCTGTTTTTAATTGGGTATTTTAGCAGATTAAGGGGATTTTAGCACAGGCTCATATTTAATTTTTTCTTAACTGTATGTGTATATTGTATTGTGGTTTTAGTTTCCCTGTGCACCGCTCCGAGTCCCTATGGGGAGAGGAGCGGTCTATAAATTAAATTATTATTATTATTATTATTATTATTATTATTATTATTATTATTATTATTATTATTATTATTATTATTATTATATAGCAAACAATTGGTTTGCTCAATGACATGGTGTTTGTTTAATGACCATTGCAAAAAAAGTTGCAAAATCAGGTCAGTAATGTGGGTGATCTACTTTACAACCATCACAACTTGCAATTGTAAGAGGCAGGCTCCATTATGATCGTAAGTCAAGAACTACTTATAACAAATTAGCTACATTATAACATGCCAGTTCCAGGTTGGACTTAACATATTATACATGTTGATATTGACAGAAATCTTATACATACAAATATATATAATGCATAAACTAGAAAATAAAATAAAATTGCAGTTCAAACTTGTTGTACAGTTTTAAATTATAACATCATAATCAATATGTTATATTTTAAAATATCATACAAATCTAAAATTAAAATTTTATAGCAAAGCTTTGCTGGTGTAATTACACAACTTAGAAAACTGTTCTCTATAAATATTTGACTTGTTCCATGAATCATTTCTACCAAAAACAGAAACCACGTGTGGCAAAGACTGCAATTAAGAAATTAATAGTTTCTGCTTCTTAAGACTTTAACTAGGCTCAAAAATTCAAAGAGATGGTAACTGTAGGCAGAAATAAGGAGATTATGGGCAAAAGTTGACAAATCTAAATAACATATTAATGTGCAAAGGTATCACAGTAACAGCAAAAGTGAGAACCATCAAGGCATACTATTTTCCCTGTTGTAATATATGTCTGTGAAAGAACAACCATCAGAAAGTTTAAATAAAGAAAAACAGATGTCTTTGAAATGTAGTGTGGGAGAAGATTGTTAAGAATAAGTTGGACTACAAGGAGAACAAATAATTCAATACTGCATGAAATAAAATCAAACTGTTCATCAGAAACACTAATAATGAAGTTAGAGCTATTTTGAAGATGTAATGGGAAGGCAAGATTATTGTGAAAAACTTGACATTTGAAAAAATGAAAGGCAATCAAAAAGAGGTCAATAGAAGACAAAATAGCTAGATGCTACTATGAGCTTATAATAACTGAAAGAGCAACTACTAAAAAAACCCCACTCCTAGTGTCTGTTCTTGGGTCATGAGTTGGAAATGATTGAATGGTTGACCAACAACAAACTTCAGCCTCAGAAAGCAATGTATTATCAAGTTATATATCAAGCTAGGAATGATTTTGTGTTAGAACTATGTGAGCCTCACAACATTTTTGTGGTGATCATTGTTATTAAAACTTATATTGATTGATATAGTATTAGGCAAGGATCTAGTCAGTAGACAACAGAACTGCTGGATGTTTTCTACTCAACTGAGGACAGAAGAGGGTGATCTTGGGGTCCACCACAATTGTGTGAAATCATTTTCACATGGTCATGAGGAAAACAGTCTGATACCAGAACAGGTCATAACCAAAACAAAAGAGGGATGGAAAACAACCCTACCACCTAAGAGAATGGTTCTGTAATAGACTGTACATAATCAGAAGAAAGAGGTGCAAGAATTTGAATCTTAAGTTTACTTTAAATAGAACTTGAATCCCTTACATTGAAGTCAAAATAATTATTTTGTGATGGATTCATCATTTTTCTATAATAAAACATTTTAGAAGCTCTTACAGTATATGCTTATAACATATAGTGGTGTAGTGGCTCAACTGAGTTAAGAAACTGGGTACAGAAAATAATTGAGTCCTTGAACCATACTGAGTTCCCACTTCTAGAGACAGAACTGCCAAATTCCTGCCTCAAGATTTTGCCTAGTAGGTCAACTGCTGTATCTAAAAGTTTTGGGGAGGGGAGTAGAAATAAAGTTGAAAGCAAGATCATAAACAAAAACATCACTTCTAGGGGAGGAAATACCTTTCCATATACCTGACCCAATCATGCCAATTATACAACTGTAACTTGCAATATTTCATATTATGATAGCTTAAAGTAACATGAATTATATATTCATGATACAGTAAGTAGGCCTTTTCCTGGGAAAAGACACAACTGCTAGAGAAGGTGCAGGCAACTTGTGTTTCTAGTGCCCACATATCTTGAAAATGATTCTGAATACTATACAGTGGTACCTCGGTTCACGAACGCCTCTGTTCACGACCAATTCGGTTTACGAACAGAAATTTTCCAAAAAATGTGCTCCGGTTCACGAACACCGTTTCGGTTCACGAACGGAAAAGTTCGCAAAAAAATGCTCCGCTTCACGAACTCCATCTCGCTTCACGAACTCCGCCTCGCTTCACGAACTCCGCCTCGCTTCACGAACAGAAAAGTTCGTAAAAATGCTCGGATTCACGAACCCTGTTTCGCTTCATGAACCGGAGCCGCGGACGACCAAAAAACAAGGTCAGAACGGATTAACCGGATTTACATTGAACCCTATGGGAAACTGTGCCTCTGTTCACGACCAATTCGGTTCGCGAACAGAGTCAGTTCAAGAATCACGACCAAAAAACAAGGTCAGAACGGATTAACCGGATTTACATTGAACCCTATGGGAAACTGTGCCTAGCTTCACGACCAATTCGGATCGCGAACAGAGTCAGTTCACGAATTAAGTTCGTGAACCGAGGTACCACTGTATATCTTTAGTACCTAACAAGAAGGAATGGATAGAAACTAGTCAAGGTCAGAAGCAACCTAGAATTAAGCAGAAAATTAACTACAAATATAGCAAGTACAAGCTAACTGAAAACGTAGTGCAAGTCTAAAACACTGCATACTTAATCCATTCTACAAGGGAAGGAAAGTGGTTACATCAAATGCAACTACTTAATTAACAATTAATCACCTTTACCTTTATAAATACATTCAATTTTCATGTGGAATTTATACTTAATATGAATATTTTATTTTCAAAATTTATAAGAAAATCAAGATTAATGCCAATAACAATCAAAATCTAATTTTCTGTTGATCAACAGTTCTGGGCCAACATGAGATCTAGAAAACATTTTTTCTTTCTTTCAACAGTGACGTGTGTTTAGCATAGTTCATTAAAATAGTTTTTTTTTAATCAATGTGGCTATATTCTAAAACTATATACCCTACCAACAGAGACAGAACTGACTCAAATAATCACACAGCATATTCCTATATATATAATAGGCACATGCTATGTACAGTATATGTATGTGTGCACACATACCCACACATACCATATGCCCATGAATTGATAGGCTGAATATGCAGCTGGTTGAGAAAACAAATTAATAAACGTCAGTGAAAATAACAAAGAGTCCTTGTTTGTAAAGTTAAACTTAAATTTAAATAATGCATATTTGTGGATTATATAATATGCAACACTAATTCTGAATGGATGACAAAAAAACCTCTATAAATATATACATAAAAGTAGATTAGTATTATCTGCTTGTCATAATTGCAATTTCATTTCATTCAGAGAAAACAGAGTTAACTGGGGGATGGAATCCTGATTTATACTAACTATTGGATTATACCAATTTTTAAACCAATACAGAAAAACCTGCAGAATATTTGATGTAGACAAATACATCAATTCCCACTGAGAGAACAGATTTGAATTGCCCCACATCACTTCTATATTTCAAAATATAATATTTAAAACTGGGTATATTTAGGTTCTTAATTTAAAGTGAATCACTATTCCTATTGGAGTTTACATTTTTATCAAGACTATAATTTAAGTGCGCAAATCATGTTTTATTTCTGTGATTTTTTTCATCATAATTCCTGTTAGTTAAATATATATTAAAAGACTTATTGTGAGAGGAACCTGATCCATTCATTGAAGGGTTTTTTGACAGCTGCTCTTCCCCTGAGTCATGACATGAAACCATTCAGATGGGCTTCCAATCATTGTGGGATTATTTGGGAGGAGCTCAGTGGGCAGTGAATTCAACCACCTTTTTTTGCAGGCAGCAATCTTAAATATTTAGATGACTGAGAATCTCCAAAAACATTAAGGGATGAGCTCCATGTATTGTTGCTTTTCTTTACCTTAAATCATTTTCTTTTGAATATAAAAATAGTGTTCATTATGTCCATCCATCTACACATACTGTCAGAACATTCAATATGGAAATATGCAACATTACTGTCATTGGAACTTTTAGCCTGCCTTGTTTCTAAATTACAATTCCCAGCTATGAGCTAAAAGTGAGCAGTAATACAATATTCTGCTAAGTGGTTTACTACTGCTATTTCTTTCACATCCTTCCGATGTTACTATTTGTACCTATTCGTAGATTCTAAGCCCTTTCAGCTACAGATTATCAAATCTGTTCTTTGTACATAAACAAATCAATAAGAATAACCAATAAGTATTAGGAATTATGCAAAACTTTTTAATATTTCATCTAAGAGTTAATATCACTAGGCATATCTAGCACAGTTAGTAGGTTTGGTTGCCCTTCATTTCTTTTTAAAATAATTTTCATAGCAGAGTCATTTATAGCATTCACTGCTAATTTACTCATTAATCATAATTTATCACATCAGTTATGCTGATCATCATTATAAGCAATTACTGCTCCTTAATTCTAACCTGTGCTTACAATGTACCTGCAAATTGGCTTGTGCAAGAAGTTAATTAGCTTTTATTTCTAAAAGGGCAGGCAAGTGAGAATGATTTCATAAAATCTTTCTAACTGCTAAACAAAGCTTCCTCTGGAATTTTGCTGAGGGTATAAACTGTCAATCACATAATACCAAGCCTGACACATAGTTATGAATAATAATACACATATGATGGTATTAAGGATAACTCCATTCAGAAATTGCCAAACCTTCATCCTGAACCTAAGGTTTGCTGTACATTTATCTAGGATAAATGAAGAACTTTTCACCAGACATAATAACAACACTTTAAAAGGATTTTTAAAATTACTAATCACAACCTCATAATTATTTTGTTCACCTATGAAAATTTATAGTATATTCTTAAATACATTTTTGAATGCTCAAAATTACTAACATATTTTACTTCATCTTATTAACAGCAATTTTGCTATTTATTTTAATCAGTTCACACATGTATAAATTTGCACTCATAGATATTAGTCCCATGATGGTGAATCTGTGGCACACGTGCCACAGGTGGCATGTGGAACCATATCTGAGGGCACGAGGTGTTGCCCTATATCAGCTCCAGCACGCATGTGTGTGCTGGCCAGCTGATTTTTGGCCTTCCGGAGGGTCCTTTTGACCCTCCAAAGGCTTCAGGAAAGCCTCCAGAGCCCATGGATGGTGGAAAACAGGAAATCAAAACAGGCCAAAACAGGCCTACCCAAAGTTCAGAAAACAAACAGGCAATTTTCGGGGCCTTTTTCCAGACCATTTTGGGGCTGTTTTTTGCCTGAAAAAACGGACTAAAAACAGCCCAGAAAAACAGCCTGAACACAGCCTGAAATACGACCTTAAAAATGGCCCCAAAAACAGCAAAAAACCAGACTGTTTTCGTTCTGGTTTTGGGCCATTTCCAGGTCACAAATGGCCTGAAAACGGCCCAAAAATGACCTAATATGGCCCCAGAATGATCTAAAATGGCCCAAAAATGACCTGAAAAATGGCCCCAAAACAGGCATGTGCACGCCGGCCTGCTGGTCTTCCAGTTTCTGGTACTCTGGTGCGCATACATGCATACACATGCACGTGCATTCTGATTTGGACACTGTTCTATTCTGTCCAACCTTTTCTTGTCCAAACCCAAACACTGCTACACAAGTGTTCCCACCCTAATGTACTGAGTCTCTTCCTACAGTTTCAGTAATGTGAGACACATTTTATTAATACATGCATTTTGGTTTAATATTTCAAAAAGTATCTGATTACATGGATAATAATGATGCAGTATATTGAAAATGTGATTAAGTGATAAACAGGATGTTAAGCAGTGAATTACATGTAGGAATAATGTGTTATATTTCTCAGGGTCCCAAATTATATTTGAATAACTAGCAATAATATGGATAAGGGATTCTGTAATTGTCATGGCTGCGTATTTTATTTATGATAATTACATCCGTTTAGAAATGTATTACCAAAACCTCAGGGCAAAGAAAAAATCCAAACCAAGTCAAACAACAGTATTTACTGTCCACATATTAATTTACAGTTTATATTGCTTAACTGAATAAAAACAATTTTTCCCCACACATGTTCAAAGTTGTAGAAATGTTTTAAATTAATTCTATTTACTAATATTTTTAGGATGGAAGGGAAAATTAGCTGAGGATTTTCTCAAAATGTATTCCTTTTTTGTTCTTGACATGATGTAATTAATAAAATTATTTGTCACTTATATGTTAAGTGCAGAGATTCCAACCCAACTGCAATGCAATTACCACAAAGTTATAACAACAGAGAAGATGAACATGAATAAAATGTTTTAGGATATTTATTTCTAAGTCAAGATTTTCTCTCCAAAAATGGTGTCTTTTTAGAGACACTTTGAAACATACTAAAGAATAAATAATATTTTTTATCAATGAATAGACTTTCCAGAATAGAAATACTGTATTTATGCAATTAATTTATTTGTTTGTTGAGAAATAGACTAAGGAGAGAAAGATGATACACTAGATCCGTGATGGCGAACCTGTGGCACACGGAGCCATATCTGCTGGCACCCGAGCCATCAGCTTCACTGCAGATGTGTGGGCCAGCCAGTTGATTTTCAGCCTTCCTGAGGGCTGGGGGAGGCTGGTTTTGCCCTCCCCAGGCTTCAGGAAAGCCTCCGGAGCCTGGGGAGGAAAAAAACACCTACTGGAAGTTTGTTTCTAGAGGCTTTCCTGGAGTCTGAGGAGTCTGAAAATGGCGTTCCCCAGACTCCCTGGAGGAAATACCAAACTCAGCTTGGAGGCGAGCAGTCTGGCACGCGTGCGGTGTGTGTGTGTGTGTGTGAGAGAGAGAGGTTGTGCACACATGTACATATGGGGGAGGCGCTTTGCACTATGAGTGCTGGCACACACATGCACTATTACGCATGCGCCCTCGCATTTTGGCACCCAACAACAAAAAGGTTTGCCATCACTGCACTAGATGAAGAACCACTTTAGTCTGGATGATGATTTGATGAAATGTATATTGCTAATATCTTTCACAGCCCTGAGACTGCCACGCTGAATTATAAATTAATGCATGAAATTATAAAATATATGCATTGTAGTAGTACAATGGTTTCAAATTCTTAAGTGTTGCATGAGGGTTAAGTTATTAGCCCAAGAGTCATCTTATTTTTCTTTCCATTCACTGATATAAACATTTCTTGTGAATTCAAAGCGAAGAAAATGAAGATTATCAAGCACAGCTATTTTGAAAAAGAGACAAGAAACGCCATTTCATTTTTAACCATTTAGCTGACAGCCTTATCTTATCTAGTATACTAATATTTAGTTTTATTACATAGTTGACACGTAGTATTTTTGTCAGAACATATCTATATAATCTAGGAAACCCAAATACTGGTTTTCTATTTCTTCCTTTTCCCTGTTGAACAAAGTGATATTTTTATGAAATAAGTCTTTTTCATATTCTGTTCTTTCTTATTTTCTTACCTAGCAGAGATCTTATTTCCTGCTTCTCACATTCTTGGTCCAGAGAGACCTTTCTGGCATGATAGTAATAATAATAATAATAATAATAATAATAATAATAATAATAATAATAATAATAATAATAATAATAATAATAATAATAATAATAATAATAATAATAATAATAATAATAATCTTTATTGTCATTGTAAAAATGACATCTCTCACCATCACCATTCTTAGTTGCATCTTCTTTCCTAAACTCCTAGCCTGCCTCTCCTGACTAAGTCATGTTTCTCTTCTACCACTGCCTGATAGGTTGGGGCCACCTTAAAAGTAGTGTTCCCCATGGTGGAACGCAAGAACGGGCAGAAGTTCTCTGATGTCAGCATTGCTAAACTCACGAAGCTTTTAGCTCTTCTCAAACAAAACGATTCAGTACTTACTGAATCATTTTAAATAATTGATAGATTGCATACTTAACAGGAATCCAATGACTATATATAAGCCACCAAACGTTGAACTGACTATGGGGAAAGGAAGGAAGGAAGGAAGGAAGGAAGGAAGGAAGGAAGGAAGGAAGGAAGGAAGGAAGGAAGGAAGGAAGGAAGGAAGGAAGGAAGGAATAACAGAGTATTATTAAGTGTTTCACCTTTACTTTCAAGTTCCTCTAAATGAAAAAAAATAAGATAATTGTCACAAAAACTGTATGGTTCTATCATGGCAACAATCTAAGCAAGTATACAAAATCATATTAATTTTTTCATGTTCCCAGGAAAAAATATTTCAAAAGGAAGAGACAGAAGAAATCTTTATCGAGATCGCCTTCTGCCACTGAGGGCCTCCCACCGACCCTCCCATAGAGAGGGCCTCCTCATGGTGCCGTCGTCTAGACAATGTCGACTGGCGACATCCAGGGGCAGAGCCTTCTCCGTGGGAGCACCGGTCCTCTGAAACGAATTGCCCCTGGAATTAAGAACTTTCCATGACTTACGCACCTTCCGCCGTGCTCTCAAAACCTTTTTTTTCCAACAAGCCGGGCTGACATAAAAATGATTTTTAAATTACAATTTTTTATTAATTTTAATCAGGGTTGGTTGGGTTTTTTCATTGTTAGGCCAATTTGTTTAATATGTCTTTTAAAACTTTTTTAACTTTTATATATTTGTTTTACTCTGGCTGTACACCGCCCTGAGTCCTTTTGGAGTAGGGTGGTATAAAAAACCAATAAAACCTAAAACCTAAACCTAAACCTTTATCTGAGACATATGGTGTAATTTTCTGCTGGACTGATTTGTTTGTTCTTATGCCTTTAACAATAATATAAAGTGTTAAAACTTTTCACCTAAAACATATTTACATATGATAAAAGTTACAGATGAAATGGTTTCAAATGCTGCATTAAAAAGACTAGCAGTTTTACTCTACATCAAATTCACTTTTATAACTAATAACTGTTCTTAAGAATTAAGAGGCACATTAATGGGTTTGCATTCAGAGAAGTAGTTGAGTAACTTAATGAAATATCAAAACAATGTTTAGCTCTTGATTTGTTATTAAAAAGATGATATAAATTTTCTTAAAATGACATACAATCTTATGTATGTTTAGATCTGTTTATAGCTAAAATCATATAGCATTCCATATATGCAACAAAGCCGATATATAAATGCATGCAGGGTGTATATTTTTATACTGCACATAATAAATAATGAAGTATAAAATCTGGATATAGCTTTATCTGAATTTTTTTTAAAAAAAAAGAATCTGCCCTTTAATCCATATTAAGCTTTCATCCAGCAGAAAATGAAAAGCATAAAGCCTCTTGAAGCTAAAAGGTTAGACACTTCATCCCTCTGGAATGGTACATAACCTTGTCATAGTCACTAATTTACTGAAAGAAAATTCTCCTTCAAGCTTTCTGTCTTCTTTTTTTCTTTTTTTGCTGCTGTTCCTTTTTCAAATTTTAATGTCTGCTAGCGATGCATGAATTATTTGGTAACTAAGATCTGAAGCTGCCTTTCACCATGTAAAGTCAGATAAGATAGTCCTAAAATGCCAGACAAATTCATCTTGTTTCAGGAGACTGTTTCCTCTAGTATGAACAAAAAAAAAGTAATATTGTACAGGGTTAAGTTTAAATTATTTTAAATATTTGTGAAGCATTCATCTTTACATTTATCTTTAAATAACAAGAAGAACAAAAGTTTGAGTCTAAAAAACCTTATAAAAATAAATTCAAGTAATCAACACTCTAAAAATATTGCTATAATTTAGTTACTAATTATAGCACTGTGTAACAAAACCAACAAACACAACTGAACACAGTAACACTCATGTATTCATTCTTTTTCTGATATAGAAAAAATAAATAGTATTAGCAGCATATAGATGCATGATATTCACTATGTTGAGCCTATTCGGGCCTTTAAATAAGAGGGCGTATTTTATGAGATTAAAAGTGATTACAGCCAACAATTGATGCATTTAAAAATAGGAATTCCCATTTTTCAACTAATTTTCCCATACTCTCTACTAAAGTAGATATTTTATAAATTTACTTATCCTTTTTCCTCACGAAACCTATTTTAAAAATGGAACTCTCCTATCCTTGAATTAATTTTTCCAAAGCTTCCCTGAGGCAAGGCTCTTTTAATACTATGGAGCAGCCGCCGCCACATTTTAGAAAATCAACCATGATAGTACAAACTAGTCTGTAATCTTAAATGCTTCTTAATTAAAGCAGCCAGAAACAGGACAAGAAGGAAAAAAGGAACTGAAGTATGGTAGGTGGCTTGAGGTAGAAGTTTCAGAAGGCTATGACTATTTTGGCCTCTTAACTGTCCTAGATGGGACAGTAATTCAGGACTGGGCACAGTTAGATTTGCTTCTTGAGTATGAAACAACTACTTGAAGAAAAGATGGCTACTGGGACAAAGAAGGCATTTTCAAAGATTTATCTTGTGTATCAGTTGTACCTGTTATTGAATCAGGAGATGTTCCAGGTGGTCACACATGCTTTACTCATCTCATGACAGAATTGTTGCAATGTAGTCTACATAGGAGCACCTTGAGACCACTCAGAGGCTACCTGTAGTCTAAAATGCAGGTAACAACTGGTGAATGTTGGTATGCTCTTGTGATAATAATATTCAGTGAGCTGCATTGCTTACCTTTCGGTTTTAGGTACAATTTGGGGGTGCTTCTTGCTACCTAAGTCATTCATAGTATTTTTATGATGTAGCACTTGTTATCTAGAACAACATCTCCCCTAGCCCCACCAAGCTTCACATGGATCCTACCCTGATGATGTTCAAGACATTTTTGAAAACTCCAAGGTGAAAAACAAGTGTATGTACAAATTTATTTGCTTGAGGGATTATTTTTTTCAACCTCATAGGGTTTGTTTCTTACTATTTTATGGCTTTATTATTACTTATGGTTTTCTTTTTTTTTAACATATTTGACAGCCTCTAAGTAAATAAATAAATGTAAATTAAAACCCTCCATTGTCAGTACAATAGCTGACATAGAAATATTTGAGTGTATGCTGGTTCTTCATTAGTTCATAGAGGAAGAGGCTGCTTACCTGTAATTTATGTTGAGACTAGTGTGCAAATGTATTTCCTAAATAAGGCTAGAAGCAGGGGTGAAATTCAGCAGGTTCTGACAGGTTCTGGAGAACCGGTAGCAGAAATTTTGAGTGGTTTAGAGAACCTGCAAATACCACCTCTGGCTGGCCCAAGAGTGGGGTGGGAATGGAGATTTTGCAATATCCTTTCCCCAGGAGTGGGGGAGGGAATGGAGATTTTGCAAGATCCTTCCCCTGCCATGCTGACCAAGCCACACCCACAGAACCAGTAGTAAAAAATTTGAATTTCACCACTGGCTAGAAGCCTCATATTTTTTGTTTGCTTTTACAACCAGTCTTGTCCGACTTGTGGGGACTTTTTAGGCAAGTGTTCTCCATGCTACCCTGTCAGGCACACAATTTTTCAATTGTTTGATATTATTCTTTCTATCAGATTTGAATTTTCAAACCAACATGTACTTTGCTTGCCCCTTCTTCTTGTTCAACTAACCATTCCTAGTATTATTGATTTTTCTGACAAATTTGCATGCATGACATGACCAAAGTAAATCCAACGTAATCTTGTGATTTTGGTTTCTAATGATAAACAATACAATACAATAGCAGAGTTGGAAAGGACCTTGAGGTCTTCTAATCCAACCCCCTGCCTAGGCAGGAGCCCTATGCCATTTCAGACAAATGGCAATCCAACATCTTCTTAAAGATTTCCAGTGTGTTTGATTATGTTTGGTTTTATATGATTTTATATGTTTGGTTTTATATGATTTAGCACCTCTGTCTTTGTTGCACTAGCTATCCATGGTATACACAATATTTTATGCCAGCATTAGAGTTCAAAGATGTCAATTCTTCTTCTATCAGCCATTCTTAGAGTCTTGGAATGAATCTCTCATACCCATTCATCATTACAGAGTTCCCTAACAAGCCTTTTGGTATTTATATCAATATCTCTGTTCTTTCAGATATTATTTATGTTAGCCACTGCAATGCAGTTTAGGTTATCCTGTGTTTGATTTCAGGAGTAGAATCCTGAACAATTTTTCATCCAGGAAAGGTAAATTTTGTAACTAATTCTATTTCCTCCTTATTGATTTTAAAGATCATGAGCTATAGCTGTTGTTATTATCTTTGTTTTTCTGATGTTAAGACTCAATCCTACTTTTTCATTTTCATCCTTGATTTTCCAGATCATTCTTCCTTATTTTCAGCTAATAGTGTTATATCATCTGTGTACCTGAAATTATTTATGGTTCTTCCCCCAATATTCACTCCAGCATTAGGCAGTTCAGATCTAATTTCCTAATTATCAATTCAGCATATAGATTGAACAAAAATAGTGATTAAAATGGTAATTAATTTACATCCCTTACTGATTCTGAACCAATTTGTGTCGCCATAAAGTGCTCTCACTTTTGCCTTCTGATCAATATATACTGATCAGGTCGGGACACCAAGATCATGCAAAGCTGCCCATGGCTTATTGTGTTCTACACAGTCAAAAGTTTTCTGTAATCGATAAAACCCATATATAGATCCTTTAGATATTCTCATACCTTTTCCATAATCGAGCTAATATAGGCAATAAGATCACAAATAACACACCCCTTTCTAAAACCAATTTGTACATCAGATAACTCTTGATCGATGACATTCTGTATCCTCTGTTTAATGACCTTTTACAGAATCTTGCTTTCATGAAAAACCAATGCAATTGTGTGATAGTTGGAACAGTCCCTGGCAGCGCCTTTCTTTACTAATGGGAACCTCATATTAGCATGATAATAACATGCATTGGGGTGAAAATTTAAGAACACCTACTAGAAAGCAAACTTCACTGAACTTAGACATGAATTGTAAGTAGAAAAAGGTATTGATTGAAAATTGATGCAAATATTTTACTATACCATTACCCCAAGGTACACATAGGATATGGAGGTGTATCCATATAGAATCTTATTAAAGCAATAGCATGAGTGGGTTGAATCAACGATTGCACAATAGCTACCTCTGTCTATGGAAATTCTTAGTCATCCAAGTCATGGTTGTCCAAAAAGTGCTTTTTCAAGAGGCAACTGGACTTTCTGGTTTTTCTTTGAAGAAGTTTCCCTTCTCATCCAAGCAGTTTCTTCAGCTGTGATTGGAAGGTGGGGAATGGAAGGATTTATACCTTGCAGAGAGCTAGTCATTTGCATTCTTTTAGCGAGTCGTTAAGGCCACCTGGAAGTTTATCTGTGTCCTCAAGGTCACCTAAGTAGTGCAAATGGGTATGGAGTCCCCTTGGAACTGCTGAAAGGACTGTGCTGTACAGTAGACTGGAAATGATGTTGTATTCCTCCCCCTCTGTTGAGAGAGGGCTGTTCAATTTTGACATACCGTTTTTTCGGAATATAAGATGCACCCCCCCCCCAATGAGGATGAAAATCTGGGTGCATCTTATACTCCAAAGGTAGGCCCGCTCACCCGCTGGTCCCCACTTGCAAGTGGCCTGGGAGGACATGGAGGTCAGGAATTGGTGAAGTGGGCACTGCGCAGGAGGTGTAAGCTCTTCCTGTCCCTTCTCCAGATGACCCAAGCAGAGGGCAGTCGGCTTCTGTTCTTGGCACCGAAGGAAACAAGTGAGTCTGCAGAGAAGGAGGAGGCTCTGTGGCTCTGTGATGTGCAACAGGGAACTGGTGATGAAAACCTTTTCAGGTGGTAGCATTGGCTGTATACCCCATTTTGGATTCGAAGAGGGGATCACAACACTGCTGTCCGAAAATGCTTTCCTCCCCGATTTGAGCGGGGGCCAAAAAAGTGGCTATCTAACTGAAAAACGCTGTTCAAAGCGACAGGGATTGCCAAAAATGAGCATTACTTTTTTGGTCTCTGCATGCTGAAGCCACCACCTCTGCATTTTCATGGGGGCAAGGAGCTCTGGGAATTGCATCTGGGAATCGGGCCAATGGAAGGCGGTGCCTGGAAAGGGAGATTATTTGCTTTTGGGGCTCCTGCTCGGCTTGGCTCCCAAGAGGGCTTAGATGGTGGTGGTGGTGGCGGCGGCGGCGGCAACAGCAGCAGCGGTGGCTCCTCACCTTGCTGGGGAGTGAAGTCATTGTGGCCATTGTCTCCCCTGAGCTGCACACCAAGCCTCTGAGGCACTCTCACTTGCAGGAGGAGGAGGAAGGTGGCATAAACCAAAGCCTCTGAGTAACTGGGAAAGAAAACCGTGTTTGGAACCTGCCAAAAACCACCACACGAAAAGTGCAGCTTTCTTTATGTCGCTGCTTTACGTTGCCCTCCTCCTCCTTCTGCAAGCGAGTGCTGCCTCAGAGACGCTAGATTTTTTCAGGACGCTGGATTGGGAAGTTAAAAACCTGGAATGGGGTACACTCAAGCTTGATTCAAAGGCTTTGGCTCCTGAGAAAAGCCTTTGTGGAGAGATCAGTCCTCTTCCCTTCCTCCATCTGCTCACATATGTCATGCAGTGCTTATTGTTATTGCTGCTATTACACCCAGCTACCATAACTCTTTGCTGAATGACAGATCCAGGCAGATTGGGGGAAGTGGAGGAAGGGAAGAAGACCGATCTGCTCTCCATGAAGGCTTTTCTCAGGCCGCTAGATCTCCACTTTCTCTCTGGAAAAAGCTATTGACATCATTGGGATCATGGCAGCCCACACATGTCTTTCCCTCCTCTCTGACGAGAAGAAACAAGCCGACTGCTGCTCCTTGGGCGAAACGGCTCCTGTCGTCACCGGTCAGAGGGAAGGGAGAAAAAAATAAAGTGCACAGAGGCATGTTTAGTCCTGCCCTGCCATAGGAGGGGTAGAGAAAAGCAGATTTGAGATCAAGAAAAGCCTCACCCTTTAGGAAGATCGAGCCCATCTAGAATTTCAGAAAGCCCACAGCACAGTGTAGCAGCCTCCTCCATGCCTTCTGCCTTCCCCACAGGCTTTGCAATCACAGCACAATCTCACCCCACCCCCACGAGTGGAAATCGTCCTGCGTCAGCAATTTAGGGAACCTGCCTTTAACAACCTGCCTTTTCTCGAGACTGAGCCTTCTGGGTCCAGGTGGTCAAGTAGATTCGCAATGTGACAGGTGGGACTTCTTTAGCTCAGGATGGGCCCATTTCTCACCTCCCAAACCCCCATGCATCATGTTTTTTCCTTTCCCGTCTCCCCCAGGAACACTTTGCAGGTCTGCCAAACTCTGCATGCCCCGGTTTTCACAATTTTGGAGGCCTGCAGAGTGCTCCAGGGGGGTGGAAAAGGAAAAACTTTTTAAAAAATTTTTACCTCTTCAAAATCTTGGTGTGTCTTATATTCCACTGCATCTTATAGTCAGAAAAAAAAGGTAGATGGCCTTTTTCACCCCTCTTTCAAACCAGCAGTCCTCTATGTCCAAAATAGTCTTCAAAATAGTGGCCTGTGTCTTTTAAATGCAGATGGACTGCTGAATCTAGTCTAAAAAAATACCAAGGAATATAGGCAATTTTAGGCATTTGTAGGTTGCTGGTGTCTAGATTTCTTAATGTCATTAATAAGGAAATAAATACTTTCAATAAACATTACCACAGTCCAACTAGCACAAAGCGTATCTTTGTTGATCCCTTTAATTCTTCTCAAAATCAGTACCATTAATTTCCACTGCTTTGAGATGGATTCTCATCTAACACAAACTGCTTCAGATTCATAGATGCCAACAAGCAAAAACAATTTGCTGCCACTGAAAACTTGACAAATTATTTTTAGATTTCATATTTATTATTGTGATTTTATTCTTTCAGAAGAACATATACAATACAACAATCAAGGATTACTTGTATAGGTACCAACAATATCAGAAATTGCATGGATAATATGTCATGCAATAGTCTGGAAAATTATCCTTGGTGGCCTAAATTGAATGAACAGGTATAACCTGATAGCATTTCCTTTCTTCCCCACCAAAGTATTTAAGACACCAAGTATATGTACAGCAACTAGATTTCATTAAGCCTGCTGGCTATTATCACAAAGAATGTTGAGAAGGACATTTGCCTTTCCCCCCAGGAAGTGTAATGAATGGTTTGGCTGGCAAATCAGTCAGTCAAACAGTGTGGCATGAAAATGGTAGGCTTACTAAATGGATGTCTCTCTTTAAAATACCTGCACTTAGTCTCCTATCAGACAAAAACTAAAACCATACATTTCATAAAAAATAGCATGCTTCACTTATACCTTGCTGTTAAATATAGGAATTCTTAAGTAGCATTTGTCATCGAAAGTTGTTCTCAGAAACAATTTTATGAAATTAAATGGACTATTTACTGCACCACACTTTTCTTTTAAAAAATGTATTGAAGCTCTGCAGATTTCTGTTTCAGGAGTGCCTTCCATTCAATCACAGTCATGTTTTTAAAAATATATTTAGTGCAGATTTAACACCTGTGGATACAACTTGTGGTACTATGAATAACTAGATGTGATAACTGGATAGAATTATGGAATGTACCCATAGCCCTTTTAATCCTGATAATGAACAGATGTGGTGTTCATAGACATACTAAATTAATTAAGTGAATCCGCCCAGGGGAGGGTAATAAATGGGCCCAATAGGCCAACCGGAAGTTCAGAAACAATGGATTTCCGCCTTCCGGAGGGCCTCCGAAGGGCTGGGTGAGGTAGTTTTCACTGTCCCTAGGCTTCCGGAAAGCCTCTGGAGCCTGGGGAGGGTGAGAAACGGCCTCCTCAGGCCCTCTGGAAGGCCATAAATCAGCTGGCTGGTACACACATGCACGCCAGAGCTGAGGGCTGCTGTGCTGGCAAATATGGCTCTGCATGCCACAGGGCGCAAGCATGCCATAGGTCACGTTTGTGTTGCATTTTGCATCTATATTGGATTATTTATTACTAGCTATACCCGGCCACGCGTTGCTGTGGCCCAGTCTGGTTAAATGGCCAACCAATCTGTGTGTAGATCTACACCTGCACACATACACACAACCACCATATAACCCCCAACCTACCTACCTACTGTATTTCTCCCTCTCTATCCCTCTACCTACCTACCTACTGTATTTCTCCCTCTCTCTCTATTCCTCTACCTACCTACCCACTGTATTTCTCGCTATCTCTACCTACCTACATACTGTATTTCTTCCTTTCTCCCTCTATCTACCTACCTACCTACTGTATTTCCCCCTCTCTATCCCTCTACCTACCTACCTACTGTATTTCTCCCTCTCTCTCTATTCCTCTACCTACCTACCTACTGTATTTCTCGCTATCTATCTATACACCTACCTACCTACCTACCTACAAACCTACTGTATTTCTTCCTCTCTATCTATCCCCCTATCTACCTACCTACCAACATACATACCTACTGTGCTGTTCCCTATCTATCTATCCCCCTACCTACCAACCTACTTACCGTATTTCTCCCTATCTATCGCTCTATCTACATACCTACCTACCTACCTACTGTATTTCTCCCTATCTATATATTCCCCTATCTACCTACCTACTATAATACAATAATACAATAGCAGAGTTGGAAGGGACCTCGGAGGTCATCTAGTCCAACTCCCTGCCTAGGCAGGAAGCCCTATACCATTTCAGACAAATGGCTATCCAACATCTTCTTGAAGACATGCAGTGTTGGGGCATTCACAACTTCTAGAGGCAATTTCTCTTCCACTGGTTAATTGTTCTAACTGTCAGGAAATTTCTCCTCAGTTCTAAGTTGCTTCTCTCCTTGATTAGTTTCCACCCATTGCTTCTTGTTCTGCCCTCAGGTGCTTTGGAGAATAGTTTGACTCCCTCTTCTTTGTGGCAACCCTCTCTCTCTATTCCCTATCTGCCTACCTACTGTAATACAATAATACAATAGCAGAGTTGGAAGGGACCTCAGAGGTCATCTAGTCCAACTCCCTGCCTAGGCAGGAAGCCCTATACCATTTCAGACAAATGGCTATCCAACATCTTCTTGAAGACATGCAGTGTTGGGGCATTCACAACTTCTGGAGGCAAGCTGTTCCACTGATTAATTGTCCTAACTGTCAGGAAATTTCTCCTCAGTTCTAAGTTGCTTCTCTCCTTGATTAGTTTCCACCCATTGCTTCTTGTTCTGCCCTCAGGTGCTTTGGAGAATAGTTTAATTCCAGTGCCTTTTTGGCCCTAAGAGGCCTCCGTAGTTAATGACTGTTGGTGGGCGGAGTTACAGGGAGTAAAAACATTTTTCAGTTAGTACCTTTTATTTCTGTTTACTTTACACATGATACAAGTGTGCTAGGCACAAAATGAGTAGCTATTCTATTATCGGAAGTCCTTGGCTACATTGTGTGAAAGTTTGGTGTAAATCGGTCCAGTAGTTTTTGAGATTAGTGGATTCGTACAAACTATTTTACATTTTTATTTATATAGATTTTTGCATCTGCCTATCCTTCATCGTAGACAGAACTTGCTCTATTTTGTTGTCTTATGGTTCACCACCTATAGAAGTAAATTTTGGTTTTCCTTCAAAAGAGTCAGTTGCCTGACTCTTGCAAAAATAGTGCTGTCTCCTAACAAAACCACTTCATATCTTGAGAACAACCCTGCAGTGGTAACATTTTAACAATTGTATGCTGCAGATATACTTAGGCATTATGGTTGTTTCAGCTTATATTAAAACCATGTTTTTATTCATTCATTATCTAATCTTGTGATTGCCTTTCCCAACCACATCTCTTTCATCATAAATTAAATCAATTTTCTTGTTTAATAATTGGAACAAAGTTCCAGAGAGTCAGACAGTGTGTTTGTATAATATGCTTTGACTCTCAAACTATAATCCACAGTCCATTAATGGCTTCCCATGCCTGAAGCAAATTTGAAAATAAAGGAAAATGCTGAAGGCAACTTTGAGAGAAACAGCCTGAAAATAATGAAATAAAATCAACCAATTGTACAATGTAATATTATTTTTATATTAAAAGAGAAGGAAAAGTGGTTCTGTTAGAGTGATTGATGAACGCCTGAATGCAACTATAGTTACTCTTCCTTTTATTCTTCACTTTCAGTATAATTGCCTAGACTACAGCTGAAATATATATTTTTGTGCAAAAATCCATGTAACTGACATATATATTATAGGTTAAATCTCTGACAACATCACACTGGGCTGAATGGATAAAAAGACCAAAGATCTTAGACCAAAAAGACCAAAGAAACAGCTTTTTATGTTCCTCAACAATAAAGGTAGCAGTTTCCCCTCTCCAGTCACATACAAATATAGGGGGCAGTGCTCGTCTCTGTTTCCTAGCTGAGGAAGCCAGCATTGTACAAAGATCATGTGACCAGAATGACTATATGCCGAGGTGCATGGACTGCTACCCCACTGAAGTGGTACCTATTTATCTATTCACATCTGCATGCTTTTGAACTGCTGGGTGGGCAGGAGTCGACAACGGTACTTTAATTCACAATCATTTCCATTCTACAAAAACAAACATTAGACAGGCTAGTAATGCTTTCTAATGAATATTCTGAATACTCATTTATTATAGAAAAGAGCTGCTGATGAAATTGCTTCATCACAGTGAGGATTTTATGGGGCTGGCTTCATGGTATAGCGGTTAAGGCATCAAGCTAGATACCAGGAGGGTTCCACTTCCTATCTCACTGTAAGCATGAAAACCATCTGGGTGACTTTAGACCAGTCACCCTCTGTGAAACCCAACCCACTTCACATAATTTTTTTTGTTGGGAAAATAGGAGAAGGAAAGAGTATTATGTATGTTCACCACAGTGAATTATTTCTAATAATAATAAAAGCTGACATAAATATATCTGAGTTTATTTCTCTATGTAAATTTATGTAAACTATTTCTCTATAGTTTACATAAATTTAAGATACCAACTTGAGCCCTCACATCTATAGATTTACAGAGCCATTTCGTCCACAATAAAGGATCACATGTCTTTGATCCAAGAATATATGCTAACCAGTGGTGAGATTCCAATTTTTTTACTACTGGCTCCATGGGTGTGTCTTGGCGGGCATGGCACGGAAGGATACTGTAAAATCTCCATTCCAACCCCACTCCAGGGGCAGGATACTGTAAAATCCCCATTTTCTCCCAATCAGCTAGGACTCAGGAGGCAGAGACTAGATGGGGGCGGGGCCATTCAGAGGTGGTATATCCCAGTTCTCTGAACTACTCAAAACTTCCGCTACCGGTTCTCCAGAACTAGTCAGAACCTGCTGAACTGCCCTTCTAATGTTAACCCCACTTTAAACAGTGCTACTGAAAATTTGTCGGTCATAACGTTAGTTAATACTGTGTTATGGAATGCTTGTCTTAAAACTACTGACAATGAACACAACATATCTGGTATTTAGAACAGATATTGTATTCAGTCGTGTCAATAACAGTGTTATCTCCCTCAGTAGGGAGGAAAAAAAGCATGTAGTGAAGCCAAATAGAAATCATTTCTGCTGATTTTGATCTCTATGCCAACAGGAAAACTGCTAGGCAATACACAAGTCTTTCTATTCTCATCCTTGGTACTGATTAATCTTTTATTTCCACTTCCTATTACTAAAAATGTATGAAGCATATGATGTAAGAAACTATGACAGCCTCTATGGCCAAACAAAGGTGATACCATATTAAGAAATGCATCAATAAATAATTGTTGGGTGTATATCTATATGAAAAATTTAGTGCACAGAATTTAATCTCAATTAGATAGAGGTAGGATAAATGATTTCTCCCAACAGTAACCTGAAACACATGGCTGCTATTTTGATCAAAATAGTAGGGCACATGTTTAATATTTTCATACGGAACAGGTTTTCTCACAAACTAAATGTAGAATGAGGTTATAACGGAATCCCTAATATGACCAACTGCATACTTATCAATAGGCTTCTATATGGAAACATGTTGGAAAACTAAGCAATTATAAAAATTCATAGAGGTGTTTTCTATATTTGATTAAATCCTTCATTTTCTCAGAGATAGGCACAGAAAATAGTGAAAATAGAAATCGTTGTAAAGAACAGAAATCCAATATTGCTTCTGATTTAAAATGTTTAAATAATCATAAATCCATAGAGATAAAGAATATTTGATTAATTGCAAAAATCACTTCCATAGCAACATGTAAAATTTAGAAATAAATTTAGGAGAAATGATTAATGAAAAAGTGGATTGGTTATATATTATTTATTATATGCATACTATAAATTTACATTAGATAATTCCCCTCAATGAAATGTAGCCCTGAACAATAATAATGAAAGTATTAGGGAAATAATAATAAATTTCATATTAATACTTCTTAATGTAGACATTGTAGGAACTACTCTCTTACTCTGGTAGTCAAAAATCAGAAAACCTAATTCAACCAATTCATTTTATTTAAAGCATAAACTCAAATTTATGGATCCAAAAGATTGCTATCAGATTCCTCCTATAATAAAACCTGAAAAATGCATTTTGGACATACAGATATATGAATATAGTTTAAGCTCTTCAATTAGAATTACAATTCTCAGAAGTAAGACAAGACAACAGTGATGCTAACATAGGAACCAAATGTTGCCACAAACTCAGATGTCTATTTTTGTCCACACCTATATCATCACAACAGCAGCATCACCATCACAAACAGCATCATCACAAATCCCAAGTATAACAAATACAGATTAAAGGCAACCTCATATGGTCTTTGGCCTCCCAAAATACTGTCTGGCAGACTTCAAAATGGTTGTTTTGGGGGGGAAAACAAGACTTTAACAGTCCTGAGTAAGAGAATGCAGAACATCAAAAGGCTTCAGGCAATCTGAGAATGATTTAATGGATTACAATTGTTAATGACATTTTATGACATGTAACCTTGATCTATATACCCAACTTCTCTTCCTTGCTCCCATTCCCATTTCATTCCATTTAAGACCTGTATCACTCTAGCCACTGTATGTACCTGATGAAGTGAGCTGCAGCTCAAAAAAAAAATGTATGTCTTTTAGTAAACATTGTTAGTTGGAAAAGCTGCTTCTAAACTCTACATTTCCACCCACAGATAACACACTTCTCCTTCAGTCATAGAAAGGAAAGTGATTGGGATTTGCTTTTCCAACAAATGGTAGATGGGGAAATCAATCTATCAGGAGTTATATTAAACCTGGTCCATACAATCCACAAGAACATTAGCATGGTTAAAGTGGTGGAGAGTCTGAATCCAGAAAGGGATTTAGTTTACTCTGGGATTCAAGCAGGTTGAGGCTCTAGTGTAGAAAATCCTAGTGACAGATGCAAACTAATAGGGATGTATAGTTAATCAACTACTCTCAATATTCACTCTGCCACTTCAAGACTGATTTCTGATTCCTAGACAAGGAATCAGCATCATTATCTAAGTGCAATGGCTAGGACAGGGATCTGCAACCTTAAACACTCAAAGAGCCATTTGGACCCATTTTCTACAGAAAAGAAACACCGGGAGCCACAAAGTCTTGGTGGGCATGTCCAACTTGATATTACTCACTCTGACGCCCACTCTGGGTGTACATGGCCAACTTGTTCCAGTCACATGACCCATGCCTACTAAGGTTTTGTGGCTCCCAATGTTTTCTTTTTTGTGGGAAATGAGTCTCCCTACCTCCCCCTCCTCTCTTTCAATGATGAGCAAAATGGCAAAACTACTCTCAGGACTTTAGGGACACATTTCACCCTTAGAATACACAACATCTCTCTCTCTCTCTCTCTCTTTTCCTCCCTCTATGTCTCTCTCTCCCCCAATCTCCCTCTCCTGGGAGAGGGGAAGGATCTCCTGAACTGGTGCTGGGTGGTGGAAATCTAATGTCCCAGGAGCAGTGCGCCAAAGACCAGATGGCCAGTGGGGAGGTGGGGCATCACAACACCAGCAGCTCTGCAGGAAAAGTAACTGACAACTGGGAGGCAAGAGTGGGGCCCCATTGACACTAGTCTTCCCAGGAACGAGTGGGGCAGATGTCATAATGGGTTCCAGGAGGAGGGGACCCCGTCTCCCCCATTGTGAAGTGCACTAATTTTACTGTACTGCGCAAGATTCTGTGACAACAACAACAACAGCAAATGCACCGTAACAAAGGCAGAATGCTGTTTTGCGGAAAGGCAAGTGCAATGCTCTTATACCAAGCAACGAAATACAAAAAAATACAATTCTGTTTTAATGGAAATACAAGTATTCCTTAACCTGTGACCATAATTGAGCCCAAAGGTTATGCTGCTAAGTGAGAAATTTGTTAAGTGAAATTTATACCATTTTATGACTTTTCTCGCCACATTTGTTAAGGGCATCGCTACAGTTCTTAAATTAATAACACAGTTACTTTGCTTGTCAGAAGATTGCAGAAGGCGATCATATGATTCTGGGACACTGAAACTGTCATAAAGGTGAGTCAGTTGTCAAACATCTGAATGCAAATCATGCGGATGCTACAATGGTCATAAGTGTGAAAAATGGTCACAAGTCATTTTTTCAGTGTTTCAGGCAACTGATGGATCTGGTAAGGTTCTAGAAGGTTCAAGAAGCAAATTGGGGTTATTCCTGAAGCTCTCTTGCATGTTCTGGCAAAGTTTTAATCATTGCCTAGAATGAGTGCAACAAGGGCTTTAGATAAAATTGTGCCTCTGTGGAATCTATAATTGGGAATCCTATAGAGTTCACTGGTTTTCTGAAATGCTCTGAGAGATGGAATGTCACAAGAAATGCCTATAGCAAGACAAAAACCAATTTCAAAGAAGCCTTTATTGGAACTTGCCTAGTGGCAAAAAAAAACAAAAAAAAAGTGGAAAATCAAGCATTCTTCTATCCTACACAGCTATCTAGTAGCCGAGTTATGGATGACCACATCCCTTCTTTGTTTGCAGAGGTGGGAGAGCCCATGCAGGTTCATTGTGAAAAGTATTATATGCATCTGTTGGGCAAAGACTCTCAGATCTGCTCAAAGATGACTTTAGTAGAACAGGTCATATGGAAATGACGAAGGCACAGTCTTGTCCAGATATTTGTAGTGAGTTTCACTCAGTTAGCCTTCAGGAAGTAGACAAGTTCTTTGAAAACGAAAGCTCTGGTTTCTGTTTTAAATTATGCTTCTCCTAGTAATGCCTCTTGTGAGGTGTCATGTAGTTGGGTCTAAGCGATGCTGAATGCTTCTTTAAATAACGTAATGGCCTGTCCGGCTGGAGCCGGCGGGACGGTGAGGGGGTCCCTATTTTTGGCCCTGGGTAGGCTCTAGAGGAGGGGGCCGGGCTGGAGCGATGGGGGAGCTGCTGCTGCCCACGGCCATGCTGGAAGTCTGCATCTTGTTCTGAGTCTCACGGGAGAAAGCCAGAGAAGCGTGTCAGCTATCCTTGTGGAGACCGCGGCAGCGGAGGAGGAGGAAGAAGAACGCCGGGAGAACGCCGGGTGAGTGCCGGAGAACGGAGGGAGAGGGAGAGCGGTCTTTATGGAGACGGCGTTGGTGGTCTTTGTGGAGACGGTGGCGGTGGAGGAGGGAGAGCGCCGGGAGAACGCCGGGTGAGCGCCAGAGAATGGAGGAAGAGGGAGAAGGAGATTGGCCAGACGCAGCTGGATGCGGACTGGAGGAGGCCGTGCTTTGCTTGGCGGGATGGCGTGCTTCGGTCGGAGGGACAACCCCTCGTCGCTTCCTCGCCAGAGAGGCTCGTCGGGAGATCTCAGCCGAGAAAGGCCACCACCCGCACCATCACGCTCCCCCCGGGTAAAAGGCAGAAGGACGCTGAAACACATCCACAAGCATTTAGGGGGGTGCTGAAATACATCAATCAGACATATCAACAAGGAATTTGGCGACAACCTATTCCCCCACAGATTATCTGTTCAAGCCACCTGAGGTTACATCTATGAATAGACTTTGGCTTTGACTCTGAATGTACTTTGAATGCACTGAATGTACTCGGCGGCTGACCTCCATGCCCTGCGGGAGTCCCCCCTCTCGCAGGTTTGGCCCTCCACTCTATCGAGGGCCACCTCGGTGATGGGTTTTTGAACCTAGAGAGGTGGCCTAAGCGGAAAATGAGGGGATTTTTAATCAAATTTTTAATTTCTGTTTTAAGGGGCCCCAGGGAGGGGGAGGATCGAACCAGAATTAGGGCAGTGGGTGAGGGGGAAAACCCACTGGGGAATGTCCTCAGGTCGGCTAGGGGCCTTGGCGGGGAGGGTGTAGTGGCTAGAATTGGGGAGGGGGGGAGGGTCTGTCCAAAAGAGGGCTATTCCATCACTACTGTGAGTGGGAGGGGCAGGTATGGTGGGAGCCAAGGGCCATATCATATAAGGGGAGGGCGCGCCCGCTTTCTTTGAGCGGTGGCATGCTCTGGCCCCAATGGCTCTTCTTGGGACCCAGGGGGTTTACGATCTCAGGGCCTGGGTCTTTGGCTAATGTTATGTAACACCAGGTCCGTGGTCAATAAAGCCCCCCTCATTCACGATCTGGTTTTGGAGGGGGGTGCGGACCTGGTGGGTATTACGGAAACCTGGTTGGGCCAAGAGGGGGGGTGCCCCTCACTGAAATGTGCCCACTGGGTTACCGTGTATCTTACCAGCCAAGAGCCCAGGGTTGGGGTGGGGGTGGGGGTAGTTATAAAGGAGAGTCTGGATCTGAGGGAGACCACTGTGCTGCAGATAGCCGGATGTGAGTCTCTCTGTGTGAAGTGGGGCCGTGGGAGGCAGTTGGGCCTGCTGATTGTGTACCTGGCTCCCAGCTACATATCAGCAGCCCTACCTGAGCTTCTCAATGTCATAGCCGAGGTGGCGGTTGGCACCCCCAGGCTGTTAGTCATGGGGGATTTCAACCTGCCATCGATAGGCGAGACATCCGAGATGGCTCGGGAGTTCATGGCTTCCATGACGGCCATGGACCTGACTCAGTTAATTCATGACCCCACCCACATTGGAAGGCACACGCTGGACTTAGCTTTTGTCTCTGACCAGTAGTTGAGTGGTCTTGGTTTAGGGGAAATAGCCATCGAACCCCTGTCATGGTCAGATCACTCTCTCCTTCGGCTTGGCTTTCCAACCGCTGCACCCCACCGTGGGGAGGCGGAGCCGGAATCGGTGAGATGGTTTCGCCCCAGGTGCCTGATGGACCCTGAGAGGTTCCAGATGGAGCTTGGGCCAATACCTGAGACCCTGACCCACGACTCGACTGAGGAGCTAGTGACCGCCTGGAATAGTGCGGCCATGGAGGCCCTAGACCGGGTCGTGCCTTTGCAGCCTCTTACCCGGCGCCGAACCGCCTTGGCTCCTTGGTTCTCTGAGGAGCTGAGGGTGATGAAGCATTGGAAGAGATGACTAGAGAGCGCTTGGCGCTCCAAATCTGTCCGGACACTGGTAAGGTCCTATTTAAAGACCTACCTAGTGGTGATAAGAGTGGTGAAATGCAACTATTTCTCCACTCTTGTCGCATCTGCAGATAACCGACTTGCAACCCTGTTTAGGGTGACCTGCTCCCTTCTTCATCTAGGGGCGCGGGATGCCCCCTTGCAGGGTCATGCAGAGGATTTTGGGCGTTATATGCATGATAAAATCGATCAGATTCAGGATGGGTTGGCCTCCGACTGGACTAGTTCAGACGGGCTGAGGGAGGCAGGACCTGAGAATGTTATCTGGGAGGAGTTCCATCCTGTAACTCCCAAGGACATGGACAGGATGCTTGGGCGGCTGAATGCCACTACATGTTTATTGGACCCGTGTCCCTCCTGGTTGGTACTGGCCTCCCGGGAGGTTACACGAAGCTGGCTCCAGGGAATTATCAACGCTTCTTTGAGTGAGGGGTTATTGCCAGCTGCCTTGAAAGAGGCAGTGGTGAGGTCCTTCCTCAAGAAGCCCTCTCTGGACCTGGCTGTTTTGGCCAACTATCGTCCTGTCTCCAACCGATTTATTGCGAAGGTTGTTGAGAGTGTGGTGGCATGGCAGCTCCCTCAGCACCTGGATGAAGCTGTCTATCTGGACCCGCACCAGTCCAGCTTTCGGCCTGGGTACAGCACAGAGACGGCATTGGTCGCGTTGGTCAATGATCTCTGGAGGGCTCGGAATAGGGGTTGTTCATCTATCCTGGTCCTGTTATATCTCTCAGCAGCTTTCGATACCATCGACCATGGTATCTTATTGCACCGGTTGGAGAGGTTGGGGGTGGGGGGCAGCGTCTTATGGTGGTTCTCCTCCTACCTCTCTGACCGGTCACAGTTTGTGTTGGCAGGGGGGCAGAGGTCGACATCAAGGTGCCTCACTTGTGGGGTGCCACACGGGTTGGTCCTCTCGCCCCTCCTGTTCAACATTTATATGAAGCCGTTGGGTGAGATCATCTGTGGTTTTGGGGTAGAGTTGATTTTAGCAGGGGGTTTTAATTGGCAGGCCAATCTATTTAATATATTTTAACATATGGTTTTTAGCTTTTGTATTACTTACTTTTACTGTTGGCTCTAAACCACCCTGAGTCCCGAAAGGGAGATAGGGCGGTATATAAATTCAATAAATCTGAATCTGAATCTGAATCTGTCCCCTTCTCAATAAACTATCTTTGAATCAAACAGAACTACACGGTTTTCATCCAGTCTTCAAACATCCCTTTTTAGGAAAAGCTGTTAAGAAAGTGACAGATGCATAGCCTCAGGGGGTCTTGAAAAACTAAATTTCTCTTTCCAGTCAAATTCCGGACCAGTTACCACCCACCATTATGAAAGTAAGATGGCCATATCTTTTCTAAATAAATAATGTTTTCCTAATATTTTATTCCGTCAATTATTTAACAGTTGGGAATGTTTTGAAAACTGATATTTATAAAAGTTAAAAAAATATAAAGGGGACTATAATCACAAAAAGGTATAGGATTTACATATGTATATATATATATATTCCTTTTCTTCATTATTTACATATTGGCATATCAGTCAGAGCCTTATGTTGCAAAATGAATTAAATGTATGTCTATTTATCATCAAAAACTACTTTCCCCCTAATACCCTAAGACTGGAATGCAGGTAATTCTGAACTGATTTCTGGAATTTAGCCTGGAATTATGGTTGTATGGCATTGTGGTTATTATGCAGGTCACTAATGACTGTGCCCAAGTTTATAAACTTTTTCTGCAGTGGTCATTAAGCAAGTATCATGGTTGTTAAGCAAATACCACAGTCATTTTCTTCTGGAAGTAAACATTGGAAACTTGTCAATACAGCTAAAAACTGTGATCATCTGATTGCAGGCATTGCAAACAGCCATATATGGAAGCTGGTTACTAAGTACCCAAGATGCAGTTAGGTGACTATGCGGAAACTTGTTTTCCACAATGGGTATTTTTCCCTGGAAATCAAATGTAAACACTGAAAATGGACATTACGCCTGAGGCATGGAGTAGCGAGGAGGATCAGGGGCAGTTTGTCCCTGATGCAGTTTGTCCCTGATTATACAGGGCTGAGAGACGGAGGTGGCAATTGCGTCATAGGCAGGCTCACAGAAGAGTGTGAGTGTGCACCAGGTGGTTGTTGATTGGCCCCTCCCAAGAGAGCTTATAGGGAAGGTTTTGGGGGGGGGCATTTGCAGGAAACAACCATTCAAATTCATAGTCAAGAACGTACGTCTGTGCATTTGAGGCGTGTCAGTTTGGGAATCTCTGTGTGAAAACATGCTGCAAAGTTAACGTGAGTTATCTGGGCTCACAGCCAAGGAATTCGTATGGTCACGTGACGATGGGATTCTGCAAACAGTCATTAATGCAAGCCAAACCCCCAAAATGTGATGATGCAAGATGCAAGTCGTAATCCCATCAGAATTTCAAAACAATCATAAATATTTGCTGAGAGATTAATCACAACTTCAAACAGCCACTAATAATTGTTAAGTGAGGACGACTTGTAACTTCCCTAGCAATGGAAAGAGGGACGGATTAATCCTTTTCCTCCTTCACAACCACCACTTCATGTTGAATATACCCATGCCCTATGTGTCACCAATGTACTCTAATGATAATTGATGCCACTATAATGGAATCAAAAGAAACAATATCATGGTGTATATGTCAATAAAGAGATAATAGTGAATGAACCTGCTTGAGATTGTTCTGTTACATTTCAGGAGGCACAGGGAGAGAAAAAAATGTATAGAATTTTTTAAAAAAATGATTTAATTTCCACAGCCACTAGTATCTAGTTCATTTGAGATTTGGAAGAGTAAAATAACTTTATATCCATTTTTATTAATAAAAAAATGGTTATTTTTATAAAGTACTGAAAGAAAAATCTGATTGTCTAGGTAGGTAAGATAAGAAGCTATGGTCAGTTAGTCTAGAATGACACAAGTAATTTAGCATGTTAGATACTGTTACCCAGATACTGGCAAAATGTTGTCAAAAACCAGAACCTTCAGAAGGTATCTATTCCACAAGCCAAAATTTAAATTACACTGTCAGAACGGATTAATGAAAAACCTGTCACTATTCTATTATAGGGACATCTCTATATCATCCATCAGAGGTTTTTTTGTGAAAGCACAGAATATTGTCAGAATCTCTTAGATGCTTTAACCAATACAACAAATGCTTCACTCCAACATCCATACCCTGATAAATAATGCCAGCTTGTAAACTACGTAAATACTGGCTACTTTTTCTTAAATGAATAAATAATTCTTAATCACAAGCAATAGTTGTCTACTATACCCAGCTTTGAAGGAATAATAAATGAACATTAAATGATAGATCTTAAAATGTGTTTAGAGGCTGTCTTAGAGTAAATGAGCCACAGCCTATCTCCATCACCAATGAAATTTTAAAAAGATTTTAAGGTGAGCTACTCAGAATGTTGAAAGCATGTTGTACATGGTTTTTTTTTTAACATATGGCTAATCATAAAATAGCCATTTATTAGAAGATTCATTCTTTACCCTACATCTTACCATACATGCTTTCTAAGTAATCCTAACGCATTTTATTGCATGCAATTAAATATTATGTGTTGCCTGACCCTGGAAAGAAAGATAACGCAGCAAGATGGATAGACTCAGTTACAATGGTGGTAAATATACCACTAGAAGACCTCAAATATCTGGTTAGGGACAGAATTTCATGCAGAAAATCTATACCTATTGTTGCTAAGAATTGATAATTTTATCATCAATCAAACAAACAATTAATCAATTCTCTTAATATATCCAACTCTTCCTTCGTGTAACAAAAGGAAAAGCATATTCTAACGCACAGCCATTCCTCTTCTTTCAGCAAACATTTATTGTTTGAACAAATGTAAATGGAAAATATAAAAATCAGATAGACGAAATTATTTTATATTCATTCTATCCATTAAGCTGTGCCTGCACATATGAAATTTTACCTTAAATTATCAGATGTAAAATATTCAATTAAATTTTCTAGGTTAGTATAAGTTAAATGGATTAAACTTTAAAATTCCTAGTTTTGAAAGATTTTTCCCCCTCCTAAAAGCCAAACAGGTTTTAAAAGAACACATTCTTCTTGTTCTTTGAATGTTGAACAGATTTTCCCACATATCTACTGAGCTGAGTCTGCCCACTGATTTCTTTTATTTTCCTTATTTTTAATTGTATTTTTTAAAAGTATGAAGCAGTATTGGGAATATACATTTTAAGAATAGTGCTGTCCTATCCCTTGCCATTATATTTATTAATGAGTTTCTGAATATATTTGTCTTTTTCAATTGTTACTTTATTAAAAGAAAAATGCATGCACACTCAAAATACAGTACTTAAAGGTTTGCAGTTGTGGTTTAAAAGAATAATGAAAACTTTCAAAATCATTTATATTCTCAGTACCTCATTTTAAAGGCCTACCTAATTACATTAATATTTTCTTTTTATCTCTATGACATTTTATGCATAACATAAAATGTAATTACTATGAATCGCCTCTTATGGCACAGTATTGCTTTCATCAATGAAATTAAGCCACCATCATCAAAAGTAAATTACTTATATGTGTTATAACAGTTTTTCACATTTTTATAGCAAAGAAAATAACCAACCTAAGGAGACAAAAGGAATAATTCCTTTTTCCCAATTCTAGGATTATTTCCACAATCTATCAGTAGCTGCTTTATTATTTTTCCACATTTAGATTCGAAATCTACGAATAATTCATTTTCTTCATAAATGCTGTAACTCAATTACATGGTCCCACTGAGCAGAGGTCAGTTGTTAATGTAACTATATATTTTCAGTGTTTTTATTACTTCTTACTATTCAGAGAGATAATGGATGGCATTTCAGAGATGAATTCACAGAAAAATGTAAAATAAAGGTGTGAAATTAGAGTGCTATTTTATTTCCATTTCCAATGCATATTGTCTGCAGTAAGGTTAGTACAGTAAAGGACTAGAATTAATAAATTAGGAGAAACAATATTGTTCCCCTGCAGCTGCATGGTTGCAGAGTCCACTTTTTATGTACTGAACTTATGTAAAATCAATTAATGATGCCAGAAGCAGGTTTTTTTTCTAAATCACCCAGCTTGTTGAAGAGCCTGATATTAATTTGGACTTAGAAGGAACATGTGGCCAGGGTTACTCAGTTGGCTACCATGTCTAGGACCCTTCCCTGATCAGCTCTTACCTTAACACTTTAACCACTGCCGTAAAGTATATGAACACTATGAACACCACAACTGATGTTTTCTCTCCATTTCAGTCTATTGCACAAATTTAATTTAAATAATTGATTTCACTCTCTCACTTTCCAGCCGTATGTGCATATATGCATATATAAATGCACCCTGAGAGACATACGTAGCAAAATATCTCCACTTCCTCTCATGCAAGCTTTTCATTGATCTTTCGTTTCTTCTAGTGGAAACGTGGGAATATGCACATGGGGTTCATAGGAAAGAAGTGGAAAATTAAATTTATTTGATTATCAAAACACCCGTATCATCCTACTAATAACTGTGAAGTAAGTACATTTCTTCATTTCATGATCAGGAGAAATAATTTGAAAGTGGAAAGGAGAATAGCAATCTTCCCTTATTCTCTTTTCCCCTACCTTCTTACATGATATAAGAAGCAGAAACCTGTGGCTTAGGAAAAGCAATGAATAGGTGAATTGGGGCAGAGGAAGAAAAAAAGAGACAGACGATTCAGGGCTCCAAGAGTTTTCCTCAATATTGCATTTGCTTCTTACCTCTTGATCTCTGATGGGTTATACCAGAATATTAATCAACAGATAATTGTTGTTAACAGTAAAAAAACATAAAGAAGGAAGGAAGAATCAAAATCAAATAATGTTCTTTCTGGTATTACTCCTCTCTACAGATTGATAGAGGGGGAAATTGTGGTAAATACAATGGGACAAAAAGGTGGAAGCAACGGAAACATGGGGGGAGGAGCCACTAAAATGGGGGGAAAGTGGATAAAAAGCAGACAGGATGGGATGAAAAAGAAAAAGACAACAGGCCCAGAAGAGCCATGTAAGAATTAAAAAGGACTTGTGAGCAGGGTAGAAAGTTGTGATGATACTGAATTGGTGAGAGCTAACAGAAGTGAGGGAGGAAAGTCAGAGGAGGCAACCAAGAAAGAAAGTTGGCAGATTGACAGTGTGCATGCTGATGTTGAGATCCTAGAAAAAATCCAGAGAAGAGCAACAAAGGTGATAAAGGGGTCTGGAGACTAATCCTAACACAATTATTTTTTTTATGGGCGTCCTTAGAAAATTTTGCTCAAAGATAAGCATTTTGTTTTCTCATGTTTGTACTCTTGGATCAACTATATTTTATCAACTATATTTTATGGGAGTTGCATTGATGAAAATAGAGGGCACAAAGTAGTGCTTGGCTTATTCCTATGTACTTGGTCTTAAAGGAACACTCCTGAAACATAAAGGATGCGTTCAAAACCATGCAACTTTTACAGCAGGGGTGTCAAACTTGATTTCATTGCCGCATCAGGGTTGTATTTGACCTCAGGGGGCTGCAGTGGGTGTGGACAGGATGGGCGTGGACAGCTTATGTAAGGGGTGCCTGTGGTGGTTCAAGAGCTGTGCCAGAGGAAACGAGCTCCTAAGCCCCGTTTTATGGAAATGGCCTCTTGCAGCCCTCTGCCAGTGAAAACGGAGCTCGGGAGGGCTGCATTTTCACTGGCAGAGGCCCTGCAGGCTGGCCCTTTGCTGTTTCCAAGGAGGCCCCATGAGCCAGATCTAAGCACCTGTGTAGGCCACATGTGGGCCCTACGCCTTGAGTTTGACACCCCTGTTTCACAGTGTATTTTCAGCTAACGAAAACAAACAAATTTATTTACTGCATATAAAGGCAATTTGTGCTACTCACATTGTTCTCACATATGCCACTCATATTTCTTTTCTCTCCCACAATATTTTACTACTTTTATATACCATTAGTAAAACTGAGGTATCTCACTTACATATCCATAAAAACATTTGAATCAAAACTCATATTCTCTCTATAGATCTTAGAGGGAAAATTGTGGGAAATACAATTTTGGGGAAAACTTTAGATAGGCAGAAGCAATGGAAACATGGGGAAACCAGCAAAATGGAAACGGGGATAAAAAGCAACTAAATATCTTAAGATTAAATATTCAAAAAAAGAAAGAAAAGGATTGATACTACAAAAAAAAAGTCCTGATATGGGTCAATGTTAATTAGTCACAATCTAGTTACTATTGTTTCTAGTTCACTGAAGCATAGCTGATCAGCAACAGTTTTCAAGAAAGTACATGTCCATGGGTTACTATAATCCTTCTGCTGCTGTTTTAGCGAATGCCAGGAACAGCATCTGGCTGTGAATTTATGTTTGTAGAAACACCATTTCACAGCGAGGAACTGCCCAAAACTGAAATGAAAGCTTAGAATACTAGGTCTGCAAAACAAAAACAAAAGTGCTTTTTGCTACGGAAGAGGTCAGTCTAATGAATTATTGATTTAATCAGTATGCCAATTAGGACAATAATCAAAAGCAAATTCATAATGTATGAGATATGTTCTAGTTTATAGTTTTAGAATGTGGTCTTGAAGAGTATTGTTTTTTATAAGTTGAGGGGTACAGAATAGTTGTGAATATATATTTTGGATGAGAAACAACTCAAAAAGTATTGGTTTAGTTATCAGTGAGACTCTAGGTGCAATTATTTTTTAATTATTTTTTCTTCAAGTTAAGTAGATTCTGCCACTCTGCAGAATCTGTCTACTTCATTCTTAAATATTAGTGTGGTTTATAATCTGCAGTTAAATTAGCATAATGAGTTTAATAATCACAATGATTACATCTGCTTTTAATAAACACTTTAAAAATGAAATACTTTTAATAATCGCAGCTGAATATAAATTAATCCCTATGAATCATTTCATCTAAGCAAAAGCTATTCAATTTTTGTATTTCAGTAGCTTTTAATTTTAACTTGACAAATGAAGTTAAATTTTAATATAATTAACATTGGTAAATATATTTAACCTGACAAATGAAAATAAAATTCATATGACATCCTATAATACTTCTAGTTGAATACATTTCAATGTAAGTGAAATGTCATTTTAAGCAGTCAAATTTTATTCTAATTGCTTTGTATATTTCAAAGTGTCTGTTTTAATAACAAAAATACCTAAATATCTGAAATATTAAGTTACTCTCTCACATTTGTCAAAAACTAGAGATATCAAGAATGCTCCCTTAAGAGATTGACTGAGATCTCAAATTTACAACAAGCTTATCAATTGACCAATGACATGTGTAGTTCAAGTTCTAGCCATTCCAGGAAGGGAAATAATTGGTTGAGAATAAGCATAAGTAATGGTACTCTCGGTTAAATTTTCTTCTCAAGATTTCACAAATTTCAAATAACACTGTCAACAATATTACCCTTCCAAATCTTCCAATGGCTGATCTGAGTTTGAATTTTTAATATGTTTGTTGCCATCATTGATGTTCCTTGGTGATGTTCCTTGGTGCTGTATAATCTAATGGTTGGGGAGATGTTCTTTTTTCAGCAAATTAAGAGCTATACTATCTCTTTAAATATGAGTCAAAGCTGGTCTCCAGAATTCTGAATTAAAACTTCATTTACTTATACTTTTAGTTATAAACACACCTACCTACCTACCTACCTACCTACATACATACATACATACATACATCTAGCTATAGGTAGGTAGTAGCTAACTAGATATATGAGACAGACAGACAGACAGAACATATAGATCACGCTACAGTGTATGTCATTCCGACCAACTTTTACAAATTCTCACTTAATTTTGCATTTCCAGTCTGGTAAATTCATGCCATTCAGTTTGCACAGGAAACATCTTTCATCACTATTTTGAGAATTGTCTCTAGTATTTGAGAACCACTCCTTGTTGACTCTTCACAGTGATCTCCATTTTGATATTTTTTCCCATTTGTTGCCGAAATTGAATCTTCCTCAGTAAATTCTTCAGCCTCTGTCGCTTGTTTAGTGAATATCATAAATAAATGAATCCAACAGCTTCAAGCAATACATAATAGCTACATGATAAAACTGGTAGCAATGTGGAGTTGAACTCTGCTCCTAATAACTCTGCTCCTACAACTGACCCCATTCCATTGGGTTCACAACCGCTGGTGATCACAGAAAAGGAAGTGCAAGATCTATTTCACAGACAGAAGCGAGGAAAAGCACCAGACCCAGGCAAGATAATTCCTTCTTGCTTAAAAGTCTGTGCTGACCAATTGGTCCCCATCTTCACCTGATCTTCAACAAATTAGTAGAGATCAGTAGAGTGCATGTTCTTTCTTGTTTCAAATGCTCCACTATCATCCCAGTGCCAAATAAGTCCTCCATCAAGGAACAGAATGACTATAGATTAGTTGCTCTAACATCTGTAGTTATGAAAAGCTAGTGATGTCCCACTTGAAAACCATCATGAATCCACTGTTAGACCCCCTGCAATTTGCATACGAAGCAAATAGATCGACAGATGAGGCTGTTAATATGGCTGTGCACTACATCCTACAACATCTTGAATCTCCAAAGACCTACTAAAGTCTTTGTAGACTTTAGTTCAGCATTCAACACCATCATACCATACATTCTTCTCACTAAACTAAATCAGCTAGCCAACTCAGGAAGCTCAAACTGCTCAAGGAGCTGCTGATACAGTTCTACAGAGGAATTATTGAGTCTGTCATCTTCACCTCTATAACTGTCTAGTTTGGTTCTGCAACCCAACAAGACAGATACGGACTTCAGAGGATAATCAGAACTGCAGGAAAAACAATTCAACCTGCCTTCTATTGAGGACCAGTACACTGCACGAATTAACAAGAGGGCCATGAAAATATTTACAGACCCCTCACATCCTGGACATAAATTGTTTCCACCCCCCCTCAAAACGACTCTATAGAGCACTGCACACCAAAACAACAAGACACAAGAACAGTTTTTTTCTGAATGCCATCACTCTGCTAAACAAATAATTCCGCCACCACTGTCAAACCATTCACTAAGGTTGCATTATTATTACTATTAATCTTCTCATCATTTTCATCTCATCTTCTCATCGTTCCCATCACCCATCTCCTTCCACTTATGACTGCAGGACTGTAACTTTGTTGCTTGTATCCTTATTATTTATATTTATATTGATTGTTTCCTGATTGCTTATTTGTACCCTATGGTTATCATTAAGTGCTTTACCTTATGTTTCTTGATGAATGTATTTTATTCTCCTTATGTACACGGAGATCATAGGCACCAAAGACAAATTCCTTGTGTGTCCAATCACACTTGGCCAATAAAGAATTCTATTCTATTCTATTCTATTCTATTCTATTCTATTCTAACTGCATGAAAAAATATCTGCATCAAAAGCAAAGTCTACTCATAGGGAAATCAAGGTTCACGTTTTTGTCCCTCTTTTTTTGTTCCTATCTGATCAATGAGCTGACAGTTACCCTCTTTTGGGCAGAAGGCATTAGTTCCATCTATTTCATGTTCTGGTAATGTCTCACAGGCTGTTTGCTGGTAAACCATGTAAGAACTTTTGCATTCAAACTTGATTTGGTCCTGGTCTGTTGGTTGTTTTTTCTTGCAGCTCACAGCACTTTTATTAACTATTTTCACAACCATAAATTCAAGGACATCTTTTTTTCTTCTCTCACTTTCTCAGTGTTCAGCTTTCATAGACTTATATTGCCACTGGAAAACCTACAGCTGTACTATTCTGATCTCTGTTGTCATTGAAATGTCCTTATCTTTCATGATCTTCTTTAAGTTTGTTACTACCTTCATCTCTAGGATTAATCTCTGTTTATTTCTCCAGCCACACTGTCCATCTTTATTTAAACTCTATATATCTCTTCATCATCTTCACTTTGCCATCAATACTAAATTCATTAAACTTGTCAGTTGTCAGAATGGCACTAAAATTATGTTCCAAAATTCTAATACAAAACACTGGGCACAAAACTGTGCAATGCCATGTCCTGTACATAGCTATGGAATCATATTACTTAATGTAAAAACAACAACAAGATATTACAATTTATAAATGTTTTGAAAAGTAACAAGCATCAATAGTTGAAATGAAGAATTCTAAACCAGGTTTTCTTAAAGCAGTAAGTAAATTGGAATGAGAATAATGGATGGGATGCACATATTAATCTCTATCCAAATTCATTTTTAAGACATTATGAGACATGCTTTTTTGCAAGTTCCATATTCCAAAAGCTTTCTTTTCCATATTTTGCTGTACCAAATACTGTGCTTTTGTCCTATCTACGGACACCACAAGAAGGACATTTTAAAAATGAACTTGAGGAATATGAACAAAATAGCCACCAAAAATAAAAAGCACATCACATCCAGGAACTGATTTTTAATTTTGAACAATTCAACAAATTAGTAACACAGTATTGTGTTTGCAACTGTATAGTATTATTCTCACACTCCCTGGTTTGAACTCAGCAAAACAAATTTAGGCACCCAAATATGCAGTGTCCAGGCATCATGTAATCACTTTTGTAACCTTCTGACAAGCAAAGTCAATGGGAAAGCCAGATTCACTTAACAACTGTGTTACTAACTTAATTGCAATGATTCACTTAACTGTAGCAAGAAAAGCATAACATGATACAAAATTCACTTAACAAATGTCTCAATTCACAACATAAGTTTTGGGCTCAATTGTAGTCATATGTCAAAGACCACTACCATCCTACTGCTCCAGTTTGGGTGGCTTCTACATTCTATATTAGGACAGAAGCATTGAAGATACACCAAGTGTAGATATGGAAAACTCTCTCATGTGAACTGGATGTGTAATCTGATGGAGAGTCAGATTTCATGAAACAGTTTTTCAGAGTTCAGCCGCTCCATCTTCAGATCTTCCCAGAATGCCTGTCAGTATTTTAATAGTCCATGACCAACAGTGACTGTTGGGCTGTTCACTTAATGCCAAAAATTATGATACGTAAACTGTTAGTTGGTGAACAAGAAACTGCAGGAGACAAAACTATCATGACTTTAAAAAAAATGTGCTTTTATCAATGAAAATGTTCACGTGCATAAACTGTTAATTTTGACTCATAAGATTTTATGCCCATCACTGATCAGACCTAGTTTTATTCTGTATTTATATACTTTGCCATCATGAAAAAAATATGTCCTCAATGATTGATGTACTAAGACAATTGAACAAATCATGTTAGTTGTTGTCAGTTTTTCCCCCCTACATGCTTAGTAATTAGCATGCTATTTGAAAATTAGAGCCCTGATGATGAGATAATTTCAGGAAGAGGAATCGTAAATCCAAAATTCTATGCTTTAAAAGAAAAAAAATCCAGTAAGTTACTTTTCCTGAACACTACATAAATTTCATCTTTATTGATGCTTTTCTGAGAAGATTAAATTTAGCTCCCTAGTGACCCCCTCCCACTAGGAAAGTAGAACAGCAAGCTACAATTTGCATTGCAAAAGTAAAACAAGCATTTTGGCAAAACTAAGGGGGAAAAGGGTTAGAAGCTTGAATCACTACAATAATTAAGCTGCACTGCCCAGCTGAATCTTTTTTTTTTTTTTTGGCATGGGAAGCAGTAGGCACAGCTTCTTTATTAATTTTGGGGGCAGGATATGAAAAAAATCTGGGCAACATTGTACATACATATTACTTTTAGAAAACATTCAGACACATCCACAAATTGCAGTGGCTTTGTCAAATCAAATGAATTACTCGGAAGACAAAATGATGTGGAAAGGATTCATGGGAAGCGCTCAAGAACTGTTTCCATGGTATGTTTGGGAATAGTTCATTTTTTCCAAGAATTGGTTTAAACCCTTAATACATTATTTTACAATATAACATTTTGCAAAGCTTCATTAAGACTACAAAGACAATTTAAAGAATATGTTGATATGGCGTTTGGGTAGTGTTAGATTAGATGTCTGTTCAATTAATAAGCAAACATTCCATGTTTCAGGGCCCAGTAATGGTTACCCTGAAAGTCTGTGGCAGATTTCTATCAGACTATTCACAGACTGGTTGTGAATCATTACGGGCTGTGAATGAATATAATTCACAGCCGTTTAAATAAAAAAGGGGGTTTTGGAACTACGCATGTGATTTTTATTGTCTCAGGAAGCCTAGGTCAGAACATTTAAAGAATAATAAGGAACGAGGAACAATTAATAATAAAAGATAGAAAAATGAATATGGCTTTGATGGAAACTTATTGGAAGTGAATGGAAAGGGCTAAAAAAGAAGAATCTAGCATAGTAAATTGAATGGAATGGGGGGGGAAAAGAAATAATTTAAGAAGAACTGAAATAAGGAAACTCTGGGCCCGTGACAGCGAACCTATAGCATGCATGGCACAGGTGGCATGCAGCGCCCTCTTTGTGGGCATGTGAGCCATCACCCTAGTTCAGCTCCACCACGCATGCTGGTCTGCTGTGCATGCATGAGGAACAGGGGGCATGCAGGGGGTCTAGTGCGAGAATGCATGGGAGAGGGGCCCGGGTGGGGTGCATGCACATGCGGGGAGGTGGGGCACATTGCTGGGGGTATGGTGCAAGCACGGGGGGGATAAGGCACATGCACAGGGGCCACGTGCGCATTGCATTTTGGGCACTCGATCCGGAAAAGGTTAGCCATCACTGCTTTAGGCAGAGAATTTCAGAGAGTTAAGGAACAATTCTCAGATGTCCAAAACACCACAAATGCTAGTACTTGAGGAAAAAATGGTGAAAAGGAAGTGAAAATGTTGATTGTACATTTAAATAGTAAAACTGGAAGAATGCTAAAATATATGTATGATTTATGGGGTGGCTGTACAACTTGTTTGATTTTTGTATACATCTTGACATTTTAAAAATTGCCATTACTCTCTCCTTATTCTGATTTGTCAGAGTCAGCCAGATATTCAGACTGGATTTAGTCACCTTTCAAGTCCTTTTTAAGGACCCGGGATAGGTCATGCTCACGTTTTATGGTCTTAGAGGTATTGTTGCAAGATGTAAAACTGATTTTATTATTACTAGCTTGTTTAGTGGAACTGGAAAGTTATCTCACAGAATTCGGATGGAACTATGAAAATGAACTAAAAGGGAGAAATATAGTCTGATTTTTTGCTGGGCATGTACATACCAGATTTCTATTCTTCAGTAAGTTACTGAAATATTTGTCAATAGGAAAAAGAGTTTATTGTTTGCTTTGCGATATAGAAAAGTGAATAGCTTGAATTCACTTAACTCCCTCCCCCCACCCCACCTCCACATACATACTTTCTGTGAAAAAACAAGACCTCTAAACAGGTTTTATTGATTTTAAAAACAATAAAACCTGTTTAGAAGTCTTGCTTTTTCACAGGCTATATTTCAACAAAACAAAATAATGAGCATGAGGTACCACACAAAATTACTGCTGCCTGGCTGATAACTGAGCACTCAACTATGTGTCAAAGAGTTGTAATTAGTTCCTCATTATGGAATTATTTCTGATATCTTCCTTACTAAGTTTTAAAAACCTCTCACAAAAACAGATACTGTAAATGTTCCATTTACTCTTTTGTTTCTAAGATTTTTTGGTAGCTGTTGATTATATGAGCAACTAAGATAGTTCTAACTTTTACATCTTTCATTTACATATCTTAATTTTTTTTAAAAAAAAACCAATTCATACAAATAAAGTGTTTAAAATTAAATTTTAAGGAATTTAAATTCATATTGACCCGGTTTTTTTAAAAAAAATACTTAATAATTAGGAGAAGGAATGGTATAATCTTATATTTGCAAAGTTACTGTATGAATAGACGGAGAAATAAATAAATGTAGTTCTCACTGATGGAAGTTTTCTATATAGTTTCTTGTATAGTTTTCTATACAACGGGCTGTTTTGGAGAAATATAATTTTGAATTGAATTCTTATTATAACCCCTAAACAATGCTGTTTTCTTTCAACTTCTGAGGTTACTTCATCCCCCTGTCTCATCTGCATTCAGGTTTGATCTTCCTCTTCTCTTTCCTTCCCTATTCAATACAGGTGTCCCTTTCATTTCCCCCATTTCTATCTTTCATTCTCCCACCCATATCTTTTGTGCTGTTTCTATTGGAAAAAAAGACAGGTACTATGTGTGCATGTTTATATTTTTCTTGTGTGTTATTGGCTTTTGTGTTTTATGAGGTTCTTGATATTGCCTGGAATGAGGAGGAATCAATGTCCATGGGTCAAATTATGCTTATGCAGCCTCTTCATAGATTATACGGATTTCCCTTGTTCTCTGAGCAGCTCGGGAAGATGAAATGAGGAGAAGATTGCTAGACTAACTACAGCAATGCTGGAGAAAAATATGGAGTCAATCCATCTGAATATGGGCAAGAGACTTTCACTATAGGCTGCAATAAAAATAGCAAAATGTAATTATTTTTTCACTTATCCACCAATAGCTGTCCAGTGGTCTTGTTTACAGTAACTCACTCCTAGAGAAGGAAGGAATGGAGATCTACCAGAGGAGCATCTACTACTCTAGGCACTTGTTGGATAAAATGATCAGATTCTGAGTGAAGACTAGTTATGCAGCAGGGATGAGCACTATTGCCGGTTCACTCATGGGCATGCTGCGCATATGCACACTTCGCATGAACTTGATGTGCACTGTGCATGCATGCAGAATGCAATAAAATTGTTCTGTGAATGCGCAGAAGCAAAAAACAAGATGAGTACCAATTCAGAGGTGTGTCAGGCTTGAGTTGCTGCCAGCTCCAGCGACCAGGTCACCAAACCACTACCTGTTTGGCCGAACCGGTCTGAACTGGTAGGAATCCACCACTGCTGTGCAGATTCCTTGATGATGACTGGGGCATGTCTGGTGTAGTTATTTGGGATAAGTATGAACTTGTTATCTGAAGAAAGTAGACAGGATCCTCAATATTGTTTCTGTATTAAATTAGTTCATTTTGTGGCATCAGACTCTCTTTCCCTCATCATTTATAACATACAACTAGATATATAGTAAGTGATAGCAAACGTTTCCTTGATGGAGAGAATGGCAATTAAAGAGTCCCCTTTTCACAAATCCTTCACTGGGTCCAATAATACTAGACAATTTTGTCTTGTCTCCAACATTTCTTCTCGAGAAAGATTACTGAGAAGATATTATGCTTGCAACTACAGAGGAACCTAGATGAAAATGAATACTGGGATAGAGCACTGAGACAGCACTACCATCTTTTCTGATGACTTCTGGTGAGATCTGGATGTAGGTAGTATATTTATCTTATCCCTTAATCTCTCTGTGACTTTTTATATTATGTTCATGGTAACTTTTTGAATCAGTGTGAGTGCAGTGGGGTGCATGTGATGTTACATTGGTTCTTCTCTTTCCTTTATGACAATTTCAGTCAATGATGGGTAGAAAAGGAGAAATATAGCCCAGGGCCTCTGTATTGTATGGTTCTCCAGGGAACTATTTATCTCTGATATAAATTAACATCTTTATAAATCACTGGCATCAAACATTGATTATGGGGTCAAGGCTGATGATACCCAAACATCTCCACTCCATAGCAGTAGTTTCTTTCCCAGTGGCTGGAGGCTGTGGAATATATGGATGAGGTGACATAGTGGCTAACTCCAAGCTGTGGAGTGGCTAACGTGAAGTGACCAAGTATCCGTGGAATTCTGAATAGGGAAACATAAACTTTGTCTCAATCCTCATAAGATCAAATAGCTGTTTGTTTTTAGGGACTCTGGTTCTGGGGACTTTCCATCTTTGGTTCTGCATAGGATCACACTTCCCTAAACAGTACTGTGACATGGGCTCCTCTTGGTGCCTCAACTCTTGCTGGAAGATCAGATATTATGGACAGGAAGGGTTTTGCACAAATCCGTCTTGTGTCGTATCTGCAACCATTCCTGGATGAGACACCATAAAAATGTTCACTCATGCCCTAGTTACCTACTATACTACAATATGCTCTACAGAGGTCTGCCTTTGAAAACCACCAGGAAACTATAGTCCATAATGCTTTGATGTAGTTCTACAAGATACAATAGAGCTGGAACAACTGCACAATAGGACTAACCAGATGACTTTTCTTGGACATCTACAAGAAAAGGCTAATGTGTTTGGGACTCTTTAATTTAGAAACAAAGTAACTGAGGAAAGACATGACTGGCATATATAAAGTCATGCAAAATAACAGAGATTGTAATCTTCCAAAGAAAAAGATTATAATAAAACAGAAAAGAAAAAATACTCCTTTACACAGGCCTTTTATTTAAATGAATTAACTAGGGAAATTAATTACCTCAAAAGTTGTTGCTAGCCAATGACCTGAATGGTTTTAAAACAGAATTAGATAAATTCATGATAGACCTGCCAGTCTTGAAGACCTAATATTATCTCCAAGCAGAGGCCAGCTTGTTTTTGAATATTAGGTGTATAAAAGGAGATTTTTCTAGTTCCTGCTTGTAATCACATCAAACATATCTACTTGGCCACTGTGAGAAAGAAAAATCTGGACTAATCTAGCTGGTCTAACTGGGCTTTTTTTCCTATGACCACCAAAGAAAACAAATTTTAAAAAATGAAAGCTGTTTCACAGAGAAATATTTCATGAAAAACTATCAACCCAGAACTACCCAATAGTCTGAAATTGGCTACTTTTATCAACTGGTCTGAAATTATTCTAAAAATATATTACCAAAATCAAAAATCCTGTCAGAACTCACAATAGGTAATAGCCATTTGTTGTTGTTTTAATAAAGTGTGACAAAACTTTGAAAATATTTGCAAAGAAAATAAAAATCCTAAAGTACTTTATTATAGCATTTCCTATATAAATCTGATGGTGGTTCTCAACACAATATATTCTCTATATTCAAAGTCCTGATAAAAAGTAACGTAAAAATTCCACATAATTCGGTAAACAAAGTTTAAACTTCTTTAAAAGAAGCCGGATAATTCACTCTCATTTTTACAAAGTTTAATCCAATGAGTTCATGACATTCTCATTTAAAATTTGAAAAGTAAAAACTTTTAAAAATAGTCCTTTAAGAATAAAATTTACCTTTTTGTCTCCACTTTTAAAATGTATAATTGCATAAATGGGCTATATCAGAGATAATTATATACTGGTAGAAGTGTTAAAAATGTCTTTGGTTTCACCTTACGCATAAGCATTCCAGCTGGTCATTAACTATCTGGAACAGGCCCAACTTTTTTACTGTAATTGATCCATACACATGTACAATTTCAGAGTTTGCTCTTAGAAATTTAATTCATTTTCCCATTGTTATAATAGGGAAAGAGCTTCTAAAAAAAACCAGTTATTCCAAACACTTTTTTTGTTTATAAACAATACTATGTAGTTAAATGCAAAATTAAGTTTCAGTCTATCACATAAAGGGACCTGGTGGCTCAGTGGCTAAGATGCGGAGCTTGTTGATCAGAAAGGTCAGAGGTTCAGCAGTTCGAATCCCTAGTGCTCACGTAACGGAGTGAGCTCCCATTATTTGTCCCAACTTCTGCCAACCTAGCAGTTTGAAAGCATGTAAAAATGCAAGTAGAAAAATAGGGACCACCTTTGGTGGGAAGGTAACAGTGTTCCATGTGCCTTCAGCATCTAATCATGCTAGCCACATGACCACGGAAGCTTATTCAGACAGCGCTGGCTCTTCAGCTTTGAAATGGAGATGAGCATTGGCCCCTAGAGTTGGGAACGACTAACACGTTTATTGAATTTATTGAATTTGTATACATATGTGCAAGGGGAATCTTTACCCTTACTATCACATAGGTTTCATTATTTGAAGGTATACTTTAAAACTGAGCTTCAAACTATGTTATATCTGATTTCCAGGAAATTATTAGTAATAAGTAAAAATGACAATCTTGGCAGAATGGCCAAACTTTAAGCCTCCACACATTCATTCATTATAAATAATTAAATGTATGAAGTCATAACACATTATAATTCCTAATTTTTAGAGATCAGGTCAACTATTACTTATCCAACTTTAATGTGTATTGATCACCACTGTACTTGCATCCTCAGTTTAGTTGTTTAAGTGATTCCTATGACATCTTATATTTGGAGTTATTCCAAAATCAAAGTTCCTGGAAAAAATTACAGCCAGGATGCTAGATTTCTATTAATAATTTATTCACAAAATACTATTTTACTATAGAAAACTTTAAATGATTTGCAAGTTCCCACCTAATATGATAAAGTCCTAGTAAAAAGTGCATGCATTGATATCACGCACTGTATCAGAAAAGATATAGAAAAATACTGCTTGATCAAGTGGCCCGAAACATAAACAAGCCTACCTCCCACTGTGTCAACAAACTAGTCAAGCAGCTTCCTACCCCACCCCATATCTTTCCATCGTTCATTGAAAAAGCAAGAGTACAGCTTGGAGAAGATCATGTGTAAACCAAGTAGATCTGATGAATTTCTCATTAAAAAGGAGATCTCATCTTCTAATTAATTGGCAAGCTAATTGCCCAAAACTCTATAGTAATCCTAGACTTAGAACCTAGGTGCTACATTACATAGAAGTCTTCACACTCCACAACCCAGCCTCAGATTTGTCAGTTCTGCTTGATTTGTTCAAACAGTGTATTCCACAACAGCTGTTAGAAATAATACATTGGAACAGCTGCTGTGACAGACACAAAGGAACTGGAATTTTAATTGGCCTCAACATTACATTTCTCATTTTCCAAAACTCAAAAAAGAAAATATCCAAGGAATTGAAAAATGCCTAATAAAACTAGGTGATGTTTTGTCATCTGGTAAGTAAGGTAAGGTTTTATTTTGGCTACACAATTTTGCTACACTTGACTCCTTGAAATGACTGATCACACACTTATTACAAATGACTGATCACACACTTGGGAATTCCCAAGTGAATAAGAGCAAAGGAAACTAAATAAGGAAGTCTGTGGATCACCTTTTTAAATGCTGGCTGACAGACAAGAGAATCCTACAGTGCTTCAAGATTGAGTCCAAAGAGCCATATCAGAAGCCTTCTGCATATGCCAACAAACTATTCCTTCACAGTAAACTGAATTAATCCCATGTACTATAAATGCTGCAAAGATTAAAATACTACATAGGATTCAACTCAAACTGAAAACCATTTATAACAGGGGTCTCCAACCTTTGCAACTTTAAAACCATTTATAGCAGGGGTCTCCAACCTTTGCAACTTTAAGTCTGAAGGACTTCAGCTTCCCAAACCTCCCAAAGTCTGGGAGCTGAAGTTGCAAAGGTTGGAGACCCCTGATTTATAGGCTACAACTTAATTCACAAATGTATTACATATGCAAAACAGGATTTTGTATTGCATATATATTTGTTTTTGTAGATTTTCACGGGTGTTAGGTATAGAATTCTTACACAGGAAAACACCCGAATACAACAAGACCAGCATATATATAAAGAGAGCGATAGAGAAGCTATATTTAATTTTACAAGGTATTTAAATAGATTCTTATTACTATGGATAGAATTTTTAATTATTTACAGTTCTACACCATAATTTATACTGTGTTGAACATGGTCTTTGATATTTATTCTTAGCTTAGAGCTTAATAGTGCAATACAATATATTCAATTATTTACAACAAGTTCATAATAAACTGGAAAACTGTAACATTGGTGATATTTGCAAATGTTTGTTTACATGTAATTTTTTTAAATCTTTTCTTCCAATTTTATAACTATATATTTGTATATTTTCTTCAATGCTATATAAAACTATAAATAAAATATAACAAAACTGTTCATTATGACCAGCCAAAGGTTTTGGGGTTTTGTTTTGGGTTTATTCAATAGGGGTACAAAAAGAGAGTAGAGAAAGAAGTCTTACTTTCAGCATCTGCACAAAGTAGGAAGCATAGGAGCACTACTATTGGCCTGGCTATGTGCATCATCTGACAGCTTGGCACCAGCATGCTTCGACAGCTTTGGTCACTGGCTTAGAAGCCACTGCGAGTATCTCCAACCTGAAATTCCAGATGAAGAACTTTCAAAGCCTGAGAGGAGCAAGAAATAAAACAAAAGAGAGAGAGAGAGAGAGAGACAGAGACAGAGAGAGAGAGACAGAGAGAGAGAAAGAAAGACAAACGTTCAGAATGCTTTGCTTTTCCCCCTCCAAATACACCCACAAAACATACTATTAACAATAAAGGCAAAGTGAAGACTCTGGAGATCGAGATCAGCCTTGCAAAATAAATTAAAACTGTACATTTTAACAGCATTTATAAAAAAGCCCAAAACAAAAATAATCATTTCCCAAGTCATCCTATAAACTATACTGGAATAAATGATTCCCCTGTGGTACCAAATACTTTCTTTTCTTAGCAACATGAGACAGAGTTATTTCTAATGATACCCTAGTTTAATACTTAACTGAATAAAACATAAGTATCCTTTAAAGTAACCTTTAGAAGGAATCAATTTCCAGAACAAAAGTCTGGTAAAAAACAATATATCAGAGGGTGATTTATTTTCCTCAAATAAGAATCAAAGGGCCAAATCTTCTGCTCCTAAAGTGCTATCTGCAACAGTAGGACATTAGCATTTGTGTATTAATTTAACAACTGTGTCTGATTGTAGCATATTATAATTCTATGTATTACAGCAAACTTCTGTTTTGTCTCTGGTTTAGGACTATATGTAAATTATGTAATAAATAATTAAATTATAAATAAATATTCTAGGTCAGTTTAATTTCGCATCTCATACATGAACTAATGAATAATACAGAGTGAACATCTACTATTAAGAAGAAATATTTTTCTCTCTGCTTTAACTATATTAGTAATAAACATGGAAATGTATGCCCCCTTGGAGAAAATTTAGCTATATCTCAAAACAAAATTCTTGCACTAATTGTTCCACAATTATAGCTTCTAAAAGTAGACACTGTTTGGAAGCTCTGAAATGAGCACAATATAAAGAGAAAAACATTATAATAACAAAAAAAAATATTCACTGCATGCCAAAAAGTATAAAAGGAGTAAACAATAATAATGATAATTGCAGCACACCTTTACATATTCATAAGCAACATTAAAAAACCTGTTTTATAGTACAGAACAATATTTTGAAAAATCGTTTTGAGGAAAGAACAAGAGAGGCAGATGTTTACAAATGCACCACCATAAAACTCTTTCAAATGATATTTCTGATTTGATTGTTACTATCCAAAAGCGAATTTAAGAGGCATAAGCAATGTACTAAAAGTACTGGCTTTCTGTTTTCTCTGCTACCCACTTTGTGCCAGCCTTTCAAGTGACAGCAAAGTCCATGAGACATCATTCCTGTCGGATTCAATTTGTCTCTGTGCAAGCATAGAAGAACCAAATGCTGCAGCAATGACTCCACTGTTATCACATAAGATTGAAAAGTGTTTTTGCATGAATTCATCTGACGAAGTGATGACAAAGGATCAAACTATTTTCAGATTCTTTTGGTATTTTGGATTTTTAAAAAAGTTCTTGTATCTTAATATCAGCAGAACAGTTTTCAAACTAGGCCTTTATAGAATCTACATAGGTATTAATGAGCAAATAAATGGCTCAGGAAAGTAATGAAGAAGAAAATTGTGAGATGCATCAAATTATTTTTAACGTATCAATATATTTTTAACGTATTTTATTTTTTATATTATTGATTTTTATCGTTGCCTGTACACCGCCCTGAGTCCCGAAAGGGAGAAGGGCGGTATAAAAATCTAATAAATAATAATAAAAAATAATAATACATTCATTTCCAAATATATTATTATTCTAGCAAAGAAAAAGGCATTTTGCTCATATAGTTGAAATGGGCGGTCAGGTTTTGATGGCAAATAAAAGGGACATAATATAAAATATGTTCTGCCCACCTATGGGACAGGTTTCAGTTTCTTGTTTCCAGCTGAATGTATTTAGCTTCTACTGGAACTTGTGGGAGGAAGGACAATGTACACTATCACTTACTGAAATCAATTATTAAAACATTTCTCCCATTTTCCATGTATATTAACGGTGGCAGATTTCAATATGCTATGTTTTTAAGTGTGAAAGAGGGAAGAGAAGGTACATATCCTTTCTTGGTTAATTTCAGACATCTATCTATCTATCTATCTATCTATCTATCTATCTATCTATCTATCTATCTATTTCTGAAATGATAACGTATCATATGAAAATGAACACTGTGGTGACATAAATACATGGGAAATGCTTTTTGTAATATGTGTGTGTGTGTATGTGTGTGTGTATGTGTGCACATGTGAGTGCTGATCAAAGTTTCCTTCTTCATTAGGTTGTCTATCTTTACCTCTGTCTGCTTCGTGTGTTAATAGGAAAATGTTAACAAATGGCTTCAAAAGTAACTTCTGCTTCTCAGTATATTCTGAAAGGCTATAGATACAAAGCTTACATTGCCAAATATTATACACAGTAAAAAAGGCTAAAAATAAAGACCAGGAATTTTGCAGCTATATAAATACGGCATTATGCTCAGTCGCCATGCAGACATAAGCCATTAACAGTAGCAAAGTCTTTGGTACTATACCCCTAGTGGCATTATTGTTCACATCACAAAACCTTGAATCCTTTGTGACGTGATGTCCTTTCTCTGAACGCTTTCAGAGTGCTATAAGTTTAACTAAGTAGAAAACATACTAATATGTTCCCTCAGTGACCCTTAACCTTTTAGGGGGAAGGAAAAAACCCTCTTTCACTGTTTGTACATTTACAGCAAGCTTTTAGTATTTTAGGCTGTGAAAATACATGTGTCTGGAATAGATAAATGGTTTTTAAAAATACTGTTAGTGAAGTCATGCGGATGACGGGGCTAGTAACAGGGATTAGCTGCTATAGGGGCAAATACTGTCAAATTGTTTCACACAAACTCTGCTTTAGCCTTGACCTACAATGTGCTTTAACCCCAGCTCAACCCTAGCTCACTGAAGAACAAATAATACTGCTAAACCGTGGTGAATAGGATGCAGGCATTTTTTTAACTCTACTTAAAATCTCTATCTTCACAAATCTTCACCTATCAGTGCAGAAGGCATGTTTTATTCTTCGCTGCTCATAAGAATAAGAAGTTATTTTTGACCAATGCATTTTAGAAGAATTTTTGACCTTTTCTAACCTCCTAGAATAATGCAAAATTTGTGGGGATGGCATAAGTAACAGTCAGAATGTAGAATTTTATATTAAAAATACTATTCTCCATGTTAAAGTTTGATGGGCAATGCTTCTGTATTTCAGATAAATACAGAGAAATTCCATCTAATTATTTTCAGAGAGATGAGCATATATAAAATTTATTCCAAATTTGTGAAAGGTGAAAATGGGATAAAGGGTAGGAACAGTGCCATTGCCTGAGCAATATACTGAGTCCTAGTTTGCATTTTTATTTTATAAGGAAAAAAATAAGAGATGTTTATTTATAGATGTTTTTAAACATTCTCTTCAATTGTTGCCTGTTTGACAAATCTAGGTTACTGAAAACAGATAAAAGATTGGATTTTGGTTTATCTGTTTAAAAATAAATGTACACTATGATAGTTTAACAATGTGTTCCCTTTTCTGAAAATCTTCAAAGGAAAATCTAGATGCAGACATATATACAATTTCTATCACAACCATACAGTAAAAGGAGGACTCAGTTTTCCAGTAAATAAGTTCTATTAATTTCCTGTGCACAGATCAAAAAATTAATATATTAAATTTACTGCCATAGATAAAAACACGTTAAGAAAAAATCCCCAGAATTTACTGGTGTGCCAAATATGACTCCCTATTAGGATATGAATATTGGAATGTAGAGTGATAAGCCAGACTAGACATATCATTTCGGAAAAAAAATGTATATTTCATCGTGGATAACAAAAATTCTGTTTTCTGAAGTAATGCATATTTAGATTAATGTCATCAAAACATAAAATAGATGAAAGCAAAGTAAAAGTAAAACAAAATGTATTATACAAATTAGCTATGTTAAACTGCCTCATGTATGTTTCACTGAGGTAAATTTCAAATCTAAATTTGTTAATATTTCTTCTGTTTTCCCCTGAGAACTGGTCAAGGGATTTTGAGAGAACATGTTATAAAACTCTATGGTGGTAAGATGTCCTAGAACCGTGATGGCGAACTTATGGCACGGGTGCCACAGGTGGCACATGGAGCCATTTGTTAGGGCACGCGAGGCGTTGCCCTGTCAGCTCCAGCACGCATGTTCAGCTGACTTCAGCCTTCTTTTGAGACCGATTTTCACCCCCCGGAAGCTTCCCTGAAGGCTCCAGAGGGTGAAAAATGACCCTACAAGCAAACCAGAGGGGGAAAGTGTGCGCATATGTGGCACGCCCACGCACAACACCCCCCCTGCGCTCCCCCATTTTTGGCACACGAACCAAAAAAGGTTTGCCATCACTGTCCTATAGTCCTAGACTGAACTGCAGGGCGGCTTGATTGCTGGAAATGTTTAATTATAACAAATATATGTTAATCATTATGTGTAAATAGTATTATTCTGGTTTAAATTTCAACTTCATTAAACAACAGCAGATAGGGTAGAGGCATAATTCATAGGATCAAAACAAAACATATAAAAAAGGATCATGATATTTGCTTCTTGAAATGATTTTGGCTGGCTTGGGGCCTCAAAGTGTGTGCTACGATAGAGATGGTTGATTGAGGTGGGTAATGAAAATTACCCCATACCGTCTGTCCTCTTGGTTTTAATTTTTAATTTTTTTATTTTTTTTATTTAGATTTATACCCCGCACCTTCTCCAAAAGGACCCAGGGAGGGTCCTTAACTGTTGCTAATCTTAATTTTAATATTTATAATGTTTTACTACCTATGTTTTTCTTCTATTGTGATAGTCACTTCAGGCAGTGAGATAGGCATCGTATAAATTTAATAATAAATAAATAAGCTATTAAAAACATGGCCATTCGCCCAATAGAGAAGGGTGACAATTGCATTCCAGTTGAATGGATAATTTTAGTTTGTATGTTTCTCTTTGGGCTACTCAGGATCACTCTTTTGTATTTTCTTTTTCATTTTTTAATTGTAAGTACCTAAATAGGTTGGTTGGCCTATAAATCACATGAATCAATAAATCATTAATTTAGCTAAGACTAAATTAGAGTAATCCTCACTTAACAACCACAATTGGAACCAGCAATTGAATCGCTAAGCAACACAGTTGTTAAGCAAGACATCCCCTGACCACAACAGATTTACAAAGTTCCTTCTTCTGCATTCATTAAGGGAAGCACCAGAATCAATAAGAGAAGTATCACATGACCACAACCTTTGATGTTATTGCTAGAATCATCATTGATTCTACTTGTTAAAAAGCTGGCAATGAATGGTGATCATATAACTGTCAGACACTGTGCCAGTCATAAATAGCCACTGGTTGTGAAATGCCCAAATCTTGATTACTTCATCACATGGACTCTGCAAAAGGTATAAATGCAAGGGCGGTTGCAAAGTTACTTCAGCACCTTTCAAAGGTTGCTAAACAGGGCAGTTAAGTGTGGACTACCTGTGGCATGAATGTTGAAGATCTAAAAGAGCCAAACAGAAAGCTGACAGTTCTAAAGCTTCTACCTATCAGAGCAATAACATTACTCATGTTTTGGCACTACAGCTGAAGTAATTGTACAGTAACTACAATAACCGCAGAAAATATTGGTAGTGTAACTGAACTTTTAAAAATTTCTGGTCACCTGGATAGAAAAGCAAAATGCAAAGACGTAAAAATATTAGATTTTCACACATTATTTACTATAGGCAAAACTGAAAGGATGATGGAATTTCTTAAATGATCTCATCAGAACACGAAGAATATTCAAGGAAGATGTAGAAGGAAAAATGCATTTGGCCAAGTAATAATATACTAATATCAGAATAGCACTCACATCTGTTTGAAGCATTGAGAGAAAAAGGGAAACCTTTATAACAGGGATGTCCAAACTTGGGAACTTTAAGACTTGTGGACTTCAACTCCCAGAATTCCTATGCTGGCTGGGGAGTTGAAGTCCACAAGTCTTAAAGTTCCCAAGTTTGGACATCCCTGCTTTATAAGATAACATTTGCCATAGGCACCTTACTCTCATACCAGAGAGTAAGATTGGGAACAAAAATACCCTACCAGATTTTAATAAAGATACAAAAGCTTTTCATCTAATGTGAGTTTTTCTTCCTATTCAAGATTTAACTCAACAAAACTAGAAGTGTATCCTGAAAAGCACATGTTGTAAAAGGGTCTATTCTTCACTCTCCCATAATAATTATAGCATAGTTAACACGTACCAACATTCACTTTTTAAACAAACTGAACAATTTCTGTTCAACTAGGGGAACAAACAACACATATGATTGTTTGTTTTAATGCACATTTTTTGTCTTGTTTAGTTGTAGCTTTGTTATTTTTTTTGAGTTTGTGAATAAAATAAAAAACAATTATTGTGCGGGGGGGGGGGGGGAGTTGTACCATTATCACCAAAGACTAGGTTTACATTTCTTTAATTATTCATGTCAGTTGACATTCTTATAATTAGAGTAATTATTTGCATATACTTATAAGTCTGCATATTTTGACAATCAATCTAATGAGGGCTGAATGCCACTGCCATTCTTAAACACCAATGGGTCCTGGTAAATCAAGCCAAAATAGATCTTCATTTAGCATTTTGTTTCTCACACTTGAAACAGAAATGGAGACCTCTACTTTTCCACTGTTCCTCACTTGCATCTAGAGGTTTGCTACAAGCAACGTAACAGTGACATTAAAATCTTCAAGACTAATAGTCCTTGATAAATATATCCACCATGACTTTATCAAAACAACTTTTAAGGCACTAGTCACATCTTGTAGTAGACAATTCTACAGGTTCATTATGTGTTGGGGGAAGAATTCAGATCCTTGAGAAATTTCACTTCATAATATTTGGGAACCACACAGGATCAGCTGGAGTGGGTTGCATATATAATATATAATATTATATTTATTATATATACATTTCTCTCTCTCTCTCTCTCTCTCTCTCTCTCTCTCTTTCTCTCCTGGCAATGCTTTTCCATGTTACCATATACCATGATCAACAATATCAAACCTATGTTGATATTGTTTAAAAAAATACATAAAAAGACAGAATTTACCTTTGTCGAATATATGCCCATTTTTCTACAGTAGAATTTTTCCTCTATGTGGCTATTTTTCTACCTTTTATTTTCATTTCTATTATATTTTCAGTAATAGGTAGTTCATTTGCCTAGCCTATAATTTCCTGGATTAACCCTGGATAACCATTTGAAAACCGGTGCCACATTTCACTCTTCTGACACTAAATCTGATTTCAGCAATGTTACATTTTTTGTGAAGTCAGCTACTTCATATCTGACTGTGAAATGGATGCCATCAAGGTATTGTAAAAAAAAAATTACAGTGTAATAACAGGATTTCTTAGGAGACCTTTCAGGCTATCTTAATTTTCTTTAATTTTTCTGAATCTATCCCTGAAAAAAGATTGAAGAAGAACAGATTCGGGTATCTCTTACAGATTTTTTTCTGGTATTTTCACTGTCATACATACATACATACATACATACATACATACATACATACATACATACATACATTCCTTAGTTATCATTTTTCTGTCAGAGTTCATACTCCTGTTTCTTTTCAACTTCTTGGATGCTATCAAAAAGTCATTATTATTATTATTATTATTATTATTATTATTATTATTATTATTATTATTAATTCGACTTCTTAACTGCCCCCTCTCCCTGAAGGGACTTGGGGCAGTCATGATGGAGAAGAATTCAGGTTTTTATTTAAGTAGATCTTTATGGTCTCCTAAAGCTTTTGCTTAGCTTGGAAAAATGTGTGATATTTCTGATGGGAACCTATAGACTTCATCGTAAGTTAAGTAATAAAAAAGAGAAGAGAGGTTTGTATATCTCCTTTTACTTCTCATATATTAAATAATATGTCATATATAACCTTCTCTTTAGAATCTGCCAACAAAGGAACAATGGAAAAAGGAATCAGCCGACATATTTCATACTCAATAATGATCTAGTTTGTTCAGTGTACATACACACAATACATACCACACTCCAAAAATGGCTGTTATTTCCTAATGTTCATTTCTCTAGAGGATGAAAGCAGTAGAGGACTTATTTAAAGAATTTCCTATTACTTTTCCATTGTGTTCCCCTAAAACTGCTTTTTAAAAGACCAAAGGGGTGTGTGTATGTGTGTGTGTGTGTGTAGGTATATGCATGAAATGCATGGTAATCAGTTAAAAAGATAATAAAGTAATTCACTTTATTGAATTATGATTCTGAATAATTGTTTTTTTTTGCATTACCTACACTTACCATACTAAACAAACTATGGTAAATTTTAACCATTACAGAAACAAAGATACTTTGAGAATTACCTTATGTGTAGGTGTGTTTCTAGTACTACTTTAAGTAATCACAGTTAAAAGTAAAGAATCAGATTAAAGTGTAAATACTTTACAAGAGATACAGAAAATGGTGATTGCTTTGAAACCATAAAAAAAGAAAATTGAAAAGGAAGTACACATCCCAGTGGTGACTTGATATAGTAGTATTTCTAAATCCTGATTGTGTCTAAACATTTGATCACTAATTACTATAAAACTTTCCTGTGGCAATGGTTAAATAAAATAATAAAATAAAATTGTTTATGAGCTGGAAAGAGAAGAGTTGAGAAAGGGCATGGCTAATTTTCAAATCAATACTAACTGAATCATCATATTATGATTGTAGTTGCATGTAATAATGGTATGAAATTTTGAAGAGTAGATAAAGGCAACATTAGACATTTTGTCAACTACATAGAATGGAAGGCTGAGAAGTGAAAGAAAAATTCAATATATATACTTTTTAATTGATGGCAAAAGTAGAATAATTGAAAAAACATGTCAGTTATAATAATTGCTTTCTTTCCCTTTTCAGCTATTACAATGATGTGTTTAAGAGCTTTATTATTAGAGATATTAGCGTCTCCATAATAGAAGCTACCTCCATAATTCAGAAATAGTGTTCAACTCAGACAAAAAACAATGAAAAAGGAGATATTGACATATAAATATGTCATAACTAAGATCCATGCCTCATATTATTGTTTTAACAGTCCATTCAGAACGTTTCTGATAATTATCTATGATAACAAAGGCCCTATGTAATACCTACCAGTATGGTACGCATGTCAAAATATCGAAAGTCAAACTGTTTGAGCAGAAGAATAATTTTGTATTATGTTATATTGTATTGTTTACACGGCCATCATTCTCACACAAGTGACTCTGAGCAGCATACAAAGATTAACAAAGAAAACCAAAACAAACCATATCATGCAAGTTTTGAGCTATATAACAGGAAGACTTTGGGTTGCTTTTCTTTTGCTTTTTGTCCAAAGTAGAAAATCAACTTTCTATATACAATGAATGAACATTGGGCAGCTGTTTTAAATTTTTACTAATAAATTAATACCTCATGACAACATACAATTGATATCTCATACTAACAATAAATTAACATTCCTTAAATATGTATCTGCTATACTTTAATATAGAATATTTTACAATCTTCACAAACAGCATCAGTTTTCAAGTTACTTATATTAAACTCAAAATTTCAAACCACTTATAGTAAAATCATTATCATTTTGAACTTGGAAGTAAGTCCCTTAGAGTTTAATATAAACTTCAGATTATTTATGACAATGAAATCTAAAATTTATTTTCTCTTTGCTATCTCTACTGTTGTTGACTATGCTAAGAAAATATGGTGGGGAAGCTGAATAAAGTCACTTTCAAAAGTATCTTTAATTGTAAAAGTTGTTAATATCTCTTTCTTTACCTTAAAAATAGTTATATACCATTTAAAATGATATGGGAAAAAACTGCATGGAAGACTGTAGTGCCGTTTAAGAGACTTTCATCTTTCACAGAAGAAATGCTTGGAAGCATCTAATGCTAATCCAAGAAAGTGACTACTGCACCATCTATTACAATGGATAAGAGTCTTGAAGTCTGTGCTTTCCCTGGAGTATTTTTTCAGATTGATTAGCATCTTTATAATGAAATGCTCAATTACTGCTTTGAAATAGGTAATTATAAAGACTGTATGTATTTTCCAGTTACGGATTTTGTTTTGATTTTCCATCTTTTAATTATTAGTGCGTGAAAGGCAAGTGAAGAAGTTCTAACTTCAATCTCCTTTTTAAAAAAATGGAAACTATTGATGGTCCGGTTCATAAAACTACTGAATTCAAACTTGTGTCAGGTTCCGAAGACTTAATGAAAACATCCAAACACAGGGATGGTTTAAAAATGCAGTTTATTTTCCTACAGGATGAACTGACCAACAAAACACTAAGGCAGTGGTAGTCAACCTGGTCCCTACCGCCCACTAGTGGGCGTTCCAGCTTTCATGGTGGGCAGTAGGGGTTTTGTCCAATACTGAAGCACTTTCCTTTTTTTAATTTAATTGACTTCCCTACTTTATAAATCACCATTACTATGGAACCGGTGGGTGGTTAGAAAATTTTACTACTAACAGAGATACAAAAGTGGGCAGTAGGTATAAAAAGGTTGATTACCCCTGCACTAAGGCAATGAATAAATTGTCAGAGCTGACATCCGGTGCTCCCTACCACCTTTTATAGTTACTTGGTAATTAGGTTAAACCCCCACACACACACCCATGCACACACCCATCACATCATGACCCAGAGTGAAAACCACCTGGCAATCAATCATGGATTGTTCTCAGACAGTTATCTGTTCTGGAATGTTCTCAGTGGATACCTCCCGGCAGTCAGTCATGAAGAGCTTTGTAGAGTTCTCAGCCGGACTCTTTGTGGAGGAGGGAGATCTCTATCTGGTAAGCATGAGTCTTGGCAGCTGGCCCAGTTCCCTCCCTCCAGAATGGCAGCTCCGGACCTCTGGGCTCACTGGAGCTGACAACTTGTGACATATAGCTGGGGTTTTATTTCTCACTACCAAGCGAACAATCAACTGCATCCAATTTTGCAATATAAAAATATTTTTTCATTGAATGCAACCTTAATATTTTAGGATCTTATTATTGAAAAAAATTGGCCCATCTTTGGAAACAATTTCATGCAGTGTGTTATGGATGGAAACTGATTGCATATGGTATTTGATTGGTTTGGTAGATATGCAGAGTGTATAATGACTTAAAACAGTTATGTAACGTGCTGGATCAGATGAGATGAACAGATATAACCAAGCAAAGCGGTTCCTCAAATTACCTAGCACTATGCCATCTAGGCCTTTATAGGTCCTTACCAGCACTTTGAACTGAACCCAGAAATAAAATGGCAACCAATGTAACAAGTATAATATACACTGATCTAGGGGCTCATATAACTGCCCATACTGCTATATTTCATATTAGTTGAAGCTTCCACAAGATATTCAAGGCCTGCCCCATGCAAAACATATTACAGTAGTCCATATAGGAAACAATTCAGGGCATGAGTGACTGAGGGTAAGGCTTCCTGATCTAGGAATGGCACAAGTAGTGTACAACCTGAAGTTCTGCCAAGGTCATCCCAGCTATGACTACCATGTGCTTATTGAGCAGGAGTCATGAGGCCAGAAAGAAACACACACAACCCATCCCAGATTATAGACAGAGTCTGTTTGGGTGAGTTCCATACCATCCAGCACTAAAGATGATAAGTTCCTGGATCCCAAAGGCTGCAAAAACCCCAAACCACTAAATCTTGTCAAGAGTGTGTCATGGCCCAGGACTCAGACAACTGAGTCCGAAGAAGCTATCTTCAGCTAAATGAAGGAAATGTTAAGAGACACCAAGCCAGGAATTATCTAAGGCTGATCAAATACAGGTCCCATAAGAATAGGCTCCTAGATAATGACATACAGCCTTCAAGCCTTCAGATTCAACAAATGGAGCAGAGAACAAAGCAAAGATGCTCAGTGAGACTCCTTGCCAAGCAAGATAATCATTGTCTTAAATAAAGATATCTGGCTGCAATTTAATTTAAAAAGTAGTCTTGACATAAAATTATCAGTTGGAAATAAAGTTCTGATTTCCCATGCCTGACATATTATTCCTGCATATTCTGCCTTTACAAGAAACCCAGGAACTCTGACCTTGGGAGCATTTGACAATCCTGGATTGCCTTTCTGATTACTGGATTGTATTTTGACTTCTTTTCTACATGTTCCTAATGCAAACAACATTACTTAGGCCAGCTTTATTTCTCAGACATCTTGCTCCTTTGTTTCTTTGTTTATCTATTTAGCTTTGAGTGAATTGCTATCATTACCTAGCATCCCCTCTCTCTGTGAGAAAGAAGGAGGAGAAGAGGAAGAAGGAGAAAGAAAGCTTGAAACATGAAATTGCATAGGTTGAGTGAAAGCCTACTGTTCTCCATATAAAGCTCCACATCCTCGGGGCACCAAGTCAAGGCAGGAACAGCATCCTTAATACATCAGCAGCAGAGATATACAAAGGAGTATCATTAGCATATTTATGGTATCTGACTTCAAGAAGATGAATGACCTTGCTCCACAGAGATGTGAAAGGAAGAAAGTACTGAACCTTGCAGAATCTCATAAAGTACAGGGTAAGGGTAGGACATTTTCCTTCTTATCAATATGTCCAGGAATTGGCCCTGGAGGAAGGAAGGAAGCCAGCATAATCTAGTGCAATGGCTCCACCCCTGAAATGGCTCCAGAAGGATTCCATTGTAGGTGGTATTAAAAGCTGAAAGTCAAGTAAAACAATATCAGATGTATTATTCCTATCTTGTTCCCACAGAGTTAATCTAAAAGCGTGACCAATAGTGTTTCATCTCATGCTCTGGTTTTAAACCTGATTGAAAGAGGACCAACTATTCTACCTCATTCTGAATTCTCTGAAAATGCTACAACACAACTAAACTAATATCCAGTTGACCTGGACAGGTCAACTGGATATTGAATGAAAATTATCTAGTACAGTTGAGTGTGAAGAGAATTCTTCTCTTACATACGTATTGGGAAAAATGCAGATAGAAAATTCAAAGCTCTAGATTTACAACTGGAAGCTGTACTTGGAACAGCTCTTAATTTAACCCAGCCCTAAATTAAGATAAAGGTATATCTGTTTAACACATATTTAGGAATTCCAATTCATCCCATTTCATGGCCTTCAAAACATACCTCCCTATTTCAAATAATAATTTCATATCGAACCACTATGTACAAAATAGCATTTTTTCATGATCATAAAATGTGGTAGCATTTAAAAAGTTGACATGGATTCAAAGTGATGACAGTATCTATGAGAGTACTATCTGCTATATATTTCCCAGACATTCAGAGAAATAATTTATAAAAAAACAGATTAAAAGTACATTGTCAGATACAAGGGGAAGTATATAATAAAACCAAGAGTGGACAAAACTATTGCTATTGGAATGTTTATTCTAATTAGGCTTGTTCCTGTATAGCTTCCTTCAAACTGTATTTCCACAGAACCTGCTGTGCATTGTGCCCTATCACTGAAGACAGCTGCAATGTCCCAAAGCCTTTCAAAACAATTTCTCCTATGAACTAGCAGACATTTTTCCTGAGGGTTAACTGAATGTGAGTGGGTGGAGAAAGTGCTTTTAATTTCAAGGGTCAGAAGTTAGGAGAAAAAACTATAAATATTTCCATTCCTGAGCACTCGTTCTGCTGCACCAGGCTATTAATTTTAAAAGAAGTTCTGCTATTGAAGGAAGTCTATCAGCTGCTGAGGTGATGGCTAATATGTATCATGTGGTTCCCGAGATGGATGGAAGAACTTTTATTTTTTTCCTTACTATATAAAATATAACAAAAATCAATTTGACTCCCTTAAAAAAAAGAAAACTATTCAAAATGCTTGTGTTGATATAAATTAAGATTAGAATTTATGACACTATCTCAACACTTCAACTATGACATGAGGTTGGCAGCAGAAGAGTTAAGAATGCATGTTTAATAATGTGTGAAGTTCACTGGTTGTCCAGACACAAATTGAAGTGAGCTATATTTCATTCTTCAGGAGATTTATGCATCACTTTGCTTTAAAAAGCTTAGATTAATAGTTCCAAAGAATGCTAAAAAGACTATACATACTGCCATTGATATAGTCATTCACTGAATAACAGCATTGTATTTTATGCTGCTATAATATTTCTAAACTCTAATAAGTGAGGAAGACTTCTGAGTATTATGCATATAATAAGTCTCTAAATATTTAACATATTATCGAATGCCCAAATTTTCTCTTATAGTTATTTGCACATGATTGTATAAAATCATTTTTCCTATTTATTTCCATAATTAATTTTTTATTTATTTTTTTCATTTTCATTAATTTTATTAATTTATTTTAATTCATAATTACACAATACATCAGATCGGTAAGTCACTTAAATTTCTGTGGAACATTATTTATTTATTTATTAGATTACAACTAAGGTAAAGGTTAAGGTTCCCCTTGCACATATGCGGTAGTTGTTCCTGACTCTAGTGGGGCAGGGCTCATCTCCATTTTAAAACCGAAGAGCCAATGCTGTCTGAAAACATCTCCGTGGTCATGTTGCTGGCATGACTAAACGCTGAATGCGCACGTAACACTGTTACCTTCCCACCAAGGTCCTATTTTTCTACATGCATTTTTACATGCTTTGAACTACTGGGTTGGCAGAAGGTGGGACAAGTAATGGGAGCTCATTCCATTACGTGGCACTAGGGATTCAAACCACCGACCTTTCTGATTGACAATCTCAGCATCTTTGCCACTGAGCCATTGAACCCCTAGATTAGAACTAGTTGTTGGGAAAATCAAAGTGTGTGCTATTTTATTTATTTAAAATAATTCTTCATTCCAATTGTCTTAAGCTTTTGGGGGGAAATGTGAAATAAACAAATGAATAAGTAATTATTTTCTACCTAAGCTTAAAATAGTATTATTACCATACAGAAAATAATTTCCAAACTTTAAAACATTGACTTTCAAACATCAAGATAACCAGCTATGTAAATATTTAAAATGCTAAATGGGAGGACAATAACCACATTTGCATGCAGCAATAAACCATGATTGGAAATGATTATTTATTTTAACCAATTCCTAAACTAATAAAACTACAGCTACTTGAAATCCAAAGCAATGATTCCACCTGCTTCTTTAAATCTATGCTGGAAAAGAGGGTCAAGGTCTGATGATACCCTGTAATCTATTATTATATAATGCTACATGATTTCAACATTACTATTCAATTTTTATGCAAAGAATTAAACATAAACCCTGGAAACCCATAATGTGCTCTGCCTCTTTTTTGCTACAAAAGAGAAATCAAAGACTCAGAGTTCTCAACTGTCATTCAGCCAAGTTGTGAAGCAGCATATATAAATCACCCTTTTCAATACAGTCCAAACATAATATAACCAAAGATAGAAATATTTCAATTTTTGGATTATAATATCCCACAAAACATTAGTGTCTTTAAACTCTAACTGTCTTCTGAAATCTTGTTCACCATAGTGATTATATAAGAACCCAGGTTCCTATACATTTATTATGTTTTCAGTATAAAAAAGATGAGACAAAATATTTTCAAAATATTTTATGAGAGGTTCAATGGAATCCCTTGAGGATTGTGCTGTTTTAAGTAATAAGAAACACGAGTTCTTTAACACCTAAAACCATTGGTTGAGAAAAATAATACAATGAATCTCTTGATTTTTACTATGGCCTTTAATTTTTTTTTGGCATCAATAAATTGTGGTTTCAGTAAAAGTCCGTCACACTGTCAATACTTTTGGAGTTTCTGGTGCTAAAGTTTTAGGACGCTGCAAAGGCATTTGGACCAAATAATGTATATAAGAAATATTTTAACATGCCATTAACATTCTGTGACACTTAGTTGTTATTTTCAAATCCCCCCATGTATTATTGAAATAATAATGGGACCAGAGCAACAATTACAAATTATAAATCCCAATGTTTTTTAATAGAAATAAAACCCAATCTTTTATCTCTTATCTTAATAAAAACATGTAATAAAAATCATGAACTAAAAAGGAATTAAAATCTAGCTACAAAAATATCATATTCAACTCTGTTAACAAACACAAAATCTGACCTTCTACTATTGAATGCACACAGCACTGAAAAAACAACCAAAACATACTTAAAAAAATATTTTAAAATCCTATAAAAATCAGGAATCTTTGTGAAAATATGTCAATGACCTAAGTGCAAATTATTCTCCCTTCTTTCACTTTCTCTCCTTCTGGAAATAGAAGGGGAAAAAACCTGGGAGATAAATGAAAAGAATAGTTCTATATAACTGAGAGGTCCATTGACCCTACAAATCAAAAAATCAATTTTGAATGGACTGGCGTGGAACTTGTACATCTGGAGAGGTAGCCATCTGTTGTTAGAGATAATTAACAATCTTTTAAGGATCATAAAATTTTGTGATGACAGTTTCCAAGGATAAGCCAAGTATTAGAGGATATGGAGAAGGAAAAAAACCTTTATTCCTTGCTGTCTGGTCCTTAGATAAAGATGGTGGAATTCTCTGCACTACTGCACCAATTTAAAAAGGGGAAAAAAACATATTTCAAATTATTGCTTGTAATATTTTACTTTGGATAGAATTCATCTACACTGACAATAGGACCAGAAGATTGTGAAGACCAGAATTTAAGTGATTCACAATTGGCTTTTTCAACAAACTGAGCAGTGTATTTGGAATAGGTCCAAAGAGTGTTTGTTGATAGCTTGTAGTGAAGTCTCTTTATATTATAAATAAGACATTTTAACCAAAAGGCAAGCAAACAAACAAAATCTGGTTTCTTGACCTGGATGTGATCCAAAACTGCCCTGGCACAACAACTGTTGTTCAGTTATTCTTATGTCTTGAGCAGTTCAAGCTGCAATTAACTTCTCAATTGCTTGGGTTTTAGCTTTTTTAAATTTCTCCTTGATTTTTGCTCAATTTCTTCTCAATCTTTTCAGCCACAGCAGCAAATTCTGAGATTTGTCAATTTAATTAATGTATTGTGATAAAGAATCTCAAAATTGTTTATTCTGCAAGGAATAACATCACATAGACATGGTATAAATGTAGCTTTTTGTATATTTCTCTGTAACTTGGGGTGTCTGACAAATTTCCTACCTGGTAAGAGAGGTAGAAACCTCACTCTGGCTAGCCCAGTGTTTCTCAACCTTGACAACTTGAAGATGTCTGGACTTCAACTCCCAGAATTCCCCAGCCAGCGAATGTTGGGAATTCAAGTTGCCAAGGTTGAGAAACACTGGGCTAGACTATGATTTTGAGGCATTATTATATTCCTCAAATGCCAAGAAGCAATTTGACAGACTTCCAGCAAGATGGCAATGTGCTAAAACATAGTTTATTTTTATTTCCCTTTGAGTTGAAAAAATAAAATGTGTAGAGTCTTTTTCAAAAGATCTGGTAAGCAGTGCATAATAATTGAATGTTGAACACTAAAAAACTAAAACAAAGTACATTTGACATTAAAACTGTGAAGTAAAACGTATAAACACTTCAAATATTTTTAATCCGACAACAGCTATAAATATCATTATCTTTCTTATTTTCCTGAAATCCTGGTATTTTAAAAATAACTTTATCAGGGAAGCAAGTACATTTATATTATTTCTATTGGGTTTAAGAAAACATAGCATTACTAAAAGAATAGTGTATGGACCTGAGTATTTAATTTCTGATATAAATATTTGTCTATGTTATTTTTAGCACATATTTTTTCCTCTTTTTAAGTAATTATAATTATTAACATGGTGAAAATTTGGGCATTAAGCTTAAACGTATACATTTTTTCAAATAATAAAAATAACTTAATGTACTTTGCTTGATATATTTATCTTTTACTAATGTTATATTGAGCAGCAATCATATAATTTCAGAAATCCCGTTTATTGAAATTATCTGTTCTGAAAATATATCTTTGTTTAAAACGAACCACATTATGGACCATGATTTCTTTACCTGAAACATTTTAATTGTTTTTCTTTAAAATCTTCCAAGGGTTAAGTATCTAATTCAGTGTTATGGAGCACAGATTTTTAAAAAAAGAAAAGAAAACCTGATGGAGCTACTCTAGCCAGCACCTGCCTCATAATGCTACTGATGCCACATTTTTGGAAGGTCCAGAGGAAAGGGCTAAGCAATAATGTACACCTTTTCCATGACATGTTTTGATTCAGAAGCTTTTAAAGCTGAAGTCCTTTCCAACAGCCTTCTCCTGGTTTATCATGGCATCTTTAGTTGCAACTTTTATTGCTCATAGTTTTATGTTTGAGTAGTATTATTTTATTGTTTTTATGGCTGTTAAACTATAAATGTAAGCCACTGAGTTGCTCTGGATTGGGGTGGGAAAGAAAGGAGTAAAATAAAAGCAAGCAGAAGGGGCAGAAGTATTTTTTTTTAAGAATTAAAAAATGGCAACCATATATCTGGCAACCATATATCTAGTCCCTCATCCTGTTACAAAAGGCACCTGAGATCTGACTTCAGATCCTACCTATCCTTGATCTGCAGCAGCAGCAACAGCAGCAGTACTTTCAACTTTATGCAAGAAAACAAGTTGCTCGTCCCACCCCAGCTGTCACATCAGCCAGCATTAAGAAGCACCCGAGCAAGGCATTTCTCTTCTGCAGGAATGTGAGAAGCGGTAGCAGACAATACTTTGTAGCCTATAAACTGAAGTTCATCAAGGCAGGATGGTGGCAGAAATTAAGGGCAAATTTGTTTACTCATTGCACCTTGTACAACAAAATTAAATGCCATCTTCATGGCATTTCATTATTGGCTCTCATTATCTGCCAATGTGTGTTCTTATCTAGCATTTATCTACAAATCGTAGGAAGAAAAATCTACTCTGGTTCCAAGTTGGGAGAAAGAAACTGGAAATAAAATGGAGGCTGGCTGGGTGAAAATAAGGTCTCTGTTTTTTTTTTTGGTTTGTAGATACTTCAGTGACAGTAGCATGTTTCTGGAATGGCTGACAAAATGGCTGAATGAGTGGAAGGATTTTTATAGGATTCTGGGGTTTGGTGATTGAGATGCTCCAAGGGGTTGTGCAATGTAGCGAGTCTTGTGTCTTTTACTATTACAGTGGTGGTGGGTTAATCCTGTTATGTCCTAAAGGTCATGCCCAGTCCCTAGAATTTGGATGGGGGAAATGTAAATTCTAAATCCCATCAGTTCCAACCAGGAGGAGCTGGCAGAAGGCATTTGTTTATGAATAGACTGGCCCAGATTTCTTAATGGGCACAGAATATCCATCTCTAAAGACTTCAGGGTTCTGTTGGAGGCACTTTGAGTTTTCTTATAGCAGGAAAATGGGCTGCTTTCTGCCTTTAAGAGCATGTTTGTCCATTTCTCCTTTCAGGAAATAGAACATTCTGCTTCTTTTATTATTCCCCAAAATATTTCATTGGAGGGGGGGGGGTCCCACAATATACTGTCCTTTCAAAGAATGCATCCCCAAAGTACATATATTTCACTCTATGGATACTTCAGCTTCCCATACAGATTGTTTCTAGTGGTGTTGAGATTACTACTTCTGTACGTCTAAATACTTCAACCATTATAGCATACTTATTTCTAATTGGGTAGGTACAAATAATATTCTGGTATCTCCTAAACCCTTCTAACTAGTGTTAGGCCAGCCATTAAAAGTAAACCATGTGAAACTAATAGATAATGATAGGAATATGGTGAAATCAATGTCTATGTTACCAGGAAATAAATAATTGTGTAACCAATGCAAATGAATGTAGCAAATTCAAAAGCAAGATGGCACAAATTTATGATGCTTTGAATGTCCCTCTATTCTTATTTATTATGGTTGAAAGCATAATTAGCCCTTTCATAGTTATTTTTTCGATATAAAGGTAAAGGTTCCTCTTGCACATATGTGCTAGTCATTCCCAACTCTAGCGGGTGGTGCTCATCTCCATTTCAAAGCTGAAGAGCCAGCGTTGTCTAAAGACATCTCCATGGTCATGTGTAAACGCTGAAGGCGCATGGAATGCTGTTACCTTCCCACCAAAGGTGGCTCTTTTTTTCTACTTGCATTTTTACATGCTTTCGAACTGCTAGGTTGGCAGAAGCTCACTTCATTTCACGGCACTAAGGATTCGAACTGCCAACCGTTCTGATCAACAAGCTCAGTGTCTTATCCACTGAGCCACATCATACATCTTTTTCAATATCAACCTATTCAATTATTTCATTGTAAACCAGACAATTATTTGCTTAAATAACTGCATGTGTTACTAAGAACATTTTATCACTAATATGAAAAAGAGTCCCCAATTTTATCAGAAAGTGCAAAATTGTAACACTTCAAGCTATTTGTGAGCATGGTTTTTTGTTGTTATTATTTTTTGGGTAAGCTACAACTGCAAATAGTTTGAAGAGAATGGAAGAGCAGAAGTTTGAAGAGATAAGAAGAAATCAATTTTTATGTTTGCTCCAGATTGTATTTGTTGGAAAATATCATTTGTCTGCCAAAATCTGTTGAGTATCTTTCTTAGAAAGTTCTATTGTGTCATGTGGAACAACATAAACATCATTTCCACAATTAGACACACTACATGCACTGGGCTGAGTGGAATTTTAAGAGCTTATCTAAATTACATTTATTTCTTACCTGCTATGATTTTTTTTTGTTTTCATTTGTTTTTGCTTAAGAGACTCTATGAAGTCTTTAGCATCTGCAGTATATTACAGAAAATTTTCTTAGGTAACATGGATATTTATCATTTTCTAAAAAGTTGAAACAAGACAAGAATATAAATAATTATAGCTCAGACATTAAATTTAGTCTGTGTACTTTTATTCTCTGTCATGATTTTTGCTCTACTTATTACATAGATTTCCTGTGATGAATATTAACCTACAGTTAGGTAACAGAACCAATAGATATATGTTATCTATCAATAACACATTCAGCTGAATGCACACACAACTCTTCCTCTAATCAAGAATGCTGTTTTATCAAGAAACCTGATTGTCTAGAAACTGATAAGCAGATTTTCTTCAATGAATTTATTAGTCGCGCACTGAAATACCAAGTGATTCTCAATACTGCATCTTTTACTTAAGTAGAACCTAAATTACATAGCTTTTTATAGAGTACTTTCAATACTTAAGAATCCAATTTTATCTTATTTAATTTTTGATTTTGTCGGCTTTTTGAAACCTCACTATTAAAAACTGCTTGGCTACCTCATCTATGCACCTTTTCAAAACTATGTTTCTTTGGCCAGCTCATTGACATTGTAATTTCACCAAAGATTATTCACAATATACATACTTTCACATAACATAAATAAATAGCTAAATATAGCAGGTCTTATGTAGCCATAATCACATAGGGATAAGAATTTATTTAGATCTAAAACATCAACAATGCAATTCTTATCCATTCATTCTCAGTACTGAGAAATGAATGTAATTAAAAATTATATTTAAAAAACTATATTTAATAGTCCTCAAAAAGTGTGCAAAAAGAAAAATACACACTTGTATTGATTTGAAAATATTTTAAAAATATTTAATCTGATATCACAGATTGCAGTTGCATGACAGTAATAGTAATTGATTAAACGTATCCTGCCCAATTTGTCTGGTTACACCATTGCCAGAACAGGTACGAATGTTTCTAGAAGCAGAACTGGTTGCAATCACTGTCTATTAATCTCTCACTCACCTTCAAAGTGACCTCAGGTATTCTCTGCTTTACTTCCAAAGTATACTTTTCCATCTTATGTTGTCTTGAGTGCTTCTGTCTATTTGGAATGAAGTGGTTCAGTTTGCTGCAGGCTAACCTTAACATCCCGCTACTTTGGAGAGAAAGGATTTCTCATTTCACAGAGTCAATTACCATGCACTCTAATAGTTTCTCTATCTCCTTTCACCAGCACTGCTGAAACAGTACAATGGTTAAGATCTTTGCTTCATCCAGCAGATTATTTTTTCTTAATTATGATTTTTCCCCCCTTTCCTTGAGTACTGTAGCTAGTTTTCTCTCTGGAGTTTAAAGACATAAGTCAAGGGAGCTACCTTTTTAGAGGGTTTTTTTTTAAGCCCTGGGGAAAAACTAGTTTAAAAAATCAGTTTCAAAATTGCTGGATTTCAAACTGCCAAACTTATTTATGTTTACTTTTTAAAGTAGAACAGTACAAATGACCTTTTTTTTTTAAAAAAAAATGCTTCTATGCTTCCATATTCCATACATTTTTATGCTTGAACTTTGTATATATATATACTTTTATTTACAGTCACAGACCAAAACACAAGTACTACAGGAAGAAACGTTAAAAAAAAAAAATAATCATCATCATCATCATCATCATCATCATATCATAACAATGGATCGCCAATACCTTAACTAAAGAAGGCTACAGCGTTCTCCCCTAATGGTTACAGCTCTTAAGAAGAATTTTGAGACCTGAAAAGTGATATATGGAGAGCCATCTCCTAGGCAGTGGGCAATCAAGTTACAACCATTGAGTCTAGAAGGGATAGTTTCAAGGAGAGACAGTAACTTAGATCTGTCTGCGTTATACATGGGGCAAGATAGAAGGACATGCTCCGCAGTTTCAACCTCGGCTCTGTCGCAAGGGCATAGCCGCTCGTTAATCGGGAGCCTCTTGAAGCGACCATCCAAAAGTGCTGAGGGCAAGACATTAAAGCGAGCTAGGGAGAAAGCACTTCTATACTTAGGGATGGTTAAAGTATAGAAATAGGAAGCCATCCTCAGTCTGTAATTATTGAATTGATTGAAGGTCAGGGGGGAGCAAGTTTTATTGGCTCTGGCTCGTAAATATTGTAGATCAATGTCCACGAGTCGTTGGACTACTCTAAATTGGGCGTCTTTAAGGCTACAGTTTCCCAATTCATCCCCCGTGAAGCCTAGCAGGTGTAGCTTCTTCAGCAGCTCTTTTCCCCAGCAAGAGATATGAGAGTCCGCAAGCACTCGGGAGAGGTAGCTACCAGGGGCTGCCAAAAAAAGCACCCGAAACCACCATTTAAAGGTATTAATCCACGCCATACATTCAACCGATCGAATGTCCAGTTCCAGGTACATCAAAGCAAAGCCAACACAGGAAGGAAGGCCCAAAAGTTTTCTAAGAAAGGCAGCCAATACAGTCCTTGAAGCCCCGTATCCATATGGGAATACCGTAAAGGGTATGGGCCAGTGTTTTGGTTTTATAGATACGTAGAGCAGAAGGAATGGACTGGCCACCCTGAGTATAGAAGAATCTTAAAATCTGCTGGTGATTACACGAGACCGAATTCAGCACCTGGGTTCGATGTCTGGTCCAGACACCGGTGTTCTGGAATTGAATGCCTAGATACTTGAAGTGGAAGACCTGTTTAACAGCATTACCACTGATATCCCAGTTATACAATTTCCGGGCTCTAGTGAACACTAACACTTTCGATTTATCATAGTTGATGAACAAGTGGTTTTTGACACAGTAAGACCCAAATGCAGTAAGTAGTCTTTTCAGACCTGGCCTGGACAGTGAGAGGAGGACTGCATCATCGGCATAAAGAAGAAGCGGGATCTTTATTGTTGTCAGCTTCGGAGCATGGGACTCAATATGGCCAATGTAGCCAGCCAGGTCAGATAAAAATATATTAAACAGAAGAGGAGCCAAAACACATCCCTGCCTTACTCCATTCTTAATCAGAATAGGGTTAGAGAGTTCTCCCTGCATACCACACCTGACCTGGCTAGAGGTCTGATGTTGAACTTTGTAGACATGTATGGGTAGAAGAAAAGTGGGGAGGAGATGATTATCAATGGAAAAATAAAGTAGCTTGCCATTCAGACAGAGCGAGAGCAAGAGTGTGCACGTGCAGTAAACAGTAACAGAGTTGGAAGGGACCTTGGAGGTCATCTAGTCCAGCTCCCTGCTCATGCAGGAGACCTATACTAGAGATTCGAAGCACCGACCTTCTGATCAACAAGCTCAGTGTCTTAGCCACTCAGCCACTTAGTCAGGCAAAAGTGTGCAAAAGCAAAAGAGAGAGAGAGAGAGAGAGAAATGGAGATGAAATTGTTGGCTCTACCAGGTAGACCAGATCAGGAATCAACTCCTCAGGAAGGCTAAGACTACTTTTATGAGAGTGGCTACAGTGACAGAATCTTAATGAGCTTCCTCACCTTCTCATACCCTTGTCAATTAGAAAGGTGACTGACTCAGCTCTTTAACATGGACTCTTCTTTTGTATGTAAACTATATTTTCCACTTGTTTGGGTAATGGATCTTGCCTATCTCCATCAAGATTATCTTCCTTATAGTCTACAAAAATGTTTTTCAAGAAAATCTCATGGGATCCTGGTGATCTAAAAAGCATTTGAAAAGGTTGTTTTGCAATAGGCAAACTGAATTTAAGAACGTTATTTTAAAACATTAAAGGAACCATCTCTTCTGCAAAGTTCATGCAGGCTCTTCAAAATTTGCAGCCATAGCCACTTCTCTTTTGTTTTCTTCCAAACCAGTTATGTGAACATGGAAAAAGACATATTTGATATAATTATTTGAAGAAATGTGTTTTACTCAAGACAGAATGGTAAGCGGTGAAGCATTTCATCTGCTTTGCACAGATAGAATGGAAGGTGGCCATAGGTAGAGAAAAATCAACTGGAAACTGAAAACCTCACTTTGCACTATCCCTTCTCTCCAATCTAAAACATCATTTCTTCCCCCACAGCTAACCTAACCTTTTAAGACTCGCTAATGAGCTATCATATTTACAAATGTGGCAACAACTAAGTCAATAAAGCATGCACTATCAACAAGTTTACTAGGGAATATACTCCACTAACAAGTTAGAATTATTTCCAAATAAACACCTAGTTTTAATATGTTAATGGCATTTTCAGTTTATTTCATCTGAAGAAACAAGGTAATCAACACAAACACACCAAAGGACAGACAACAACTGTTAAGTATATTACTGTAATTGCCAAAAAATGTGCTCTGCATATCTTCTAAATCAGGGGTCTCCAACCTTTGCAACTTTAAGTCTGAAGGACTTCAGCTCCCAGAATTCTCCAGCTGGAGAAGTCTGGGAGCTGAAGTCCTTCAGACTTAAAGTTGCAAAGGTTGGAGACCCCTGTTCTAAATGACATACATATTTCTTGGTTTATCTCCGAATCTAGTTGCTGACAACACAAAATATCACTCATTGAAAAGAAACAGATACAGTATGGTACTTTTCCCACATTGGCATGAATGTGATATTTATGTGATGCTATAAAACATATTCTTATAATCATGTGTGTGTGTGTGTGTGTGTACATACTATAGACAAGCCACTTTACACTTGTTGTGCAACATCAATCCATATAAAAACAGAGTGGGCTTGAAAAATGCTGACATAACAGCAAACCTCTCCCATAGGGAATGCTAGTTCACATAAAGTATTCCGTACTCTGGGAAAATAGTAACACTTTGGAGCTTTCTATTTGTTCAGAAGATCCCTCAACATTAATCAATCTCTTTCAACAGAAGCCATGGCAGGAACACACTCAGCTTCTAAATCAAGGCGATCTGAAGGAAGAGTAAGGAGGGACTTTAATTACACTGACAGCAAAGATGGCAAAAGGCTAACAAATGAGAAAAGAAAGATCTATTTATGTCTTATATTAGCTTAATCTTCTCTAAAAAGATAGCAAAAGAAGGAGCAGTATTGAATCTTCAGACAGACAGAAACATGATCAATAATTTCTGTTTACTCGAAGAAAATTTAAATGTTTGAAATGACATGCACTGTATTTTAAAGGTAAAGGTTCCCCTTGCACATATGTGCTAAGCGTTCCCGACTCTAGGGGGTGGTGCTCATCTCTGTTTCAAAGCTGAAGAACCATCGCTATCCAAAGACGTCTCTGTGGTCATCTGGGCAGCATGGCCAAAATGCCAAAGGCTCAGAGTTTCTGAGGAGCTGAGGGTGATGAAGCGCCGAAAGAGATGCCTAGAGAGCATTTGGAGGTCCACTCGTTCCGAATCTGACCGAACACGGCTAAGGTCTCATTTGCGGACCTACCTTGTGGCGATAAGAGCGGCGAAACGTACTTATCTCTCTGCTCTTATTGCATCCGCAGATAACCGTCCTGCCGCCCTGTTCAGAGTGACCCACTCCCTCCTTCAACAGAGGCCGCGGGAAGCTCCGCTGCAGGGCCGTGCAGAGGAATTTGGATGTTATCTGCAGGATAAAATCACTCAGATCCGAGACGAACTGGCCTCCAATGAGGTTAGTCCGGGCGGGTGGGCAAAGGCAGGTCCTGAGACCGTTTTGTGGGAAGAGTTCGACCTTGTGACTCCAGATGACATGGACAGGTTGCTGGGGCGGTTGAATGCTACCACATATTTATTGGACCCGTGTCCCTCCTGGCTTGTACTGGCCTCCTGGGAGGTGACACGAGGCTGGCTCCAGGAAATAGTGAATGCTTCCTTGAGTGAGGGGTTTCTACCAGCCGTCTTGAAAGAGGCGGTGGTGACGCCCCTCCTCAAGAAGCCTTCCCTGGACCCAGTGGTGTTAGCTAATTATCGTCCGGTCTCCAACCTTCCCTTTCTGGCGAAGGTTGTTGAGAGTGTGGCGGTACGACAATTCCCCCAGCACCTGGAGGAAACTGTCTATCTAGACCCGCGCCAGTCCGGTTTCCGACCAGGGTATAGCACAGAGACAGCATTGGTCGTGTTGGTAGATGATCTCTGGAGGGCTTGGGATACAGGTCATTCCTCTATCCTGGTCCTATTAGACCTCTCAGCGGCTTTCGATACCATTGACCATGGTATCTTATTGCACTGGCTGGAGGGGTTGGGAGGCACCGTTCTGTGGTGGTTCTCATCCTACCTCTCCGGCCGGTCGCAATTTGTGTTGGCAGAAGGGCAGAGGTCGACGCCAAGGCCTCTGACGTGTGGGGTGCCTCAGGGTCCTCTCGCCCCTCCTGTTCAACACCTATATGAAGCCGCTGGGTGAGATCATCCGTGGTTTTGGGGTAGAGTTCCATCAGTACGCTGATGATACTCAGCTGTACATCTCTACCCCTGACCACCCCAACGATGCAGTTGAAGTGATATCCCGGTGTTTGGAGGCCGTGCGGGCCTGGATGGAGAGGAACATGCTTCGACTCAACCCGTCCAAGACCGAGTGGCTGTGGTTTCCGGCGTCACGATATAGCCTGCTGGTTCCATCTCTGGCTATTGGGGGTGAGTCATTAGCCCCCGCGGAACGGGTTCGCAACTTGGGCGTCCTCCTGGATTCTCGGCTATCCTTGGATGACCATGTGACAGCCATGGCCAAGGGGGCTTTTTATCAGGTTTACTTGATATGCCAGTTGCGTCCCTTTCTAGATCGTGACACCTTACGCACGGTCACTCAAGCCCTCGTCATCTCCCGCCTGGACTACTGTAATGCTCTCTACATAGGGCTCCCCTTGAGGTGCGCCCGGAGGCTCCAGCTAGTACTGAATGCGGCCGCGCGGGGGATTATGGGAGTTTCAAGATACTCCCATGTAACACCTCTCCTGCGCGAGCTGCACTGGCTGCCTGTGGCCTTCCGGGTACGCTTCAAGGTGCTAGTAACCATCTTCAAAGCGCTCCGTGGCACGGGACCTGGTTATCTGCGGGACCGCCTCCTACCACATACCTCTCTTCGACCTGTCTGCTCCCACAGAGAGGGCCTCCTCAGGGGGCCGTCTTCTGGACAATGCCGGCTGGTGACCCCCAGGGGGAGAGCCTTCTCTGTGGCAGGCCCTGCCCTCTGGAACGACCTGCCCCAGAACCTTCGCACCATCACGGACTTACTCCTCTTCCACCGGACTCTAAAAACACATCTATTCCATGTGGCTGGCCTGGCATAGTTTTTTAATGATGTAGTCCTGATTATAATAATTGTAATTGTTTTTAAGTATAATTTTTAGCACAGATCCACTATATTTAATCTATTTTTAACTTCTCTTTATATTGTCATTGTTTGTACTACCTTTTTTATTCTTTCTGTGCACCGCCCTGAGTCCCTCTAGGGAAATAGGGCGGTATACAAATGCAAAAAATAAAGAAATTTTTTAAAAAAAGAATGCTGTTACCTTCCCACTAAAGGTGGTCCCTATTTTTCTACTTGCATTTTTACATGCTTTAGAACTGTTTGGTTGGCAGAAGCTGGGACAAGTAACAGGAGCTCACTCCATTATGCGGTGCTGGGGATTCAAAACGCTGAACTGCCAACCTTTCTGATTGACAAGCTCAGCGTCTTAGCCACTGAGCCACCACATCCCTTGAACTGTATTTTAGAATGTACTAATTATTCATTTTGGTGTCTTCAAATTAGTGTTGATTTCAGTCAAATGCGGGACTAATCCCTGTGGTTTTCTAGACAAGATTTTTTTGGATATGATTTGCTATTGCCCTCTTCCTGGGACTAAGAGAGAGTGATTGGCTAGCCAGATTTCATGTCAAAAGCAGGACTAGAATTCACCATCTTCCGGTGTCTAGCCTGGTGCCTTAACCTTTAGTTCAAACTGGCTCTCATTCTAATTGATACTCTGACTCAGTTTTTCTTAACTTTGGCAACTCTAAGTTGTGTGGACTTCAACTCCCATAATCAAGAAAAATCAATTGCTGGCTGGTGAATTCTGGGAGTTGGATACTGTTAAGAAACACTGCAACAAGAAAACTACCTACTATTCAGATCAGCATATATGGGTCTGATTGGGATAGATTGTAGGGTGACACCAAAATATAATTTTATCATATTTTATTTATGTATATATTAAATTATTGTATTTTATTTCAATTTCTTTTTTAATAGTAGTTTATTCCAAATTCGTTTTAAATTGTATTTTATCCAATTCCATTTTAAATTGTTTTTGTCAGATTTTAGTAATAATTTGTGTCTGGAGCTCTGTACTTTGATATAGCCCAAGGGCTAATCAATAAAATAAACTCAAACTTACTATTCATTTGGAAAATAGTAGCTAGAATGATTTTCATTTTGCATGTTACCCCAAAACAGAATAGTATGTCAATTACATATGTATTAAAATAAAGTATCCAAATAAGACCAAGCAATCATATTAATTTTATTTCATATTACAGACAGTGGCCCTTTCCTGCCTTCTCCCAACTTCTTTCCCTGCCTTTTCCTGCTGCTACCCAGCATTCACTGGACCTGTCACGTTTTGCGGTAATGCTGCCTTTTTGTGGGGTGGAAATTGTGCTACACATGTCTGCAACTCCAACCTACTGCTTCCTGCGGCTCAGGAGAGGATGGGAGGGGATTGATTCTGATGCACTGCTTCTAAGCAGGGTGCACCAGAAGCTGGCCCTTTCCCATCTTGTACTGACTTCCAGGTGCAAAAAAAGTCTGTTCATATTGGCAAAAGTTCATAACATAATGTCTGTAATCAGAAACCATTCTGAATAATACAGCCATTCATGGACACGATTTATTAAGAAGGGTTTAGATAAACTTCAATAAGTTTCCAAATACTACAGATGATCAGGGGCTTAGGAAATCAGGTCCTATGGAAGATCTGAAATTGCTAAAACTAAGGGGGAAAGACTATTATAACACTCTTCTGCAACTTCAAAGATATTATTTTCCTGAATATTATTTTCCAGTTTTTCCCCGAATGCTATCATTCTGCTAAACAATTCCACAACACTGTCACATTACCTACTAAGACTGTATAACTATTACTCTTCTCTTCCTTCCTAGTACCTATCTCCTAGTTCCCACTTATGACTATAATTATGTTGCTTGTATCTTTAAAATTCATATTTTATTTGTTTCCTAATATAATCTGATTGTTTATTAGTAGGCTATGACTATCCCTAAATGTTTCATCTTATGATTCTTGATGAATGTATTCTATTTTATTTTTCTTTATGTACACTGAGAGCATATGCACCAAAGACAAATTCCTTGTGTGTCCATTCACATTTGGCCAATGAAGAATAAAGAATTCTATTCTATTCTATTATTTGGAAGATCTGTTTTCTTTCATCATAGCCAGGGCACAAACAATTGGTTAAGAAATGCAGGCTCCAAAAGTTTAATGTTTAGAAGTTTCCCTAAAAGTGATAACAATTATAATGCATCCAATTATAAAGAAAGGTAATAAACTGTCCTTCATGGGGTTCACTTTCATTATTGATATCTTAAATTATATTTCTAAACACAGTGAATATAGTGGCTGCCAAGCTTTCTTTTAAACAAACAATTGTTTAAGTCTCTATCATATTTTATAATTATTGCCAATTGGGAAGCCCTCAAGAAGAATAGACTTTCTCAACTCTATTATAGAAAAATTCATATATCTGGGGAGTATCTGTATGGGGGAAAGTAGTATATATTAAATTTTATTTGTTAAAAGTTGAAAATTCAGTTCACCTGAGCAGCCAATACACTCAGTCTTTGTTCTATGACAATTAAAATCAACTTTTTTCTAATCAAAATACTCCCATGAGTAGTTGCTAATGAACACCAGGCAAGAAACATGTCTATGCTTATAATTTAAATATGTTTTCAAGCCTGATTTTAGAACAGGAATTGCTTTGTAGAATGTGTGTATTGATTCTCTTTCAACAGGCTGCATATTATTAATCACAGATAGCTGTCTAAATAGGGATGTATGGCACTATTATTTACAGTGATTCTGATATTCTGTCCATATCTAATTCCATAAATTGATCATGGGGTGTTGTGACATGTATTTTAGTTTCTTATGGTCTAGTACAGTGATGGTTAACCTTTTTGTTTTTGGGTGCCAAAAATGTTGAGCGCGCGTGTGTGCCGGCACCTATAATGCAAAACACGTCCCCAAATGCATAGGTGTGCACAACGCACCCCCCCAATGCTCCCCCCACAAACACTGCTCGCCTCCAATCTGAGCTTGGTATTTCCTCCAAATGCCTGGGGGAGGCCGTTTTCGCCCTCCCCAGGCTTCAAGAAAGCCGCTGGAGCCTGGGAAGGGTGAAAAACGGGCCCCACAGGCCTACCAGAGCCCAGGTGAAAACAGCCTCCCCTGGGTCCCCAGAGGGTCTCCAGAAGTCGGAAATGGATCGTTTCCAAACTTCCAGTAGTGCCATTGGGCCCATTTTTCACCCTCCCTAGGCTCCGGAGACTTTCCAGAAGCCTGGGGAGGGCTAAAATTTCTTCCCACAGTCGTCTGGAAGGCCAAAAATCAGATGGCCAGTGCACGCATGCACACTGGAGCTGACAGCTTGCGTGCTGGCATGTGCCACCTGTGGCACACATGCCATAGGTTCGCCATCACAGGTCTAGTAGTTTATCTATCTATCGATCTATATTGCAAGAAGCAATCTGTACTAAATGGATTCCAACATATGAAAGACATCTAACTGGTCACTAAGAATTGACAATGATTTGATGGCATATAATTAATGAATATTATATTTCAAACCAATTCTTGGATAACAAAATAAAGTGGAGGAGATTTGAACATAACCAATGTGGGAATATTTTCCAAGTGCCTATACAAACAAAGCAAAATAAAAAGATGACTTTCAGTTGAATGACCCAAATGATTTTTTTTAATGGCCTATATATTTTAAAATTATTATCAATAGTTTAAATCCTTTGTTATGCCATTGGTTTTATTGGGTTCTACATTTTTTAATGTAACATAAATTAGAATTTAAACGTGGCCTTCCTATGCTGTATTTTATTAATTTTTACTAATCTTTTATTCTGCATTGAATATTTTGATCAAGAACTATAAATATTGGTGACCTAAAGTGTAATAAATAAATAAAAGATAAATTTTACATTGATTTATTTATTATACATTCAGGTCATCCAATTGCTCTAGTGTAGCTTCTTCTCTCTGAAAAAAAAAAGTGTAAAGACAACATGCCTAACAGCATTCAGTCCTTGTTAATAATGATAATAATGATTAATAAATTATAAATCAGGGAGCATTATCTAAAATACTAACAAAATATTCTAATTTCTTTTCTGTTCAAGTCATTAAACATTAGTCTGTTGCTAATGACCGCTTGGTCAACATGATTTTGAAAAATTCCATCTTAACAATGTGCATATGAACTCAAATTATGATGGTATGTGAAATAAATTAGTTCTCTTGTTAGTAACATAGTCTTCAATGTTTGTTTTGAGATATTAATATCATATGCTACTAACTGAAGAAATTGACTGTATGAACTTTCAGGATGCCTTTCGGGAATAAATTTAATATGTATTAGGAAATACATATTAAGTTTAAATTTACTTACATAGTAAACTTAAGGAAAGAATAGGAATACGTGCACATAAATATACACATATATAAAGCAATAAACATCTGGGCAAATCAGATGCTACTACGAGCACCCAATAAGAACAAGAAAGCACCTGAAATGCTGAGAGGCCCTTAATGGAGGACCATCAAATTATAAATTTACATAGAAAAAACAATAGCTCTTCAAATAAACAGAGGCGATCCATTAGAAGCCATAAAACTGTCAGCCTCCCATGAAGTGGCCCGGTATCAACTCCACAGAAAAGCTAATACTACTTTTATGAACACTAGAAACAGAATCTTGAAGTCTGATTACGCTGTATCTCCCACTTCTTATATTCCTGCGAATTAAGCTGTGGCGGGTTGCACTTACCATCATTAGTGATTTGCTGATCGTTCACACGTGTGCCTGATTCGTGCTGTGAGCAATCTACCACCCCTACAACAGCAGCTGATTTTTAGGGCCCACACAAGGCCCGCACGCTGTGCGCAATTTGCCTTTTGCCATAGAAACAGGTATAACGGGCTGGTGGGCAGGCCAAAAGGGCCACCGAACCAGTTCGCTCTCAGCTGCTCCACGCCACTACCGGTTTGGTTGACCGGACCGAAACAGCAGCAACCTGGAATTAGGGAGGTGTCTCTCTGAACCTCTTCTACCATTTTATGTTTCTTGTGGACATAAAGACTCCCCTCCTTCCTTGTTGCTTTGGTAATAGACTTCCACCATGAAAAGATGATCAATAAAAAGAACAGAACTCAAGACTAGGAAACTGAGAAGCATTAGACTGCACTAATGGAAGAAATGCTTGGAAGGGGCAGGCTAAATTACTTGGAGTTGGAGCAGTGGAATTGGAGATAGTCTAAACCCTATCACAAAGGACTAGACAGCTAAGACGTATCTCTCACAATATTATTATGAAAAGGAAAAACATTTTTTGTATGCCAGCATTATTTTTCTTCTGAATAAGGTAATTTGCTCTGCCCTGAATTTATATGAACACTACTTTTAGTCCATTTATGAGTATAGTTAAGGACAATACATTTCAAGGAAACTATTACTTCTGGAAGAGCAATTTGGTGCAAAATTTTCTTAGCATTATTAACAGAAATTTGTCCTTTATTTTAAGCAGCTTTGCTTCCAACTCTTCTCACCTCCCTGTGTAGCTTTATAATAACAATCAAGCAAATACATACAAAAACTTCTTACCTATAGATATGCAGTCACAATAGTTACAGTTTTATTGAAACTTTTCAATTGTGCCTTTCAATCCTTTCTGTTACTAGCACTACCATGCTAGTCAGAAGTACAAAAGAATTATCTGGATGATTTTCTATGAGAGAAAAGAAAGCAGCAATGTAGAAAGTTAGCACCCACCCCAGAGATGGGTTCTGGCTTCTTCTTCTGACAGTTCGCTTAGGGACGCACTTCAGATGTGTGGGTGCTTCATGCACGCTGCACGCGCATGCACAGTAGTAAAAAAATGTTTCTGCATATGCGCAGAAGCAAAAAACAACATGGCACCGCCTATGATGCCGCCGAAAGAAGCGGTTCAGGAGCGTGGCAGGTCGAACCTGTAGAAACCCACCTCTGACTCACCAACCCCCTCAGAAGAATGAAATATTTTGGGAATTATTAAAAAGGCAGAATATTATATTTCCCCAAAGAGAGAAATATGTTTTTTAGAGGCAGAAACCAGCCCCCACTTTTGTTAATAGCCCACAGCAGATGTCATCATTTAATAGATAAAGAGTTAATTGAAAGAAGCCAAGTATCTAGATAGCTCTATTCATAAGCAAAGCAAATATTCCAGAATCCATTCAAGACAGGATATTTTGAAACTCCCTGCAGTGAAGTCTGAACAAAGGCAGAATGGTAGGGTTAGAAGCAGTCCCTTAAGACATAATAGGAATTGGCCAACACCCTTTCAGAACACAAGCCCCTTCATTGCATGACCCCAGAGCAGTCCAAACCTCAACCAAATTAGCTCAGACAAATACCTAGGATTTGCTATAGAGCTAGCTATGACCCCTACATAAACCCTACATGATCCCATAGGAATCTGATGACATGTTCTTGCACAGGAACAAGAAGCTCAAGTGCAAAGCGAACCCTCCATTCTCAACTCCATTTTGTCAGCTGCACCAAAACCATAAATCCATGTGGTTCTGCTTCATCAATAAATATCTTTCCAATCAGCCTTCATGTTTCCAGTGTCTTTCTCACAGCTTGGAACTGAACCAGCTGGATATTTGTTCCAACAGCAACAAACATTAGATTTTAATATAAGTAACCAGAAAGGGAGAGGTGGCTTGGGGATTTTGATAGGCCTCAGCCACCAGAGAAGCCATTTGTTTTATTAGCCATTCTATTACTGATACCATTAATTGCTATGGAGAGTTAATAATAGGTACATGGAACAGCAAAAGGAGCAAGCAAACCGCCACATGAGGCTGGAGTGAAAAGAGGCAGATTAAGAGAAAGCAGACTGCTGTGTTTTCTTTAGTGTGATGGGAGTCAGTATTTGAACGCAATAAAACTCATTGTTTATGGTACTTGGCTCTAGTATTAGCAGAAAGGGCAAAGAGTATAGACTCTGGTTAGTAGAATGGAATGTAATCAGATGCTATAGACCAGCTATAAAGGTCACATTTATGATTTCCATTGCTTTCTTTATCATTCCTGTGGTAACATTTCTGGGAGCAAATACTCCATAATCGTGCTGAATCTAGGGTTCTTTCACATACTGCTGGCTGGGATCCCAGTGGTCACCATAGTTGTGTGCATAAATGAATGAATGACAAGTTGTTGCATCTATCTCCAAATTTTCCCCCCAACATTAAAATAGTAATGTTTAGAATGTTAAGAACTTCCTTTTGTTAGGGAAGCCCCAAGGCTTAAAAGAGATGATTTATTGGCAATAAGTCAGTATTTACTTCTGTAACCCTCAACATGTGGAACTTATGAACCTCATGATACTATTAAAATGATAGACCTGCATTAAAGGGCTCAGTCAATGATTTCATGTATCTATTGGATTGCTGCTATATACAGTACATTAAAACTGGGAGGCGAGGGGAGAGAAAGAATATATTAGCTGAGAATTTTATGGCTTTTTCATGTTGCGGATTTTAATGTTGTAAGCGATCAGAAGTCACCTTTGTGCCTAAAACTGCCTAAACTTTGTTTGTTTAAATTTGCTAAATCAATCAATCAATAAATAATAAAGTTTAGGTAAGTTTAGGCCAAAGTAGAGAAGATTTGGATTTTTTCCAGTGTAATGCTACTTGTTGGCTACTGAAACAGTGAAAACTAAGGACTTAAAACTTAAGTTTTCCTTCTTGTCAGAATTAATAATGCACTTACCGTATTTATTCGACGCGCAAAATTTTGTACCCAAAAAAGAACTCAAAGTTTGGGTGCGCGTTATAAACGAGAGTTTGGGTTTCTGCGCGGCGGCGGCAGCGGCGGGAGAAGCGGAGCCAGAAAGAGACACGGTGGGAGAAGTGGAGCTCAGAAACAGATGCGGGGGAAAAAGCGGAGCCAGAAACAGACGCGGTGGGAGAAGTGGAGCCCAGAAACAGACGCGTTGGGAGAAGTGAGCCCAGAAACAGACGCGGGGGGAGAAGTGGAGCCCAGAAACAGACGTGGTGGGAGAAGTGGAGCCCAGAAACAGACGCGGGGGAAAAAGCGGAGCCAGAAACAGACGCGTTGGGAGAAGTGGAGCCCAGAAACAGACGTGGTGGGAGAAGTGGAGCCCAGAAACAGACGCGGGGGGAAAAGCGGAGCCAGAAACAGACGCGGTGGGAGAAGTGAGCCCAGAAACAGACGCGGGGGGAGAAGTGGAGCCCAGAAACAGACGCGGGGGGAGAAGTGGAGCCCAGAAACAGACGCGGGGGGAGAAGTGGAGCCCAGAAACAGACGCGGGGGAAAAAGCGGAGCCAGAAACAGATGCGGTGGGAGAAGTGGAGCCCAGAAACAGACGCGTTGGGAGAAGTGAGCCCAGAAACAGACGCGGGGGGAGAAGTGGAGCCCAGAAACAGACGCGGGGGGAGAAGTGGAGCCCAGAAACAGACGCGGGGGGAGAAGTGGAGCCCAGAAACAGACGCGGGGGAAAAAGCGGAGCCAGAAAGAGACGCGGTGGGAGAAGTGGAGCTTTATAAAAATCGGTATAAAAATTTTATACCGATTTTTAATCGAAAATTAGGGGGTGCGTGTTATACACGTGTGCGCGTTATAGTCGAATAAATACGGTACAATCAAAATAAACAACTTTGTATTTTTTTAAAAAGAGAACCAATGTAAACGTATTTCTTAAAGATTTTCACTCTGTGTGTGTTTGTGTACACATTCATATATAAAATGAAATATTCTAAAGACAACAGTATTTTTAAAAAGATAATCTCACCTAAGATTTTAATTTTTTTTAAAGAGGAACTATAGTTGTCTTAACACTATATTAAAGAGAGAAAAAGTGAGAATGTTTTCATATGTATATTTAAAAAAACATTGTATTTCACGTTTATCTAGAGAACTAATAATAGTATATCGTAAGTAATTACCATGGATGGTGTTTAGACTAATGAAATAATATTTTAAACAGTGAAAAGAGTTGATAACACTGATTATGTAGATCAACTCAAAATTTATGAATCTTTCTGAAAGCAAAACTTGAGTAATTTCCTAATGGAAATAATTTAGTAATTTCCTAATTAAATCATTTCCTTGACACTTTTATATGATTTATCATTTATCATTCCTTTTCTTTCATATTTAGACATCCGTGACTCAGAAGTAGAATAATGTCTTACAAAAGAGAAAATAATTTTTAGCAGAAGAGGCAATCTGAAAAGAAATATGATATAAAGCCAGTGTTTTGTGCCTAATTTGGTACCTTATTGCCATTAGACTGCAGCCTTTCATGCAATTATGGAACTAACTATTTTTAAGATGCTCAATAGTATCATTTAAGGACAAAATTCCAAATGTTTTCATAAGCTTTCTCCCTAACCTTTAAAACTGAAATATAATTTCTGAAAATGCCTGTCACTTTACCCTCTAACAATGATATTTGCAATAATCATCTTCAAGGAGAAGATAGTAACTTTTCTCCTTGCCAAAGTATTAATACTGAACTCTTACAGTTTTTCATGATTATATCTCCTTTTTTACCATTAAAGTTTGGTTAATTAGATGGAACACATTTTCCCCCAAAAAAATTTTTTTGATAATTCCAGGCTTTGAATCCAAATAAAAGTTCTAAAATATGCAACATTTAAAAGAAAGGTATGTTTATGTTTTATTACAGGCTACTGGGTATGTCAAAATATTGATAATTAATGCCATATTTTATTGCCACAATATGTTCTAGTTGGTGTAGTTGTCTGACCTTTAATGATGGCTCTCCTTATCAAGTAATAGCTTCTTAGTAAAACAGTAAAACATTGCATTAGTGACAAATCCCCTTCTCTATGCCCCTTCAGCCCTTGGAGTTCAACTTCTCTCACATTGCAGTATTTATTGAATTTCCCAGCCAAACGGTGTTCTGCTCCATAAAATTCTGACAAGTGGACTCTGCCAAGCTAATAATGACTTCATTCTGCTGAAATAAACTTATTTCACTGCGGCAAACAAAATGACATGACCTGGAAAGGTTATTTTTAACTGGGTAATGACTCAATTGCAGTGAAGCATTTTTCACAAAGTTCCTAGTTATACTTAAGTTACATTTTATAAATGCTAATTGGGGGGTGGAGGTGAGGACCGAATAGCTGTGTCCATTCTTATCCTATCTCAGATAGGTGTAGCTCCTGTTCCTTAACCGAGAGCTCAATGTAAAATAGCAAAAATTATTTTAAAATAGGCTGTCAAGAGGAAAGAATGGAAGAAAACTTACTGAAAACAAACAAACCCACTCCCACCACTGATATAACAATTGAAGGGAGGAAAAGCTCTCTATGACCAATCAAATCGGTTGTGTGTCCACAGGAAAACAAGATGGCAATTCAGCATGGACATATATAAAATAGGAACTCCCTCTGACAAGAGCAATTATGTTTTTCTGGGGAGGAAAAAAAGTAAATTCAGAAGCAAAGAGAGAGGGGAAATGATTCCACTTTTGACTCTTATCACTTGTATGTCATATTCTGACAGCCCAGAGAAAATGGGTCCCTGGACATAAATATTGTGGCTGACCGTAATTAGTATGATTATGCAATTAACATGCAAACTTGGCTTTGCTTTAATAAGCACTACTTTCTGTAGATAATGATTGTCTTTTACAACTTGCAACTCATGTAGTAATAAAAGATCAAGTAGTATTATTTAAATAAGGTAGTCCTTGACTTACAACAGTTCATTTGTAACCGTTCAAAGTTACAACAATACTGAAAAAAGTGTCTTATGACCGTTTTTCGCACTTACAACAATTGCAGCATCCTCATGGGTCATGTTACCAAAATTCATAAAAGTTATAAAATGGGGCAAAACTCAATTAAATGTTTCATTTAGTAAGAGAAAATTTGGGTTCAACTGTGGTCACAAATCAAGGATTACTTGTACCTGTATGAATTGTTGCCCTTAGAGAAACAAATGGTAGTAGCTAAACATCACCATTTAGAAATACATAAGTAGGCTAATAATTGATCCAGATTGATAAATTATGAAATCATTCTAATATAACAATAAAGTGCTTAAAAACTATACATACTGTAAGCCGATAAATTTTCCTACACTTGTGTGGGAACTGATTTACAGTTCCCCACGCAAGTGTAGAAAAATTAAGCATTTTTGTTGTGAAATTCAAATGTCGTGCACAATTTAAAAAAAACATTTTTATGCAATCTTTTATGTCTAAATAATAGATAACAAGAGGAAGAGGCTTCTCATATGTTGCTTCTAATTGTCAAATACACCAGCTTATGCTTAAGGGATAATATATTCATCAAACTCTATTGTAAGCTATTTATCAGTCAATGCATTGAGGAACATTTATAGAAAATATTGAAATGATCAGCAAAATCACACGCATGCGCGCACACACACACACACACACGATTAGAAAAGAATGATCGACAAAGAAATCTCTATACAGAACAGGAAGGAACTCTGGAGCGTCAATCCCAAACCAACAATATTAAAGCTCTCCTGGACATCTGCTGCTGCAGTCCAATTGTCACAGCTTTGCTTTAAAAGCCAAAGAAACTTTGTTAGTTACTACTTACCAAAAGAAAGTATAGTATTATGGTTCAAATGATTATGAATTAAATAGTATTTTTGCCACTAAAATTTAGAAAAGGAAAAAAAAAAAACAGGCAACTAATCACCTACATTTTTTCAGCACTGTTTTAGAATATAAAACTTTTGACTAGAAGCTAAAACATGAGATAGCATTACTTCTATGAGATTGTTTTCATAGATATTCACCTGGAACATTCAATATTCAATTCAACTGGATAAATTATAGACAAAGGAAGCACTGCTATTATTTCAATGTTTATATTCATTTTATATGGCTGAAAGGAAGGGAAAGAAGTAATGAAATATGTGCCATGAACTTGTAAGTTGTTATACTTGGACACATCTGCATGCAAAAGGACGGAATGTGTGCTATGACCAGAGGTGGGTTCCTACTGGTTCAGTCCAGTTCGGCCAAACCAGTAGTGTTATGGCAGCCTGGGTTGCTGCAACCGGCAGAAACCCAGGCCTGTCACGCCCCCAAACTGGTTCCCTGGTCGCCGCCATTGCCATCACTGTCTTGTTTTTGAGTTCTGAGCATGCGCAGAACAATTTTAATTGAACTACGCATGTGCATGCATAAATTGCACGCATGAGAGAACCAGCAGTAGAACTGGCCAGAACCCACTCCTGGCTATGACATATATCATTCTTCCACATGCCTTTGTTACTATTCTTTCACAAGAATTTATAATATTTTAAATATATATATATTTAATGAACAGATAACATTTCTACCTTCTTCTTATAAAGCTGGTAACCCCTTTCCCACCCTATAAGTTCAGTGGTTATTAAGTAAGAAGGTATCTCAGAAGGAAGTTAAATCCTTCCTAAGCAAAATGCAATCCAATCTAATTCAACACAATTGCACAATACATTAAATGTATGTTTGGCACTGAAAGTAACAATGTTGCATTCAGTAACTCCTTTAAAAAGGTAAAGCACATACAGTATATGCTAGTCATTCCTGACTCTATGGGGTGATGCTCATCTCTGTGTCAAAGCTGAAAACCCAGCGCTGTCTGAAGACGTCTCCATAGTCATGTGGCCTGCATTACTAGATGCCAAAGGTGCATGGAATGCTGTTACCTTCCTACCAAATGTGGCCCTATTTTTGCATTTTTTTTACTTGCCTTTGAACTGCTAGGTTGGCAGAAGCTGGGACAGGTAATGGGAACTCACCACGCTATGCGGCACTAGGGATTCGAACTGCTGAATTGCCGCCCTTTTGATTGACAAGCTGAGCATCTTAGCCACTGAGCCACCGCATCCCAGATAGTAACTCCTTTATCTTTATCCTAATGTTAGTCTGTTTCTTATTTTTCTTCCCCACCTAGCAGACAATCAAGGAGGACCAAAAACAGACTAGAAGGAAAAGCAAATTAAATACTGTATACAGTTGTTATTTTCAGTAGTAACTGACATAGTTAAGTTTTATTTTAATAGCATCACACATAATCATTTTCCATTAGAAACAAGTATTTTGACAACCCTATCTGGTCGTTTCTGTATATGCCTGTGATTGGTCCTCCTAATGTTGTTGAACTGAAATTTCCTCATCAAAGACCAGATTGAAATATTTCACTATCCGGGGGATCATAGTTTCCCTTTCCTCATCAAAGACCAGATCGAAATATTTCCCTATCCGGAAGTTCAGAGTTTCCCACTGTTTTAAAACTAAATGTGTTGTTTCCTTAAGACCATAATAAATATTTTCTGTTCTTTGGAAGTAGACTCAATCTTTATTCTATTAATATCAAGAATATAATTACTGAATTGGCTTATACTTGTAACTTTCCTGAACATTCTGTCTAGTTTGTAACAAATCACCACTATGTTTTTAACTTTATGTTTATATCACATAACTGATATTTGCCTTTAATTATGAATCTGACAATATAAAATGAGATATAATTAGTTTTAACCTAACCTTGAAACTACTATTTAGCTCCATCCCATCTCTTAAAACAATTTATGTCGAGCACTCTTTAAATAAAGCAGCACTGCTTTCTTGAATCAATTATCTGCTATTTATTGATATTCTTTGGATTGGATTATAATCCCCTATGTCTATAAGGAGTAGTTCAATTTGTTATCATTGCCATTCATATCAGGTGTCTATTGCATATATTGGTGCATAAGCCTATCTGCAGATAAATTAAAGCTCAAATTTTCAACCAAAAGACCATGAAAAATGTGTCACCTATGGATAAGCCAAATTAAACTTTGGGATACATTCTGGCACCTAAAATTCTCAAGTATGTAAGTATACATACCATACTTACTCACAAATATGTATAGTAACTGGGAAGCAATTTTGCTAAGCTTCAATTCTTTAATTTGTTTGTAGAACTTTTGATTATCCACAATGGTGTTTTTTCCCCTTTACTCTCCACTACCCCCATTTCTTTTCTCTAATTCCAAAATTATTATTTTTTCTGCTAGACTGTATTATAAGATATATTTCATCTGCTAATATTAATAACATTATTTTGTTCAGATAATTTGCTCAGACGTTCATAAATGCAACAAGAAATGAATAAACAAATAAAGATTTTTAAAGTACTGGTTGAACGTTTTATTTGATTTAAGGAATATGGTTCCATACCGTCTATAACATTTTGGAAGCACAACATTAATAGAGAAATGATACAAGAAACAATAGTAAGTTCCCAAATTTTTCATGTATAAATAGAACTGATCATTTCAAAAGAGAAGCAGGACTGCTATAGATAATGGCAAACCCATACTGAGTAACACAAACTTCATTTCTCTTTATAGCCTGGAGGTATTATGAAGTGCATTTTCCTATGTCAGTTCTGTATCACTGAAAATGCTGAGCAGCTTATAAGGAAAAATGTAATCCAGTAGTAGCCTGTGCCCTTGTAATATGTAGTTCTTCCTATAAGTATATGCTTAAAGTAAAAATGTGAGGTATAAATTGCATACATGAATGAGTATAAGTTTTAAGTTTCAGTAAACTACCTGAAGTTCAGTTAGTTTAACTGCATTCTTTTAAATTTATTATATGTACAAAGCTAGTCACTCGGAGAATGAGATGGGTGGTCTCTAAATTGCCGTAAATAAATTAATAAATTTTCTATTAACATAATTGGAGAGACAGAGACAGAGACATAGGGAGAAAGAATATGAACAAATCAATAATCTCATAACTTACGCCATTATATACGGGTCTATACAAACCAATATATTAAATAAGTAAGTATCTGATACGAATCCAAAAATACAGAGGCCTACACTTTCATTTAGCTCCTAACTTTTTTTTGCCAAGACTTGAAGTTTCATTCCTACATGATTGTAGGAGAAGTGGCAGAACCTGGGTACATAATTTTTTTTAAAAAAAGGAATCAGTCTAAAATTTTTACCTAGCCACAAACGGACTAACAATGTCTCCCCTGGAATTCTTTTAATCCTTATCTAGTGCAAAAAAAAAAAAAAGTGGTAATCTTTAGTTGAGCAGATTCCTGTGCACAGGCATGAGCATAAATCAATTAATTTAATTGGAACTTCATGTATGGACCTGGTCCTTTGCATCTAAAAATGATACATAATTCCAAACAAAATCTTGGTCAAGAATTATATATTTTAAATTCTCCATATACAAAGCTCCATAATTCTTAATCTTTTGATAGACTCTATATAATGAAGATGCAGTCAAGCAAACTATTGTCACACTTGACACCCACACACACACTTACAACTGTAGAGGCACAGCAACTTGCCTATCTCTCCACTCCAATTTATGCACTATTGGCCACCCTGCACCCTGCCTTGTGGGGCAGCAATCCTCAGCAAGTGGCATTCATTCCCCCTGCCATCCAAAATAGTAGCACTGATTTTTTCCCCAAATGAAATGAAACCACAAAACAACAACATAGAAGAAGACTTTGATTCAAATATTTAAGTCTTACAGCATAAAATGGGGGACCATGAGTTCTAGCCATGAAAGCTAGCTTGGTGAACTTGGGCCAGCCATTCTCTCTCTACCCAACTCACCTCACTGGGCTGTGGTTGTGGGGAAAAGAGGAGGAGGAAGATGTGTTGGCGACGCCCAGGGGAAGGGCCTTCTCTGTGGCGGGCCCAGCCCTCTGGAATGACCTTCCCCCCGATATCAGGACAACCACGGACCTCCGCTCCTTCCGTTTAAAATTAAAGACGCACTTTTTTCGTCCGGCCGGCCTTGGGTAGTCTCTTTTTAGGTTAGGGTTTTTTAGGGGTAATTTTTAGTTTAGTTTATGGGTTTTAGCGCAGGATTTATTTAATCTATTTTTAACTCTGTATTTTGTATTTGTTTGTGGTTTATTTGTATTTTTAATTGCCTGTGCCCCGCCTCGAGTCCCCTTGGGGAGAGAGAGCGGGATATAAATTAAAATTATTATTATTATTATTATTATTATTATGTTCACCACCTTGAGTTACTTGTAAAAATAGTAAACGCAGGATACAAATATAAATAAATAAATAAATCCAGATTCTATTAGCATTTGAGCAACTATGCTTTTCTTTTGCTTCTCCTGACATCCTCATGTCTTCTCTCTGGTATCTACTTCTGCTCTGCACCACTTCTCATGTGGACTCCAGATATTTTTCTTTAATTTTTAACTGGCAGCCCACTGGGTGGTGGCAGTGCATTAGACAGTGAGGCCATCTGGGGGAAAGAGAGTTCCCCCCAACAGCCAACTTCACTAACAACTGCAGCTAAGTAGGACCCAGAAACCCAAATGGTGCAAACTGGGACTAAATGTGGGAGGATGGTCAAAGACTGGGATGCTCAAAGACTAGGATAAGTGATCACCAATCACTTCCATTGGTGATTAAAGCCACCAATGGAAGTGATTCAATTGGCATCATTGTGCCTGGGGAAAGGCTCATTAGAATGGCTTTAATAGTTGCCCCAAACCAGTGGCCTGCCTGCTCTCTGCCTTCTTGTCCAACAGGGGCATCTGTGACTTTCCCTGGCCTTCCTTCATCTGTGCTGTATTGCACGACCTCCCATCCCTGAGGTACCCCTGTGCTGAGCCTCCATTCACTTAACAACTAGCACAGTTGCTTTAATGACTACAACCAGGAGTGCTGGGATTACAGCCATTGAGCAAAGCAATCAATGGGTATCTCACTTAATTACTGCTTCAGTGCTTCACTCAATGACTGAAGTTTCTGTGTCAATTATAGTCATAAGTCAAGGATCACTCATAGCAAAGATGGATCTAAAGCCATGTTACAATCCTGTCCCCAAATTTGTGACACAATTTTATAAAAGTTTGGGAGGGGGGGAGGCTACAGTATAGCCTTCCAGGCTCCTCAGCAATGGGAACAGGAATGACTTACTACAGTCATTGTCCCATGGTCACCTAATTGCCATTTGTGATCTTCCCACAAACAAATTCAATGGGGAAGTTGACAGGGGGTCACAACCATGGTGGCTCATTTAATGACCTTGGCAAACAGGTAGAAAGGGGATGTGTACCGATCATCAGGAAGTAATATAATTATTTCAGTTTCACATGTCTAGATTTGGTTTCAAGCTTAACAGCATTTAAGGGTATAGTAAAAGGTGTTAATAGAAAATGATAATTGTGAGGAGATATTTTAAAAAACTAAGAAAAAAATATGGTGTTGCCCAGGTGTTCTACAAGAACCCCCAAGTATACATAATAGCAACTGAAAAAAGAAGAACAGAGCTGACTTAAAGGAGCAGAAAATGTTAAGGTATCTTGTGTAATGAGATTAGAGGAACAAAGACTAAAAGGCTAGTCGAACCTTTGAAAAAATCCTGAAGGTACAAAAGGATATAACAGTAGACAAATAGCTGTGACAAGACTTTAAAAGACACGGAGCTTTTACTAAAATATGTTTCACATATAGATGTTACTGGGAAGTGGGGATAAGGCAGTAATAACAGCTGTTCTCCCTTGCAAAAAATCTGTATAAAATACTGCAGCCTGATCTGCTATTCAAGAGGCTTTATAAAAAAGAACCTAAGCTAGATACTGTTTCAAAAGTAGGTCACAGAACATGGAAAAGCTCTACCAAAATAACATCTAGTGATAATGTTGTAAAGATTAAGAGATACTCTACTGACATTTTAAAGCAGCAATATGTCTGATTATATGAATTTCAGTTTCTAACCAGTCAGGACTAGTGAACATCACTGTAGCAAACAAAGCAACTATTCATGTAGAAAAAAAAATGAAAGGTAACATTGAACCATTCCAATATTTATCAAGGTAAATTAGAAATACTAAATGAATTTCAAATCCCTCCAAAGCACATATATCTTTAACTATTAGTGTTGTTCTTATTCATACAGATAGTGTTACCCTATGGTATTTAACTGGTTATATTTACTGAATGTGGAACACAATTTGATATATCTTTGAAGTGAATGAGAAGTTAATTTCTCAAAATCTGATCTTAAAATGTCCATTGGAGTCTTTTTGTCCTATTTCTGCCACATATTTACAGGGCTATTTATATTTCTTTGTTAAAATTATAAATGTTTTCTGCTATGCTTATTTTTCTTTCCTTCCCACTTTCTCCCTTTTGCCTGTTTAAAATGAGAATTCTTATAGAGGGCACTTTTAATACTTCAATTTATGTTTTATAAGGTACACTTTAAGGTTTAATATCAACATCGGTAGCATTCTTTAGCCATGGCAATAGATAAAAACTCTATAATCTTGTCATTACCAAAGAAAGTTAAACTTGAAGCTTTCAGCAATTTAGCACATTTATTGTAAAGTAAAAAAGCTTGTCATCATTAGACATAAATCTCAAAGCAGGGAATTTGACTTAAAAATCAATTCCAAAAATATTAATCAAAAGTTTATATTCTCCTTACAACAATATGTACAATATTATTCTGTTAACAATTTATACAGTATGTGTGATTCACAAGTCTAAACAAGTAGAAACATTATTAAAACAAAGGCATGATGTTTATTTGGCTGCTTGTAATGCTACAAAGCTTTTGTCCAAATGTGCACATTAGTTACATTTTTCCCCCAAAAGTAATCCTATATAAGTTTAATAATCTCTTTTATTTAACCATCCTAGCAGTCTTTAAGCTATTCTTTGACAGATTTTATTTTTAAGATATTTGTTGTTGAACTTTTACTTCTGGACAAATATGCCGTATCTCAGAAACCTGGCAATTGATTACTTTATCTGAATGAATTCCAACAATGGTAGCAAAGCACAGCTTCAAAAGGCACACAGCGAAGTTTAATGCCGACAGAAGATAAGCTTCAAATGTGCCAATGTTAGTTGAATTACCAGTTGCTGACTGATAATATGATATGACAGGTGCAAGGCACAAACTTCTTTTTAAAACAATTGTGGCCCCTGACTGTTCTTAAGGAATATCAAGGTCATTGTCTGGATCAAACAGAAAAGGGGATTCCATCAACAGATGTCAAAACAGATAAGCCTAGATTTAACACACTTGCAAAAGTATCACCTGCTATCAGTGCTGAAGTGACAGCTGTGCAGCAAAACAATAGACGATTTATATGTGCCTAATGTATATTACAAATGACAGATATGTATGTTCCTTTTTGTTTCATGTTAAAGATTTGTTCCTGTTAATTTATGAAATTATCAATCGTCTATTATTCCTTCATGTTAAAAGGGTAGAATCTTTGGCACCTATCAGAAATCTCGGCATTTGACTTCTGAATTCTGGCAGACTCTGTTTCCCTGTCTTTAACAGCCTTCTCCTATATCTCTAAATCTGCCCTAGATTCAACACTGGACTGGACTACGTATTGTCCAATCTGCACCCAGATTTTAGGATAGACTTTCATCTCCTGTCTGTCTCCCAGAGCTTGTGCATGTCTACTCAGAAATCAACATGATTTTATAACTGCCTTAAATAACAGCAAACTACTCTTGTAACTAGCTCTGGTGTGTTTACTCAGCCTGAAAGAGGACAGTTAGGAAAATATGCATAGGGTGATTTCTGCTTGTATGTGCTGCCAAACTTTCCTTTCAGTGGGAACAGCTATAGTAATGATGAGCTTCAAGAAAAACAGAAACTTGAGAACAGACCAGGATGGTCTGGCCTCCTGCTCATAACTCAGGTTCAAACCATAACTCCTGAGTCAGTCAATTTAAGACTTCATATATTACAAGAATGAATTGTGTCTCTTTCCACACACCATGGTAAATGTTATAAATCAAGTCACAATAAGTTTGAATAGAACACTGTAAGTTTTTTTATAAATGGTTTTAGATATGATAGCAGTTGATGGAAGTAGCAAAAAAGGAATGAGAGGTTAATGTTTTTACAGTTACAGCCATCATTACTTTATGAAAGAAACAAATACAATTTCATAAGTTATTTACAGAAAACATGCAGGTTTCTAAGAAGAATGCATGAAACAAATATAGTATTAGCTAATACCATAAACACTTAAAATTATCCCAAGAGAAAAGAACAAATAGAATTCAATTGTATCATGGCTTTTAAGGAGGTAATATTCATTGAGTCTTTATTGATTAGCCCTTAGGTCATATCATAGTGCAAAGTTCCAGTAACAAATTATTACTATAATTTGATAAAAGCAATTTAAAATAAAATTTGATAAAATACAATTTAAAATGGAATTGGAATAAAATGTGATTTAAAATGAAATTGGATTATACGACAATAATTTAAGGTATAGATAAAATATGATAAAATTATATTTCGGGGTCACCCCTGCAATGTACCCCAATCAGTCCCACATATGCAGATCTCAACTGAACCATTTTGTTTAAGCACTGCGCTGTGTTAAATGTTATTTTCCGGTTCTGGCTGCACATAAGGTATGTTGTTTTGATATGGGGATCACAATGGGTCATTTGTTTGGTATATAGACCAAGGTACCTGTCTTTCACCCCCTTATACAAGCAGCAATCAAATAGGATGTGAGTCAGGTCTTCTACCTCTGCCGCTCCACGGAAGGAGGTAATATTTTGCAATCTTTATTGTAACTGAAAGCATATTTTGATGATTTCAGCGTAAGGACACCATCACCAACAACCCAAGCATTTTTTGAACCAAGCAGAAGTTTGGTGGTTTTTAAATTGTGTTAAAAACATTCAATATTCCTTTCACTATTTTATATATATTTTACTGTTTTGTCCACAGCCAATGGAGTGATTTATTTGAATTAAAATAAAATCAAGATTTGATCAAAACACTTAAAATCTAGGTCAAAATGGTTAAAATTAGGTCAAACTCAAAAGGCCTATATGATGTATGAGATGTTAACTCTTAGGAAAATGCACGCCTCTGTAGGAAGTTAGCATTCACCCCTCTCCTAGGAAAATGAAATATTCTATGAAATATTAAAAAGACAGAATATTGTATTTCCCTGGATGAGAAATGAAGAAACATGTTTCTTTTAGTCAGGAAGCAGACACATACTTAATAGCCCCCACCTCTTCAATAGCCCACAGCAGATGTCAGCACTTAAGAGATATAGAGATAGCTAGGTCTATTCATAAGCAAATGTCATCAACCAAGATCCATCTAAGGTAGGATTAGCCTTCAGCCATAATAGGAATTGTCCAAATCCCCTTCATGACATCATCACACAGCAAGATTCAACCTGGCCCCATGGGAAGTCTGACAACCAATCAGAATACATTTCTTACACAGGAACAGGAAGCTCCAAGGTGGGGCCCAAGAGAGGGTATAAATCAGTGGTGGGCTGCAGGCGGTACACCCCAGTACAGGCATACTGGAGCCTGCCCGGAGCACTAGACACCATTCCGGTATGGTGCTCCAGAGGGCCCACCCGCTTGCCCTCGCTCTTTACCTGTGCTTTAAGCTGTTGGCACTTCCGCACCTACGCAATGCTCCTGCAAGCAGCTGGAGCATTGCGGAAGCTTGCGGAAGCGTCACAGGTAGGTACAATGCATGTGCACACTGCGCACGCCCATGTGGCTGACACCAGGCCCTTTCCAACTGTACTGGTTGGAACGGGATCTGGAAACCACCACTGGTATAAATCTATCTCCCTCTCTCACCCAAATGGTTTTGTTTTTGTTTTGCTCAGGATCTCAAACCACTTGACTCTTACTGACTTCCACAGAGACATCCATTTAATTATCTAGGCATGATAAAACATTTTCAAATTTCAAATTTAGATCTCACCAACGGAAATTCTGAAATTCCTTTTACTGTTGGAAAGCATATTTGAAGAATTTAATCTATAGCTTATTTTTTTTATAGAAATATAGTTGCAAGAACTTGGAAAATAGAGTTAACCTATCTGTTAAGTTAATGCCCTTAATTTAAGAAGTATGCTAAATGCATTTGGTATGAATTAAATATATCAGATCACAAACAGATATTTATGGGGATTATATGTATGTATTGTTTTAACTTCTAAGCAGTATCCAATATGCTTGTTTCTACTTTTTAATGATGCAAGTGTAATACAGTAATAATTGGGACTCATTAAACATAATCTTATGGTCTCAAAGCATGATGAGACCATCACTTGGTGAGAGCAATCCTGGCAGTATTAGTTGTTAAGTGAGTATCTCATTTAAGAGAAATCTGCAACTGGAAAAAAATCTACTAAATAAAGGTATGCATTCATTTAAAAACTGAATTCTTGGATATTCTTTGAGAGTTTAAAAATGACAACAAAAGAGAAAAGTGCTGAAAAAATCTTGCTCATATATATCAAATAGTAGTAACAACTCAGCTGTGCATAAAAAAAGTTGAGCATTATAGTCTCTGGACTGCTGGGATAATCTATAAACACAAGGAACAAAGTTGACCCTTGATGTGATCTCTGTTCACTTCTCTCAAGGGACAGCAATCTAGATATATTGTTATAAAGTACAAAATAGCTTGTTGGAAGAGTTCCGAAAGGAAATCATTCTTACATTCATCCATGTTGCTATGGCAACGGAACCAATCTAGCTTTCCTAAAAAGGCTTTTATGTCACATTCTGTTAGCAAACTAATATGCATTAAAAACATAACTCAAAATGAAATTATCACTATGATCATTAAACTATTAAGCTAGGTAAAAGTGCATACCTTGTTATAAAAATTCACACTATTTACCTGGACAAAAATATTTCAAGTGACAATATCCAGAACTGAACAGTTGCTTATCATACCACATACATGCTAATATTAATATTGATGTGTACATATACTCTGTTTCCCTGAAAATAAGACCTTCCCAGATAATAAGCCCAATCGAGCTTTTGAGTGCAAGCACTAAAATAAGCCCTTCCCTGAATATAAGTCCTCCCTGAAAATATTATAACACAGCAGCAGCCACGAGGTAACCATGCTCGCCCCCTCTTACACCTCAAAAATAATAAGACCTCCCCAAAAATAAGGCCAAGTGCTTATTTTGGTGGTCAAAAGAAAATAAGACCATGTCTTATTTTCAGAGAAACACAGTAGTCCCCAATGTGTATGTTTACTAAATGATGCATATACCCAGTGGAGGGATTCAAACAATTTTACTACCAGTTTTGTGGGTGAAATATGGTTTGGTAAGATTGGGTTGGTGGGTGTGGCAGGGAAAGCATACTGTAAAATCTCCATTCCATCCCGATCAGCTGGGACTCAGGAGGCAGAGAATAGATAGGGATAGGGCTAGTCAGAGATGGCATTTACCGTGTCTCCGAACTACTCAAAATTTCCACTACTGGCTCTCCAGAACTGGTCAGAACCTGCTGAATACCACCTCTGCATATACCTTATATTCTATATTAAATTACTTAAATTACTATGCTCAATACTTTTGATAAATTTTATTTATCTTTTCATATTTATCGTCTTTTTTCATTATAATAAAAACTACTATATTTGTTTTAAAAACCACCTATTTAACTTAGACAAACACTACAAATACATTTGGAAAGTAAGAGATGGAAGCTATAGTCTGCACACTGATGATTTTCCTTTTAGATGTTCTCCAATATTTAGAGGGGGTCAGCTAGAACTAGGCAAACAGAAACAATTTCAGGTTGCCAGTATACTTTGGCACCTTGAACAGGTATTTTTAAATCATGAAATGATTCTTTCTTTAAAAAAAGAGTGCCTATTCTTTTCAGACAAAAGAACAAAGAGACATTCTGTCTCTTACATTTTGTAAGTAGTTGCTACATAAACATGAGAGATTACTGAAATATGGCTGCATTGTTTACTTACACCATCAGATGTAAAAGATACAAGTTCATATAGCAGCCGTTGCTAACATAAATTATCCACTCCCAATCTTAAAGTAATTCCACCAACAGATAAGAAATCAGATTGCTATTATCTTAATCATTTAATAAAGTGATGCCATCCAACAGATTGCCATTACTTTAAATACTGAACAAGTTCTTTGTTTTTTTTGTTATTTTAATTTTATTGTTTCAACATCAACACTAGTTTATCTTTAGAAAATATCTTAAAAAATTCCTTTTAATTATGACAAAATACATGGATTTCTGTAAGAGTGTAATCATATATTCCTTAATCCTTTGCAATAAAATCTCCAACAAATCTGTGAACTAAGGCTTATCCCTACTTGACCTATATTTCAGAAATGTTTGTAAATTGGAATAATTCAATATTCTATTCCTCTCAGCAAGCCTATTATAATACCAAGTACGACTCACAGCTTTTATATACATTATTCTCAGTCTGCATTATGCATACAAATTAGTAAATGTATTAGCAACCTGACATTCATAAGAATGTGGCCAATTTTACATTTTTACAAAACTCTAATTTCATGATGAAATATATTTCATTTTTCTTTTCAGATTTAGAAATAATAAACCCCATTGTACAAAAATATTAGTAATTTACAAGAATTAAATACCTACTCTTGAAAAAAAATACAGCATATTCAGGCAAACAAATTATAAACAATACACTCTCATGAATGCAAGAAATGGGATCAGATACCATTTTTTTTCCAAACATGTCAGTTTTACTTATAAAGAATAGAATACTGAAATAGAGAGAAAAGTAGATACCATATCTAATCTTGTTAAACATTAGGCTCAAAGTAAGAAATACTGTATGAAAATTCACCATGTTTTTATGTAACATCTAAGCATAACATTTGCTGATATTATCACATATCATTTTGAAAACATACCAACTACAGGTAGTCCTCAACTTATGACAGCAATGAAGCCTGCCCATTACTGCCAGAAATCAAGATAAACATTAAGTGAACTGCCTCATTAATGATCCTCCCATCCCTGCTCTCCCCAGTATATTCATTAAATGAGTTCACTGGTTGTAAAATAAAGCAGAGTGATTTAGGGTGGGGAAGGCGGGAGACGTAGTGCAGGAGCAAGCTCAACTACACCAGACCTCTAAGGCCTACCCCCACCCTCCGAGATCCCCAAGCTCCACTTCCTGCCCCTTGCCTTGTCCACAGCTCTAGGGGCCTTCTCCTATCCCACCTTGGAACTTGGGAGGTTAAGATAGGGAAGGAAGACAAGCTGCTCAGTTGCTGGGCCAGGTAGCACAATCCGAAAAGATATCTTGTCAGTTTTGTTTTCATCGCTTTACAGTTTTATCTTTCACAGCGTTAGCCGCACTACCTTTATGCTAGTATTGCTAATGCTGAGGAAGCTAAGAGTGCTAGTAAGGAAATCAAAATCCTTCTGGTTTTATTTTCATCACTAGTCTTAGGTCCCCTTGGGGAGTAAAGCTAAAATTGCTTTACTCCCCCAGTTTTTCCAAGGTTAGCACAAATGTAACATTGCTAGCAATGAAAGCAAAACCGATTGGGCCATGTGGCCCAGTGACCATCCAGCAACAGAGCAGTCTTTCCGACTCCTAACTGCCTGAGTTCTGGATATCTTCAAAAGGTAAGTGAATGAACAGTGACCAGGGCTGGGAAGGAGTGTGTGGAACCCACTGGGTTGGCAAAGCAGACCTTGAGCCTGAAAGGGCCTGGAGGGGCAGGATGGGGGAAAATAGGTGGGTGGCATGCTGCAGCATCTATGCAGTTGGCCATAAGGGCAAATCACTGTAGTGGCGCTAGAGGCATTGTAACTTTGAAATAGGGTTGTATGTAGGTTTGGGGGAATCTATGGTAATACTAAATGGTTGTTACATGCCATACCTCAAGAGCTACCTATACTCACTTTAATACTATTAAATATTATTACTAATGTTATTTCTTTAGAAAGATAGTTAGAACTGCAAAAAAAATAGGATATCTAGTCCTTGTAAAAAACCAAAAAAAAGGACAATTGGTAGTTCATTCTTCTAAACAAAAGAAGATTGGCTGTTACATTAAATAGAACAGGAATGAGAAGCGGATGTTGAGTATGCTCCTGAAACACAGCAGCTCTTTAAATTCTTTTACTATGACTTAATCTTTTGTCAATAATTAATTGCTTATCAGGACTTCTTGGTTTCTTATGAACTTGACTAATTGGTTACAGTCCTGCCTGCTGTGTGAAGAATAACATCCGAATTAGACATGGATGTCATGAAAATAAAAATGCTCAGTTAAGAATTTCCAAGAAAGTGAATCCTCCCCAAGATGGCTGCTGAATGGTAAGAGGCTCTTTCTCTCGTCAACAGTCTGCTGATTTTGCTGCCAAAACTGGTTCTCTGACTGTGCTACTTTCTGGATTTGAATGGGACCATTCAGAAATGACCTAAGACAGTTTTTGGATGGCCATGGACCCATCGGGGAAGAGGAGTCATGAAGATATCAGTTCCCTTTGGGAGCGGTGAGAAAGTTATAGGCATACATCTTTCTTTTCAGAAGTTTATTTTCTTAAGCATGCCTAGGTTTTAGCTTCACTTATTGAAATTTCTGTTTTTACTTTATTTTTTCTCTTAGTAAAAAATTGACTTGTTGGATGAACACTGGTTTATTTTAACCCCCTGCTGGACTCTAGCCATTCTTTCTTTTTCCTCTCTAATTTATGCTGTTATTTTAAATAACCTTTGTTCCCCCTCCCCAAAATAAGAAAAAACGATGTGTCCTTGGATGGTGAAAGTGCCTTCATTTTATGTATATTATTGGTTTTATACCACAAGGTTTTGGCATTTTTTAAGTTTGCAAAATACTTGGAGTTTCCTTTTATTAAATTAAATTTTTAATCTTGGATTGAGATATCCAGAAAAACATATTTTCTGCTTTTTCAGTGTATTTTGTTTCCAGGCTAAGTTTCATAGATCAACGATGTATCAGATTACAGACAAGCAAAGGAGGTTGATATCCATAAAAAGACCTTTTGGTAACATGCAATTTTTAGTCGACAGCTTTTTTAAAAAGTTTGATGAAATGGTAATGGCTATGGAAAATATTCAGCTGCATGTAGTTCTATATAAAGTAGACTCACAAAAGGAATGTGATTGGAAATTCTGGAAAGAAATATGGACTGTCAGATGTAGAACCAACTAAACCATTTGCATACCCCTCTCTGAAGTCTAAATGGAGAAGTGACAAATTAGTTTCTCTTTAGAGGACTGAAAGATTTGAATTTTCATATTAAATAGAAAAACCACTTTCATCTGGATTTGGTTGGGAAGATAGATCGATTATGAAAACTGAATTTATTATATTTAATTAGACAACAATTTATAAGAGATTGTATTAATAATCAAATGTGGATATTTGTTTCAGGATGAATTATTCTTATTTTCAAATTGGGACAATTTGGTTTAGAGAAGATGCTGTGGTAATTTTTTTTTACAAGTTGATTACAATAATAAGTTTGTTAACAAGGTTTTGACACTCTAACTTTTTTTATTATTGTTGTTCTTCCTGTTAACTATGTTACCATTAATATACTGATCCATATATTGTAGTATATGGCTCATTCATATAGTATATGGATGACAAGTCAATAATCTGCAAATAGATTAGATTTTTTTCTTGGACCTGTTTCGCAAGGGTTGAAAACTAATATTTTGTAATCTACTAATCAGCATTCAACTAAGGAAGATAATATGCGTGTATGTGTTGGGTTTTTTCTTTTTAACGCATATTTTTCAACATTTTGTTTGTTTTGCGTTTTTTTAATTGTTGGGACTTTTACATTTTTACTTTTTCAGAATAAAATAGAAAGTTTGAAAAAAAAAAAGAATTTCCAAGAAAGCACTGTTTCCTTTTTTCTTTATTACTGAAAAGTTTGTTACAACTTATGTTTTAAACTTTTACACTCTTCCTTACTTCTTCATTTCTACTTTTTATGCAAGTCTTAATAGTTTGTTTCCTCTTGAAACTATATTGCTTATATTCAAATGATTTCCTGATGACATAATTTTAAGATGAAGAATCTGAAAATTATTTTTTTTCTTTTTGTGATTTACCTGAAAGCATAGAAATAAGAAAAAACAAATTTCCTTCATTTTGAAGAATTCCAAGTTACAAAACCAAACCATCAGAAGATATTATTAATATATCAAGGACACAAACCTTTAAACCAACCTGTCATATTTTGTTTTGTGTGAGAAAATGATCAAGTGTAATTATTAAACCCTACTAAACAACAATTAAACACCATAATTAACCTCATTTCTTCACACATTCACCTCATATATTTAAGAGCTTGAAGAAATCTATATGAATGTGACAAGATATTGCTAAATTTAATCTCTATAATATCCTCCAATTCTGGTGTTGAGACAAATATGATCAATTTTGTAGGCAGAGAATGGTGAAGATTGATCATGGTGAGTCTCCACTGATTCTGCCTCTTTATCTCCAAAGTAGAAGGTGCTAGACAGAACAGTATTTCCTGCATATGCAATTATTATTATATTTTTATGCTGCCTCTCCTCCCATGTGTGTGTATATGTGTATATATGTCACCTCAAGGCAGCGAACACACCTAATACTACAGCCTCCCATTTCCCCAACAATAACCCTATCTGATAGTCAGACTGAGAGAGAGTGATTAGTCTAAAGCAGAGGTTCCCAAACTTGGCAACTTTAAGACTTGTGGACTTCAACTCCCAGAATTCTCCAGCCTCTGGTCTAAAGCCACCTAGCCATCTTTCATGCCTAAGGCAGGACTAAAACTCTGTCTCCTGGTTTCTGGGCCAGCACCTTAATCACTGCACAAACTGATTCTCACAGGAAGAGCAACATGTGAAGAGAAGTAAGATCTCTTTCTTGCCTCTGCTCCTATGGAGAAGAATTTCAGACAGGCCAAAAAATCTGCACCTGGCAGGTCAAAAAAGCCTGCTTGAGCTGATTTGTAGTGAGAATTTCCACTATAACCTCCTATAGGCTTAATCAATTTCAGCTCCTGGGAAATAAATGGACCAATGGACCAATTCAGCTTTGCTTGATGTAAGCCAAACAATAGTGTGAACCATCTTAATTCCAGATTCCACAGAACAGTCAGAGCTACAATAATATCAATGACAAATGAGATGTGAATTTCCCACAATACAACCAGAAAACCATCTTAACCAATCAATCACCCCTACAGGTTTGTGGTATCGCATTTTTCGGACTATAAGGCACACCCGAGTATAAGACGCACCATGATTTTGAAGAGGTAATTTTTTAAAAAAAAGTTTTATACACTGCAAGTTTTCCAAACCCTTTGTATGCCTCATTATTTTGCAAAAAAAAAAAAGGGGGGGGGAGGGGCATGCAGAGCTATGGGAGGCTTGTAGAATGCTCCTGGGAGATGGGGGGGGGAACAAAAACAGCCTGTTTTTTGCAAAAAAAATGCAAAGCTTTGGGAGGCATGTAGAATGCTCCCAGGGGGTCGGGGGAACAAGCAATAAATGGCCCATTTTATGCTCGGTTTTGCCTTCCATAGTTTTGCCTTGCTGGAGCATCACGCAGGCGCTATATGTGCTGCATGCGTGTGTGGAAGCACTGAAGATTTTAAAGTATGGTAAGGAGTGAGGGCGGGCAGGCCCTCCAGAGAACCGTACTGGAATGGTGTCTGGTGCTCCGGGCTGTCTCCGGTACGCCCATACTGGGGCGTACTTCCTGAAATCCACCCCTGCCCTAAACTGGACTGATATTTATTGTATTAGCACACAGCCAAAATTGGCAGACTTTCAGATGCAGCTTCTGCTCAGTGAGACTGTACTCCTACAGACCACAGCCATGCAATCTCCTGTGGAGTAAACTTGTGAGACAGATATGGGAAGATTAAATTTTCCCCTCCTCTCTCAGCTTTGCCACCTCAGCACAGTCATCCAAGATTAAATCCTGTGCAATAATATTTTGCCAGTAACTGATTTGGCATTAAAGAGCAAGATTCACAGGCACACTAGATAAGAACAGAAACTTTCAAAGAAAAAGAAGTAACTTACATGCTTATTCCAAGCAATTATATCTAAAATTAGTGCTTGTATTAATCATATTTATCAGGTATATATTATAAACAACTTCCTTTTGGGAATTACTCATTCACTGTGGTTTATTTGGAATGTAATATTGAACTAAACACATAGCTAATTCAATTAAACCATGGCTGAATTAACTTGAAAGGATCCATTTAAAATAATAGGCCTGAAATTACACTGAGATGCAAAATTCTATAGTTTCATATGTTGAGTATTCACCCCAAAGCAGGAGGGATAAACAGTTATAATAACAAGAATAATAATGCTAATAGCAATAAGCTAATTTACCTTTTTTGTACCATCTATACAGCTGGAAAGCAATTTGGTCAGGATTTGAAAATCTGCACATACAGAAAGACAGTGGATCAGATATTTCATTTAATTAGTTTCTCACTGTTATGTGCTACAAATAGATAAAATAAATATGATTGAAATCTTTGCAGATTGATTACAGTAATAATGGCTGTTTTCAGTATTTGCACAATAAATGTTGCTATTAAAAAGTTGCTGAAATTCCTATCCTTTAGAGTGCATAGTTCTAAAGGTACTCAATATGTTCTAAAGGTAATTAATATTGGAAAAAAAGTGCTGCATTGTTATGTAATCTTGCATCCAATTACAATCCTCAACAAAACCAGAAGTGATGCAAAACTTGAAAATCATCAAATTCCAAAAACCTGCCTCAAAATCTATGAGGCCCAGTATGAACTTTTTCAGCTACTCAAATAAATTAATCCAAATAATCCATACTATAATTGTGACATGGTAGAAACATGATGCTTCAAAAAGATAAATGTCTAACAGCCTTTTTTTGAGTGCTTGGAAACACATTCCCACTTACAATTGGTTACCAAGTACCCATGATTGCCATTTGGAACCTTCCCTGAAGACTTCCCCAGAAAATCAATGGAGAAGCCAGCAGGAAAGGATGACAATAACAGGGATTGGTGTTCCCCACCTATGCACTCTTCTCCAGTTCCTCTGTGCTCCATTTGCACTCCTTCAAATGAATTTATAATTCTAGATTTTCATTTTCTTTTGCCGTACAAAAACATATAAAATGGAATAGAATGCTAAGGAATTCCACAACACAACTATGGAAAGGTTAGGAAGGCCTCCTTCAGAGAATCATCTTCTGCAAAGAAGTGAAGAGTGGACAAAGAAATGAAATGATAGTTTTATAATTATAGTATTATAAAACTAAAAAAAACAATAGTCCAGGCTCCATTCCAGTAAACATATTCCAAAAGACATCACAAAGACATACTATTGTAGGCTGTTCAGACAAGAAGCAGATAAACTATGAAATTATTGGACAGATCATCTATCATAATGCCAGAAGTCTGTCTTGGTTCAAAAACCAAGTCTATTTATCTTGTTTTAGGAATTTTTTTGATCAAAAAAAGAAAATAGATCTTGGTTTTTCACAGCAGTCATAAGAATCACAAACTATCATTTGAAAATCCTATCCAACCGATCAGTGGTAGGATTCAAACAATTTAACAACCAGTTCTCTGCCCTAATGATTTCTTCCAATAGCCAGTTCGCCAAACTGCTCAGAAAGTTAACAACTGGTTCTCCCAAAGTTGTGCGAACTGACTGAATCCCACCAGATACAATTCATGTTTCTTCTGATAAAGTAGTTGTCTACGTGCATATGGAAGTTGGGAGAATATTAATTAAACCTGCATGCTTATGCTCTTTCTATGGTTACATAGAAACTTCGAATTACACAGACATATAGGTAATTTTTTTATTTAAACAATTTGAAATAATCCCAATTATTAAACATCTGGCCTGAATAAATTATAGATTTATGATCTAATTATAGATAAAGGTACTGACCAGACATGAGTGAGTGAGGCTTGGGGGGATTATTTTCTGCCCCCAAATATGTTCATCTGAACTTCAGATTTGGCAATAGCTGTGACCTCAGGAGAGGTCAAGGGGAGCTGTTATCTTTAGGCTCTAACCCACAGGCAAGTGAATGTGACATCTTCTGGCTTAGGTTTGGGACCTTCACTTACAACCACAATGGGACCAGAATTTCTATTGCTAACTAAGATGGTTGTTAAATGAATCATTCCCAATTTTACTTTGCTGTCCCACAGTTCTTAAGCCAATTACTGCAGTTGCTAAGTGAAACATGTTGTCGTTAAGCAAAATCAATGGAGAAGTAAGATTTGCTTATTGGAAGCTATCTGAAGATGATCATGGTACGTTGGGACAGTGCAACTGTCATAAACACTTGCTGGTTGCCATGCATCCAAATGTTGATTGCAAAATGCAAAGTGGGTTTGCAAAAGTTGTGTGAATCACTTTCATAAGTCAGTGGCTGATTTCAGGGCAGTTGTAACTCTGAATGGTCACTAAATGAACGGTTATAAGTTTAGGACTACCTCTAAAAGAATTGTTAACAATTAAATGGAGAAGCAGTCTATTCTTGGATGGTCTGATCAGTTGATTTGCTTGAAGGCTTTCTTGGTTTACACCAGTGGTAGTCAACCTGGTCCCTACCGCCCACTAGCGGGCGTTCCAGCTTTCATGGTGAGCGGTAGGGGTTTTGTCCGATACTGAAGCACTTTCCATTTTTAAAAAATTTAATTGACTTCCCTACTTTAAAAATCACCATTACTGTGTAACCGGTGGGCGGTTAGAAAATTTTACTACTAACAGAGATACAAAAGTGGGTGGTGAGTATAAAAAGGTTGACTACCCCTGGTTTATATTTTACTATAAAAATATAGCTTGTGAGAAAAATGAAGTTTGTTACTTGCTCCACTATAAATAGCTGGTAGATTCATATACGATATATTTGTTTTGCTATATAAAATATTATTTACCATATGACATGATGGAAACAGTTCAACTAGAATTGCTAAAGTATGCAACTGAAAATAATCTAGATATAAAGGGCAGCTTAAATTTGTCAGATTTTTATGAGCCCAGATATCATGGACAATGTAATTTACTCCTGGGAAAGCCTTTCCCAAAAAAGTTTTAAATGCCAGGAAATGTGCGTATATTTTTGGTGCAAAGTATCATGGGGTAAGGGTCAATGCTTCATAGCTCAAATTTCAATCAGGCTTCTATTTCAAGCATTACTTTAAGAGGCAACAAGGAATACTCCAATTTTCAAAAACTCTCCAAAGCATGTCAAGCATGAATATAAATAATCTGAATTATTATTTACTTTCTCACACATCTTTAAAATACAGAAGTGTAAAAGGATACAATGAAATGATCAAAATGCATCTGAAACTCTTCCGAGGCCATTCCTATCCAAGTTAGACATAATGCTGCACATTTATAGACCAACATATTTATTTATATGTACTATTAGTTATTGGGTATGTCTTTAAACTGAGATGTGGTAACTGGAAACGTATGTAGGAATGTGTGACTGTCTCCCTGTTTTTCCCAAAATATATTACGAAGGCAGAGCAAAAGAGAAACCTATCACTTCCCGCTATTTTCCATTGCTCCCAAATCCTCCCCCATTCTTCGTATAAATACAAAAGAAAATATCAACCTCACTCATGCATGGGACATAGACTCTCACATACAATAAACAAACACACACACAAACAAACAAACAAACATAGCCTTACATAGACTTCTGTAAGGCTTTTAACCAAGTGGACCATAGAGCAACTTCCTTGATAAAAATGGAAAAATGTGATTTCTCTATCAAGCAGATTTGCAGCTGATTCTATATAAAAGTAAAGTGTGGGGATAGAAATTATGTTCTTCAGGTTTGCAGACAACAAAAAGTTGGGGAGAGAATGATCTGCTAACACCTTAGAAGACAGTACAACCATCTTGCAGCATCCTCCCTCCACAGGATAATACAATACAATAGCAGAGTTGGAAGGGACCTTGGAGGTCTTCTAGGCCAACCCCCCGCCTAGGCAGGAACCTTATACCATTTCAGACAAATGGCTATCCAACATCCTCTTAAAGACTTCCAGTGTCTGCAACCGTTCTTCATATGTTTTAGTCTCCAGTCCCCTCATCATCTTTGTTGCTCTTCTCTGCACTATTTCTAGAGTCTACACATCTTTTCTACATCGTGGCGACCAAACCTGGATGCAGTATTCCAAGTGTGGCCTTACCAAGGCATTATAAAGTGGTATTAACACTTCATGTGATCTTGATTCTATCCCTCTGTTTATGCAGCCTAGAACTGTGTTGGCTTTTTTGGCAATTGCTGCACACTGCTGGCTCATATTTAAATGGTTGTCCACTTGGACTCCAAGATCCCTTTCACAGTTACTACTATTGAGCAAGGTACCACCTATACTGTACCTGTGCATTTTGTTTTTCTTGCCTAAATGTAGAACTTTACACTTTTCACCTTGAATTTCGTTTTGTTAGATAGTTCATGTTTGTCAAGATCCTTCTGTATCTTAAGCCTATCTTCTGGAGTGTTGGCTATTCCTGCCAGCTTAGTGTCATCTGCAAAAGTGATGTTATAGTCATATTTTCAGGGACTTTTTAAATACCTTCAGGGTTGGGCCAGGGGGTATTGTGATAGAAGGCAGCTGCCACAGCAGGAAATGCTGTTGTCTTGGGTCTCAGCAGAAGGAACTTGTAACATGCATCTTGTAACATGCTGTTTCAATCAGACAGGTAAATGTAACAGGGGAGGTGATCTTTTAAATAACCTGCTACTTAACTCAAATGCAACTCAATATTGAGAAATTCAGGGTTCTGCTCTCAGAAAAACCAGAAGTACAAGACTGCCACAGTAAGATAGCCAGGTTGAAATGATATGCCTGTATACGACAGCCAAAAATCAGAAGGAATATGGTAGCATCTTTTCATATTAATCAATTTTATTGAAGTGCATACATTATTGTCACTTCTTCAAATACACGGAGTGGTTAAACTGAAGCAGGATTTAAATATGAAACAATATGTTAAAAAGTCATTGTATTTTGGGGGATCTTCTGAAACAGCCCGGACAAGGTCCCTTCCAATTCTGTTATTCTGTTATGTGAGTACAGCAAAAACTCATACTCATCCATCATTAATTTACTTTTGTAGTAAGATACTGTATATCTGCATATCAGTGGCATAGCTTATGGATATATACTTAGTGTACAATATGCCATTGTCTTCAAGGTTGACCAAATACAACACTTCTCAACTTTGAAACATCTCTTTTTTTTACTTGAGATTCACTGATGACATTTTCATCCTCCAGATTCTGGAAATGAGTCTCTTATCAAATTTCATTATAGTCTCAATCTTCCAGCCTACCATGAACCTCAGTCTCATCCTATCTAGAGAACAAGCCATCCTGGAAACCTGAAATAAGAGTTTCCCTACTGTTTTATTCCAAGATGGATAGAAACCATACTGGATTTTTGTCTCTGTTTTTATTTTTGCTTATTTTTTATCTACTTTCCATTTATTTACTTATTTAAACTGCCACCCATCTAAAATAAGAAACCCTGAGCCATTGACAAACAGCAAAGAATTATAAAACTATAAAAAGTGCAATGTAAAATAATCATACTACAATAATCAAGGTATATTCCAAAAACTGATTAATACCAAACACATATAACTAAACACCACTATTATAGTGGTCCTGAGGGGAAAAGCCACATCATTTTGACCTTATGGAAGGCTAAACGGGTCTGGATCTTTTTTAGATAAGGAATAACCTTAAATACTTCCTTTCAGGAAAATATAGAATAAAGAACAAAAAACAATAGGAATAGAGCTGTGCCTTCAGTAGTGGGATTCAAAAATTTTTATTACAGGTTCTGTGGGCCTGGCTTGGTGGCCATGGCGTGGCTTGGTGGGCGTGGCTTGATGGGCGTGGCAGGGGAAGGATACTGTAAAATCCCCATTCCTTCCCGATCAGCTGGGACTCGGGAGGTAGACAACTGATGGGGGTGGGGCCAGTCAGAGGTGGTATTTACCGGTTCTCCAAACTACTCAAAATTTCTGCTACTGGTTCTCCAGAACTGTCAGAACCTGCTGAATACCACCTCTGCGTGCCTTGCTTTAAATATATAGAAAAGTATTTTAGATTGGGTCAGTATATCATCTGTCTTTAAGTAACTAAACGTTTTCTTGGGATTTTCCAAAAGTCCTCTGCAGCTGCAGTTTGTTCGCAGGAAAGGTATGCATTTAGTTAAAGAAGTTGTAGAACATGTTGTTTTTCTCTGCATATTTCAAAGCAACTTTTTGCCCTTGAATGCAAACTGCTGTGAAACCCTACAGAAAAGAAGTTTCTTCATTTATATTAGGAAATCAAACAAAAATTTAAGATGTTTTATTTTTCAGAATCTTTGCTATTTTTAAGCCTTGACTTAAGGCTTATTTTCACATATTTTAAATGAGATGTAAGAAAAATGCTTTTTTTCTGAAGTAATATTTTCTCTTGCTGACGCTTTATGACCGCCTCATCAGATCACTTCCCAAATATTCTTTAATCAAAGCTTTGTGCTTCAGGCCTTAAGTTTTGTAGTCCAGGTTCTATCTTATATCAGTGACATGACTTTTATATAAAAAGCCTACAATCCTAATTTTAGTTTATGTGCTAATTATTGTGAGAATGTTCCAATGTTATATTATTGTTTTAGATGAAAAATTGCAACCAGGATTCATAGATTTTCCTTGCTATGAGAGTTACCAGGAATTATTTTTAAATCCTTATTGGAATGCTAAACACAATCTATTAATATAACCTTTTTCCATTACTGGAGTTGTCTCCATGGAACAATATGTAATTCTATAGTGTCTCAGGCTAATTGTGTAATAAAAGGCAGATAAAAGAAATAATTTCCTTTTGGCACATTAACAGCCCCTTAAAGGAATATTAAAGAATTGTATTTAAAAATGTAGGATTTTTAGTCAGTACTTCTTTTATTTTCAAATTGTCCAGCCATTTGGTGTTTGGGATAATAAATGAAGTAACATTACAATCGTTCAAAGGCTTCATATATATTATCTCAGTAATCCTTACAATAAGCCTGGAAAGCAAGTCAATATTACACTGAATATAGAAACGTGTTTTACAAAATATGTGATTAGAGAGTATCATCAATTTACCAAAAAAAAAAAAAGGTAGGCTAGAATGAATATTGGAACCAGTAATTTCATTTTTAAGCATTAAACTACTATAAGTAAAAGGATTTGTTTATTTGTCTATCAAATTTACAGTATATAGCATCCATCTTAGTGAAAGTATATAATTAAAACAATAAATGTATATTTAAAAATTATTATTATATATATATATATACATAGATACACAAGGCATGAGACAGAGTGAAAGTTATGGAGTGAAAATGATGGACACATTTCAGGATTTCCCCAATATCCTGGGGTCCCCTGGCCTGATATATAGCCAGGTCTTAAGGAAGTTCTGGAACTTTAATAGGGTTGGAATTAAACTCACTACAAGGGGGAAGAATGTTCCATAAGGCGGACACCATGGCAGAGAAAGCCCACCTCCTGGGACTCATGAAGATGAATTATCTACAAAACTTCCTGCAAACATGCCTTCTCTGCCAGATATGATGAGACAGGCAGATACGATAGGAAAAGGAGGTCCCTCAGATAACCCCGTAAAGCATCATCCCAGGAAGGATTACATTAAAACCAGCTCCTTGAATTGGACCTAGAAGTAAACTGACAACTAATGCAACTCATGGAGCAGAAAGGTAATGTGTGCTGTTCTAGGAAAACACATAACTGTCTATGATATTGCATTCTGCATTATGTGGTGTTTCCAGATACTCCACACAACCCTAGTCTAATTTTTTAAAATTTATTTAATTTTATACGCTGCCCATGTACCTCAAGGTAATTGAAGTTAAAGGACGATGGGTGACTGCAAACAGAGAACCCAGATCCAGGAAGGTGTGCAAATGGTGCACATTTTACAGAGCTATGCAAAGACTCTCCTAGACATGACCTCTGTCTTCTCTGGATGATTTGGGATAGTTTCGTGACCATTATGATGGCCATGATCCCACCTATAGAAAAGGCAGATTGAAGTTCCCCAAGATCATCAGTCTGGGGAGGTCTATTTCCAGCCGAAAAATGGAGTCAAGGAGATCAAGTAGGGAGGTTGTGGTGAAAGATGGCAACAATCCCAAAGGAACCCTAGAGCTGAATGTAATGAATTGGGGCTTGTTTCATAATGATATTTCGCAATAATGAACTGTGATTAAGCATCCCTGGAAACCATGAGAGACCTGGATTACAATCCCAACACTTCCAGCCCTTGCCCTGGGTCTCAGATGATACTACATTCAAAATCCAACTCTGAAAGAGCTACCCTCCCTTCCTAATACAGCCACATCTCAATAATACATGCCAAGCTGGCCCTTTCATCATTTAAATAACTAATGAGTAAGGCCTTATTACAAACCAACTTGACATTTAGTAAGGTAAAGGTTTCCCTCGCCCATATGTGCTAGCTGTTCTCAACTCTAGGGGGCAGTGCTCATCTCCGTTTCAAAGCTAAAGAGCCAGAGCTCTCCAAAGATGTCTCTGTGGTCATGTGGCTAGCATGACTAAATGCCAAAGGGGCACAGAATGCTGTTACCTTCCCACCAAAGGTGGTTCCTATTTTTCTACTTGCATTTTTACATGCTTTCAAACTGCTAGGTTGGAAGAAGCTGGTGCAAGTAATGGGCGCTCACTATGTTACGTGGTGCTAGGGATTCAAACCACAGAACTGCTGACCTTTCTGATCAACAAGCTCAGCATCATAGCCACTGAGCCACCGTGTCCCCTTTTGGCATTTAGTAGCACCAGTCAAAGGTAAGGCTTCTGAGAATCTGTTGATTAGGGGATGGTGATGGAATCCTTAGACCAGGGAGCTGGAACACAATTTTATATAAGGCAAAATCCCCACATCTCCTGAGAAGGCCTGCTTCCTTTCTGCACTACATCTTCCTATGCCAGTCATCATGACAATATTTTGGCCTGTCCCTATCTCCTCAACAGCTGCCTCATCCCAAAATACAGGGCCTCCCATTCCCAGGACAAGGAATGCTATCATCAATGCTATCATCCATCATTCCTGGAAGGGGAAGCCAGGGCCCTAAGGCAATTTATCTTTCCTTGCTCTCAGCACCATCGAGGCACACAGCAACAACCTTCCCACTCCAATACAACTACTCATATTAACATTCATAGGCACCCATTCCCTGGTGCTCTCATCAGCTGGTAGAAGACTCCCTTCTCTTTCAGCTTCCACCAATTTGTCTTCTGGATCTCACCCATAAGAAAGAAGTAATCCTCAATACAAAGTGATCAACAGTCAAGCACTTAGGCATTTAATTGTTGGATGGAAGCCATGTCATTTTCTTCTTCTTTGGAGCCACCAGAAGAGACAGCTGTAGGCCTCCACAAGGAAAAGGGGTTCACAGTAACCCATCAATCTACTGCAATTCCCTTTACCTGTCCATACCTCCATGTCCAGCAGCAGAGCACATGGTACAGGGGGGAGACAAAGAGCTGCTGATCTACAAGAACAGACGGTACAGAAAACTAGAAGCATCTGAGACCACAGACACACAAAAACAGCTGAGAACACAAACAGAAGCAGCCCAACCTCTGATGTGGCCAGTACTCTAACCTGCTCAACCAGGAAGCATTTCTCCAAAGCAGCATAAAGCATAAGTTGTATGAGTAGCATGGTAGAATTGCAGCATGACTACTGGTAATCATTTTTAAAATGCTGTTTCATATCTTTTACAGCTTAAAAACTGTAAAAACCAAATTGAAGTAAAAGTTTTAAAAAAATCAGAGTAAAAATATAGTGATATTACTAGATATCTGCTGTGAAACTTTTTTTAGCATCATCATCATCATCATTATTATTATTATTATTATTATTATTATTATTATTATTATTATTATTATTAACTTGATTTGTATACTGCCCTCTCTCCCGTAGGGACTCAGGGCGGTGCACAGGAATAATAGAGGATACAATACATATAAATACAGTCAATAGATAAATTTAAAATTAAATAAAATAAATTTAACCTGTGTTAAAATAATAAGAAACCCTATTAAAATGATAGTAAAAACACACCATGCCAGGCCGGCCGCATGAAAAAAGTAAGTCTTTAATGTTCGCCGGAAGAGGCAAAGGTCCGTGATGGTACGATGGTCAGGGGGCAGTTCGTTCCAGAGAGCTGGGCCCGCCACAGAGAAGGCCCTTCCCCTGGGAGCCGCCAGCCGGCATGAATAGGGAAGCACAGAAATTGGAAACCTTGTCCTGTTTCAAACTCAGAGTGAAACAAACTAATATCAAACACCAAACAAACATCAAAATATTCAATTGGAAGGTGTACTGAGGACTTTCGACATATTATGAAAAAACTCGTTAGAGAAGGGTCTACTCTGGGAAAAGTGGAAGAAGATGACCAACAGCAAGATAGACAGACTTATTTACAGTGATGATGGGTGCACTATTAGAAGAGCTGATAAACAGGTACTGTGTTTCCTGAAAAATAAGACAGGGTTTTATTTTCTTTTGAACCCCAAAATCAGCACTTGGCCTTATTTTTGGGGGGGTGTCTTATTATTTTGAGGTGCAGGAGATGGTAAGCATGGTCATCTCATGGCTGCTGCTGTGTTACAATATTTTCAGGGAAGGTTTATTTTTTGCGGAGGACTTATTTTAGCGCATGAGTGCAAAAGCCTGATTGCTCTTATTATCCAGAGAGGTTTTATTTTGGGGAGAAGGGTAGGGACTAATCGTAATTAAGAATATATATATATATATATATATATATATATATATATATATATATATATATATATATATATATATATATATATACATACATACATACATACACACACACACATACACACATACATACATACATACATACTTGTTAAGAGTCAGCACTGGTTTGATGCCACTTAATCAATCAATCAATATAGAGGAAAACCAACTACTCAAAATGAAGACAATTTGCTAATGGGATTTTTAAATACAGTTTTAAAATATCAAAATAATTGACTATAAGAAACAATAAAAAAAGCTCTGTACTTATCATTGAAAACTAAAATTGTTTGTATTAAAAACTGATGTGAGAAAAACGCTGACCCTTTATATATTCAATTTCTTTAAACAGCCCCCTGGGGTGCTCAAAGAACAAACTACAAAAAAGCAGACCTAATCACTTTAACATCCTTCCAATTAGCCCAATCTCCTGGACTAAACATGAACAGCATTAGCCTGAAGATACAGAAATTAGGTAGGTACAAATTGCATTTTCTTCCATTCTTATAGGGTTTTGTTAATATTCTGATTAAGTTAAAACAAGAAGATTCACTTTTCTCAACTTTTATTAAGCATTATCACCCCAACATATTTTATTTTATTTTATTTGGTTTGTCAAAGATGAACAAGGTAACAGGTATAAGTATAAACATGGACATGAACAAAGGAAATGAGTACAAATAAATGGGGACAGCAGGACAGGGATGGTAGGCACGCTGATGCGCTTATGCACACCCATAATTGCATTACCAAGATTAAGAAAATTATCTACCACTATTTGCAAAGACATGTGTGCAACCTACCTAGGAGGTGAAAGAAATTTGTTATTCTTTACTTAAGTTTTAGCTTGTACGTAATGGCAGCTCTGTTTTTGAACTGCATGATCAATACCAATACTACAGAGTGACACACCGAGTGCAAAGTATAAAAGCTCAAAAAGTAGTCCAAACCAAAAATCCTTGTATTTGTGATGTGATCAGAACCACAGTAGCAGCTCATCATGAGACAATAGAGCACATCACACAAACAATACAAAAGCTTATCAAACAATCAAACCAATATTGTATTAAAAGTTCTTAGCATTTATATAAGTTCACCATATATTTATATAATTTCAGTACACAGACATTCCTTTGCATTACCCATCTGAAAAATAAAACAAGTCAAATACACTGTTCATCAAGCACAGTTTCATTTATTCATAGCAAAGTTGTTGTTTTAAAAATGGAATATTACCAATAAGGCTAACAGCCATCCAACTACAGAACTCTTCCTTTTTGGTTCTATGTTTATTTGCTGCTTTCCCTTTCAAACGCCAACCCCACATTATCCCAACCAGACTAAACCAATAGCACCAGAGGTATATGTACTGGTTAGACTGGGGGGAAATGGAGTTTAAAAAAGCCACAAAGCAGACGAATTACAGTGCTTGGGATAGACAGAAAACTTGCATAGATGTTGCTTGCAACAGCCAAATTGTTCAAACATATTGTTAAAGATTGGAAGGTTTCAAATATTTCAAATTCAAAATGTTTTACATATCCTAGAATGAAACGACTCTTTCCCAATGGATGTAGAAGAAGAAAAACATGCAGTACTGATGATTTTGAAAGAACGTAAATGAAGCACCCTATTCCTAAGTATTTTTTCCGCTGTTTGTTATGCATAGAGAACTCACTTGATTTTAGTAAAAAGCAGCATTAGACTTCTAATCATTTCGTGTTTCATATTCATCAAATGTATAAAAAAATGAGTTCATAATAGTGACAGGTGTGGGAAAAATCAGTTTAATAAAAAAATGGAAAGAGGCAATGTGGGATGTGCAGCTATACCAGTGATGGCGAACCTATGGCATGCGTGCCACAGGTAGCACATGGAGCCATTCGGCAGGGCACGCCGAGGCGTTGCATGTACGCGCTGGCCAGCTGATTCAGCCATTTTTAAAGCCATTTTTCACCCTCCCCAGGCTTTATAGGATCCTGGGGAGTGTGAAAACAGCCCTCCGGAGGCTTTAGGGAAGCTGCTGAAGCCTCCGGAGGGCCTCCAGGGGGGCTGTTTTTGCCCTCCCAGGCTCTTATAAAGCCTGGGGAGGGCAAAAAAAGCATGTAAAAAATGGAGGGGAGCACCTATCATGCATGCATGCACACTGGAGGGGGGCACATTGCATTATGGGTGCGGCACGCTGGAGCACGATCCTCCCGCGCTCCCCCCTCTTACGGCACACGAGCCTAAAAAGGTTCACCATCGCTGAGCTATACTATTGAATTTATTGTTGTTTTTTTAAAAAAAAACACCTTTCCAGTTTTTTTTAAATAAGATAACTTATTTATAAAAGGTTCATTATCATCACCATATTTAAATTGTTACCTTATTTATCATATAAATATATACTGTTAAATGATAATATCACTTTATTTTCAGATCAGTGAAATCCTGCCCATAGAAAAATTAAGCCAACAGAGAATATACTATTGTAGTTAATTAAGAATAACGTTAAATGTACTTTCAGGGTGCTTGGCAGCAATAGGATTCTCAGAAAGATCATCTGAGTATCTTCAGTAAGATTATTATCGATGGAAATTTTCTTTAAATTACAGTTTACCTTTATGCAACAATTGTGGTAAAGAAGTAACCTGTTAGAGTACACATTCTAGATCCAACAAGTAGAAACAGCACCTTGTACAAATTGAACAGGTGGCATACAGTCTGTTCTAGAACATGTCTAGATTCTATGGCATATGTTCTTTTTAATTTGCTAGACATGGAAGGCTTTGCAGAATGTTAGTATTTTAAAAAAATATTGCAACTCTGTTTTGCATAAAACAATTTTTAAAAAAAATATGTAATGACTATAATTAAACATAGTTTCAAGCAAAAAAAGGACAATTTATATTAATTGAGTTTGTATAAAATCTTTTTAAATGCTTTAAATTCTTTGTACATGCATTTTATATATCAGCATCACATTTTAAAATGAGCTAGCAGCTATTTAAAGTCAATATGGAACTTTTTTCCCAAAAGAAATGCTATTTTTTACCTCTAGTTTCTGTCCTCAATACTTAAACCATTTCTCTTAAAACAAAAATGTTACAAATTTGTAAACTGTTAACAATATCAGAAAAGTACAAACTTATACATGATTTATTTCACAATATAAATAATACTGTATATGGTCCTATGATTGGTAAAAATGACTTTTGTTTTTAATTCTATTATCTCTACCTTATTTTACAGAGAACATCTTTCTAAATGAAAGAAAGCCATTGAAAAGATATATTCTTATCCAAAAATAAATCTATTCAGCTACAGTATTCTGTTTTTTCACTCAACTAAAAGATTATTTATTCAACTTTAAATATTTACATTGTATTTAAAAATGACAAAGAAATGCTACAACAATATCATTTTGAAATATCTACAGTACCATTGCCTATGTTACAGTACCCGGCACTGCATGATGATTAGCTTCAGTATAGTCAGCCACAAGTGAGATTGCACTATAATGTTAGTCTTAAATATATTACAGGTAGTCCTCAATTACAATGATAATTGAAATGCAAAGATGCAAATTGGTTAAACAAATGTTTCTACAGATTAACAGAGTTGGAAGGGACCTTGCAGGTCATCTAGTCCAACCCCTGCCCAAGCAGGAGACCCTACACCTGCCTCTACCTAGGATTGAACTCGCAACCTCCTGATTGGGAAGCGAGAGCTCCACCTCTAGGCCACAGCATGTACTTATAAACATTTGCTACAAACAACGTATCACCATGAATGTTCCCAAGCTATCACTCTATATAAAGGTGATCAAAAGTATTTGTATTAATTTACCCAAGCATTTCCTTTCTCTAGATACTATTTTTAATGTCCATAATCTATTCTTTTCTTCTTGCCTGTACATGATATTCAATGCAAGGCTAGTTCTACACACAAATTTTATAGCTTTTTGTACCAATCAGTAAATAGTTATTTTATATTCTATACTATTTTATACATGGGGACAAGTATCAATCACTTCAATTCATTTAAATTTCAAACCTGACTATACAGAGGACTGCAATTAAAGTAGAAATTATTTCCTAGATAGAAATAAAATGAAAACATCATGGTAAAATTACAATTGGTTTTGAAATTAGCTCTTAATTTTACAACACTTTTGTAAGTTCTTTTACAACTATTATTGTTATGAAACTTCAATTATTGTTTTCTACTTTTCCCATATTTTTTCAAGAAAAGCACCTATAAATGTACTGAAACTGTTAGCAAGCATAATTAATTAGCAGAGTTTTATCTCTAAAATATGTTTTCAAGATAAAAAGAAAAAAACCTTATTTAATAAATGTAAAAATATTCATCCAAAACAAATATTGATCTCATCTGGAAATTTCCTAAGAATTAAATACAACAAAGGCAAAATAAATTTATCTACACAAGAAAAAAGTGTTATTTATACTAACATATAGTTGTCATTCAATGACAGCATGACTGTAGTGACAAGAGAAAAATGCTACTTTATGACTGAAGTTTTATATGCTGGTCCATCTGAGTTTTACTTCCAGAATAAGACCTATTCTAAAATCTCTGAAATGAAAATAAACCCTTCTTATTTAAAAAAAAAACCCAAGGACAATATCTAAATATTAAAAGTAAATAGGCTAATGCTAGAGTTAATGGATTTGTTTCAATGTGTCCATATTCTCTGCTTCCTCTAACTCTAAAGTTATCCTATACTCTTTACTGCTCTCTGCGTTTAATCAAAACTGATCTGAAATTGTTCATATGTAGCGTATTTCATAGCCATAGCTGACTTTGTAATATCAATGATGTTATTTTTTTTAAAAAAAACACACACATTTGGATAAACCTGAAGGTATGGAAGATATTTTATGTACATTCTATATACATTGTCCTGATTATAAATATATTACGATATGTCTTTTGCTTAATGTATTATAGGACAAAAAGATGGTGCTTTTATTTATTTACCCACCCATCTCATCAATAGTAGTAACTGGGCAGTGCGCACTTAAAATAAAATATGCAAGTTTATAAAAATGTACCCACACACACACACCCAAGTACTTAGCAATGTTAGGCACTGTGCTTGGACCAAGAAGCAGATTTAAAAAAGGGCTAAGAATTTGAGAGAATCAAAAAGTAGATTTAGACCTTACTAAAATAAAAGCTGGGTTTATTAATTGCTCCCCATCAGATAATCATTGTGGTTAACTCCACTTTTAAAAAGTATAAAATGCTATGCTCTTGCAGTATAGTAAACGTAGGTTTAAGGTTAGAATCCACACTAGGCATCCTTGGCCATAATGCCAGAGCCCCAGCATTTCAGAGTACTACCAGCGCAATCAGTGTATCTACCCTGATTGTGCAATCCTAGGTTACTACTCTAATTCATCAAAACTTTAAACATAGCATTACTTTGGAGCTCTGCAGAAAATTAAATTAGAATATATTTTAATTACCCATAAAAACCATGTAATTACCCATAATACACCAGGGTGATGCTACACTAGGATCATTATGAGTTATTAAAATAGAAGAGAGTTTGCAATTGTCCCACACAAATTACTGTCTTCTGAATTACATGTCAGCTTGCCTATAGAGATTACCAAGAGGAAAGGAATTTTGTTGGGGGCTAGTCAGACCTGGAACTGTGTTGGTGTCAGGCTTCTCCAACCAGAACACAGCAGTAAATTACAACTCTCCGACACTTCGCAGCTTAGTTCGACCTTGCAGCTTGACTTGGCAGAAAGCTCACAAGCACAGCTCAGCTAGATCACAATCTCTTTGCAGATAAGATTTAACCCATGGACAGCAGTTACCTATTGCTGCCCTAAGAAATCAGGACATTTATGTATTTGTAAAGGTTAAAATTTTGAGGTTCTTCCTCCCACCATTATACATGGTGCTGGCTTTGAAGTCCTGGGTGGTGCTATTTACATTGCAGACATCTCTACCCTGGGAACCGCTAATTCCCGGCTTGTCAACTTCAATCCTTGCAAATCACTAATCAGCAGAGATCCCATAGGATAACATGCTTGAATTTACAAGAGATTATGATATGACTAGATACTCCATAACGTATTACCCTTTTCAGAAACATATTCCTATCATAGAGAGATTATTCGGGAAGGCTGAATTTTATGTATTCTTTCCTTTAAGCCAGAAAACTTTGAGTCAACAGATATTTTTTTAGAACCATTCATAAATCTCTGATGCAACACTGGACCTCAAAATATTATCCTTTATTGGAGGCGGGGCAATAGATGAAAAATATATGTCTCCAAATTTTATCACAGGGTTTATGATTAGGAGTTGGCTTTTTCCACTTTCTGAAACATAGTCCACATAGTATGCTGTAGGTTAGTAGAAACAGGGAAAATAATTCTTAGAAGAAATTTAAAATAAAAGAGCAGTAAGAATTTATTTGGCCGTAAACTAGGATTTTACTCTATGATGAAAAACGTTATTTATAATATAATTTGATGATCTACCCTTGCACTATGCTTTTGTACACAGAAAGTCAAAGTAATATTAAGCCAATTTTATGATATGATAAGCTAATGGAAAAAAGAGATTGCAATGAAGATCATGAAAAGGACAAAGGACAAGAACAAAGAATTTGAAGGGAGAAAAAAGTAGAACGTAGCAGAAGAATGCAAAATAGACATATGCAGAAGATAGAAAGTTAATCAAAAATGAGTTCACATAGGTAACCTACAATTAGAGATATTTTCATAAAATCTAAATCTCAAAATAAGGTAAAGTTGGTAAGAGAGAAGACCAAAAGGGTTTCTTGAAATATATTTGAAATAAAGAAAAAAAATAGAATATTAAATTTATATTCTAATATTGCAACTATTTGGAGGCTGTCAAGCTGTTTTCAAGAAATTTTGGAATATTCTGAAAAATCTCAGAACATACTAATCTGACTATTTCAGCAATGGTCCATTGATTCCCATACCTTCCAATTTTCCAGAAAACTGATGAAATAGTCTGGAGTTCTTAAGAATACCAGTTATAAAATGGTAGGTTATGTGTACACTGTAATAGGATCTGTAGTAAGAAAAAGTCCTCAACTGAACTTTTATTTCAGTTACTAGGGTATACCTCTTTACTCTGAATAAATTTATACGAATAAAAGGAGTTAATAATTGCATGGATGAAAATATATACCTTATCTTTGAGAGATGGAGTATGGGTGAAATGCCAAACAACTGGAAGATAGCAAAGATTGTTCCTATCTTCCAAAAAAGATAGAAGAATTTGGTCAGGTTACCATTAACAATTAGGAAGTTCCTGAAACAAATCACAAAGGTGCTTTTTCAAGAGGCAACTGGATTTTCTGTTATTTTTTTAAAGACGTTTTACTTCTCATCCAAGAACTTCTTCAGCTCTGATTAGATGGTGTGGAATCATGACCTGGATGACTGAGAATCTCTATAGACATTTACTGAAGCAAATCATAAAACCTATGATTTCTAGGCTATAAGCACTATAAAAACAATGTGCTGATTATCAGACATTAATATAGAGTTGTTGGCAACAAGCCTTGCTACATTGTAATTCACTGTTTCATTTGGTAATTTCTAAGTAAACTATAGGAAAGGTATTTGATATAATTTATCTTGCAGAATTGCATTTCATAAAGTATGCTATAAAAGTCTATATAGCAAGCTAACTAAGTATGGACTGAATATGGCATGGCAATTAATGAGAGTGTTCAACATTGTCAGTTTAGTCCTGGGACCTATACATATTAACATATTGTTTAATTATATGTATAAGAAGATGGAAGCAATGCTTATCAAATCTGCAAGGAACACAAAATTGGCTGAGAGAGATAACACCTAAATTGAAAATCTCTGGATTAGGTTAGAGAAATACATAACAATGACATTTAATAGAAAAATGCAGTTATACACTTAGAAAGCAAAAATTAAATATTTAAAAGCAGGGTCTTATTTTCTTTTGATCCCTGAAATAAGCACTTGGCCTTATTTTTGGGTCTTATTATTTTTGAGGTGCAGGAGGCAGTGCAATATTTTTGGGGAGGGTTTATTTTGGGGGGGAGGGCTTATTTTAGTGCATGCGCTCAAAAGCCTAATTGGTTTTATTATCTGGGGAGCTTATGTTCAAGGAAACAGTAGCAAATAGAAATATAGTACAAATATACCATATTTCATCTTTTATTTTTGTATAACTCTAATTAAATAGGATTTTGAAAATATCTGAAGCAAGGGTCCCCAACCCGCACTGCAGCCCATTATGGGCTGTGGGTGGTTTGGAAGTGGGCTGCACAGGTGACCAGCCCATTGCTTGCACAGCCCTTTTCCCCTATCCCCTCCCTCACTGGGCTGCCAAGCCATAAAGGTTGGGGAATTCTGATCTAAAGTATTTATTCCTCCCTCTAGATATTGGAGACTCTGGTCACTTGCCAATAACTGTAGTGGAAAGGTGAAAAATATGAATGGTTGCATAAACAGTTTATATATTGTTCTACTTAGGAGTTACACTTCATTAAAAAATAAATTGCAGGAGAGCACAACACTTATAGAACACCTAAATTTGTTTGACAACAGTTTTCCACATTAAAACACATTTCCAATGTTTTGGTAAGCCCAGTAAGAATGCTTTTTTATCTGTTACTTTAGAGCACGGGTGTCAAACTCAACTGCGTCACATGACATATGACTTCTTTGCCTTTGCGGAACCTCTCCCTTTGGGGAGAGTGGCGCAGTTTATAAATTTAATAAAATAAATAAATAAATAAATAACCAGGGTGAGTGTGACTTGCATGTGATGCACCCGGCCCGCGGGCCCGCCAGTTTGATATCCCTGCTTTAGAGGATAGTAATAGAGCAACCCTACATTCTGGTTTGAGGATTCCTATAGTTTCAAATATTCTGTCACAAAACATCGTAATTACATGCTGTTCTCGGTTAGTGTAAAATAAATTTGAATTTTGCAGTACGGCAGCAGACTTAGTATCAGATGTTCAGTTCTGTTTGCTATACATCATCTATGCCATACAGATACACGCCATGTCTCGAAGACATACAGTTGCAGGTGCTTCCCAACTTCGAAAGTACTGTTTTATAAGAAACTGCTTATGTTACATTTTTTTAAATATTTGCATCATCATTCATGCTATTTAAATTCAGCTAATTCTGATTTTAAAGCTGACTAACCTCCCCATCTTTGTGCACAAAATTATATTCAGCATTTGCAGTAACTGTTCAGCAAAACTGAAATATATATTCTAAAACAGAGCACACACACACACACACACCTTCAGCCAAAGTCTCCCTGTCATACTTCCCTCATCCACCCCATTTGGTCAACAGGTCCTGAAAGACTTTTTCCTTTTCTAAAGCTGATTTTAGTTCCATTCTACTTGAAAACTACTGCTTCAAAGTATTTTAACAAACTCAAAAGGAAGCACATTGCCAAAATTGTACCATAACCACCTATTTTAGTGAATACTTAAGTCTATAGCTCACACTTATCCATATATCTTTCTGCAAATAATCTGAAAATCTTTCTCAACCAGACAGCCATAGCCTAATGTCTGTGGTTTTCCCCCTTTAAGAAACACTACAGGTTGAGTTGGCATTGAAACAGGCGGCTATAAATTCCTATCTTCTATCAAGTACTACTGACCTCAGAGCAAACCCCACAACTGGCTACAGGCATTCAACATCCATCATTGCTTCTGAAACCTAATCATTCGGGGAAGGACAGCTGCACTGGACAACGGTTAAGCAGCTTTCTAAGTTCTGAGCAATAAAAAGGAAACACAAATCTTCATTTTAGTTTCTAAGCTTAGTCCTGATTGTATTTATTAGTGTTCATCATCTGAATACATTAAGATTAAAACTATTTTACATCTAAGTTTAAAAAGTGAACTCGTTGCAATAGTGATATATTTCAAAGTAAGCATTAGACAAACAGATTACAAAGCATCCTATCAAATGCTTGGGTGTTATTGATTTTACCGGTCTGCAACCAGTTTCTTTATATTTTGTAATCTTCTTAGCTTAAGGAACATTTCTGTAACCAATATGATCAAACATTAAAGAATAGTAGTACATCAACAATTAATTAATAATTTTAAACAGCAAGCCAGACAGTAAACAATGCATGAAAAAAAAATTCCATAACTATGGAAATTAATTCCTTGCTTATCTGTGAAATGTCATTATCATGACATTTAATCATAAATTAATTTGAGAAGCAAGTAGCTTTGGCCATTTTCAAGCACGGGCGCATACACACGCATGCACACCCACCATATATACGTAGATCTTACTGAATTTTGAAAAATGCTTTCCAAAACATTAAATAATAGAACCTGGATTTTACTGCTCTACTTCATACTATACATTATTTCTAGGAAAAATATACATTAATTGAATTTAACTACTATTGGCTTCTGTATAAAAATATGCACTTTCAAAGTCTGCCATTATCATTTTCTCTTCCCAAAACTCCAGAATTTGACAGTATCTTATTAAAAACACCCATTTATTTAGTAAGGAAAAGTACAAAAAAATTAAACACAATAATCTCTTCATCAAACTAGTTTATGTTATTGCAAAGATCAGACCATATATCTCATGATTTCAATGAATTGATAATATGAGTAACATATATCTTGCATGTATAAGAAAATGCATGTGAACTTATAGAAGCAATTTTTTGTAAAATACCTGAATCAATCTAATATTGGGCTAAGTCATGTTTAATATTCAAATTTGCACCCATTTTTAATGTTTTTGTTTTACTCTTACAATATTAGATTTTTAAAAATCAGGTATACAAGGCATGATATGTATTTTCCTCAAATTCAATATGAAACATTTATACATAAAATGTTATATATAACTTTAAATATATAATCTAAATAAAGACAGAAAAAAAATACAAGGGACGCATTAAGTAAAAAAAAATATTCTGTTTAGGGCAGCATTTCAACCAGATGGCCAATGGTGATTCTTTTAATTTTGGATATACCAGAGATCAATTTACATGTATGGTTTATTTTTATAAATACCAAACGATTAACAGAAAAAGGATAAATCAGTAATAATAAATTTCATTTCTATGCATTTAACTGTTAGGATCAATGGAATTGACAACATGCCACTCACTGTTCATTCATAACTGAATGATATTACAATAATAAATAAGTAATATGGGAAACATTATGGTTCGGATAAATGTTTATTCCATTATATCTGTGCTGTGCAGTGGAAGACATGAACTACAACATAAAGAAACAAAAATGGAACATGTTAGAAAAGATTGTAAGGGCAAAGGTCTCTCTATCATTAAATTCCCTCTGTACATAAGACATATAGAAAACCATAGAATATTACTGAGAAAAATCATCCATTGCTTTCACTTAGCGTATCATCATTTATGATGGAAGGTTTACGCACTGGATTTCTTATTGGTTTTTAGTTGTTATTGCACATCTGTTAGAAGATTTATATAATATTTATTCCAAATAAATTAAAAAGCTAACCCACGTCCAACATATGTGGAAATATGACTGAATACCTGATTATAAAGCAAGTTACATATTGTGAACACAAACCCAATTTTGCATAATTTTTGCATAGTGCAATACACTGGTATTCAAAATCTAACCTAATCTCCCATCCTAAAGATTACTAATGTTGTTAAGCTGTCATTACACAAAGTCTAATAAGGTGCATCTGTCACGAATAGATATGTAAAATTAATCTGCACAAAAATTTCTAAATGGAAGTATTATTATTTAATTTTTGTTTTTGTAAAGAAACATTTATAAGAAGTTGATGTTAGTTTATTTACTATATATAAAGAATATATATTTTAGAAATATTGCTATCAAATAGTACCATTGTTTTTCTTTACTGAAGCCTGCATTTAGCATTACCACTGGATGCAATACCAAGATTCCCAAGACAGCTGATCATCTGCTTCTCCTTAATAATTTAAAGGACTGTTCTGAAAATAATCTATCCATGCATCATACACAAGAATTCTTTTTTGTGTCACCCTACAGTCTTTTGATTGATCCATAGATCAAAATCTGTGTTACTTTGATAAATTATGCCCAATTTGAAGGAAATTCAATATGCAAATGTTTCAGCTGTTCTCCAGTTCAAATGGCATTCTATCAATTTGAAAAACTAAAAATCGGTAAAGGAATACTTGACTTTATTGCTTAATGTCCATTAGGAATGCCATAGCTGTCCATTCTAAAATCTATGAAATAATTTAAAAATCTACTGGACATCGATATGCCAGAATCTTTAAGTGTTCCAAGAAAAAACTTTCAAATATCTGTATCTATAAGGAAAATGTAAATAAACAATAAAATTACATACATCTCTCTCTTTTTAGGAAATTCTCTTCAGCTTTCTTTTAAGCTTATTCTGGTCTTAGAAAAATAGAGCCATTTCTAAACTTACATTTTTCAGTTCATTTTTCTGCACTAACACTTCTTAAACATCTGTCTGGTTATGTTAAACATTATGTTATGAATTATACACACACACACACACACACCTATTTTCTCAAGGTGATCATCTTTCAAATAACATAATTCCTAAACTATGAAACGAGCAAGGACAATTCCCAAGCTTCACATACTTTTCCTATAGAAAACTAAATAAATTTAATTCCAACACATTAAAAAATACAACTCACAATACATTCAAAATAAACAAATAAATCCAAGTTTTATGGAACTGAGCCTTAGTACAAATATGGCTTTACAGAGAAATCATGAGCAAATTCTGCAAATTCTGGTGTTTGCTGCTTAAATGCAGTTTATACAGGCCCCTAGTGGTTTAGCACTCATAGTAGCAGACAAAGGGGTGATTCCTACTTTTTAGCATGTTAGTTCCAGTATGTAAACACCATTCTATATATAAAAAAGATAACCCTTAAAATAGGAATATCACTTATATTGTAAATATAAAAACTGCATTATTTTCAAACCTTACCCAAAAAATTAAATAATGGCATGGAACTGTCTGAATCCAATACCTACATCTTATCACAGGCATGTTTTAACTTGTGGCACTATTAGTAACTGAATAGAAATGTATTATACAAATGAAACACTAACTCTGAAAGCACTGTTTTTTGACATCTGGAGTCTCAAAGATGTGTATCCTTTATCAAGCACCATTCTTGAAAAGTCACACAAATCTCCTACTATAAATGTTTTAATGTCAACTTAAAAATAGAGGTCTTTTCTGAAATCTCAGTAATTGAAAAGAATGTATAAAAACAAATATCATTCCAGATTAAAAGTACAATATGTATAAATATAATATGATACTTACTTCCCTTTGTAAAACTAGAATTCTTCAATCACACTTTTCATAACGTATATTTACATCAATCCAACAGGATAAAATTTGACAGGTAAACTGATGCCATTAATTAAACATTTAGACACCATCAATAAAGCACTTCATCTTATGACACTTCATTTAAGGAAACTGATAAATCAGCAGCATCTTTACTTAAAAGCAGTTACCTGTCATTGATTTGTTTTGGGGGAAAAAAGATCTTTGATTTTTGTTAAGTTTCCAAATTTTTATGCTGGTTTTATGCTGGTAAAAAAAATGGCTTTAAAAACCAAATTTCATGTTGAATTTGCAGTAGCAATATTCTAAGCTTTTTTAAAATCATATATCCAAAAGTAATGTTTTTTGTTCACTTTAATTTTTGTAACATATATGGTTAAAAAGGAGGAAGAATTCCTTTTAATAAACATAATTTTGTCCATTCAGACAGGGTGTAAGCAATTGGCAGAGATAGCCCCCCACATTATGAAATACTTTTAGTATTTTTTCTCCAAAAAAAAAAAAAATCATAAAGCCTAAAGAAAAAAAACTATCAAAACAAAACCATACCTATCTGAGGAACACAACTGAAATATTACACTGCCACACACTGAAACTGAACATGAAGCCTTGATGGTGCACGCTGTGAACACTGCCCTCAAACCAGATCTAAAACATATATTCAAAATTTTTGTGCACACAGATGATATTTATCGACTATGATGATAAATGCGCTTCCCATGTGGAACGAACATTATTCTGAAAAGCACCTGAAAAAATTAATATTAGTAAGCCCCTACACTCCCATGAAATAACCTGCAGAGGAACAAAACTAAGGTCAGCAAAGCAGAAGAGTGGAGGAAAGGTTACACAGTACAACTTGCAACTTATCCTGGCATGGGGAGGAGGTGGGCATTAGCAGAAAGGCCAACTTGCAAATCCAAGCAGGCTGAAAAGCAAGGAGAGTGTTGTCACCTCTTTAGAGAATCCTGATCAGTAAGTTTGCCAACAAAGGAGCCCTCTTCTACAGGAATCGTTGCCTTAGTGTTGCAAATAATGATGATAGTTATAATGGCAAATATTTCTCCGCTTTAAAATACTGGATCCCTCCCTCCAGAATGAATAAGAAAATACATCCACAATCCCAAACTGTCTGTGTAGGACAGCTACTTTTGCCTGCCGGTGTCTTTTACTTCCCAGCGTGATAACCATCACTTGGGGCATATGCTAACTCAACCATTAGCGGTCCTTCGGGTATTTCGTCTGCCCTTTGGCCCACCCCCGTACGCATCCTGTACCCAGGGGTGACTTTTTAAAAATTTTCCTTTGCCGCCCCATCCAATCAACCTTCCTTCTCCATCGCCAAATCTTATTGTTAGTTCTCCACACTGGAGACTAGAGCCCGGAGTGCTGCTATGGGGAGTCGCCAGGGAGGAAGGGGTCCCTGGGGAGTATCGACAGTCAGTGACAAATGCAGATCTACGTGCCGCGAAGGAAGAGGCAGCGGGAAGGGTCTCCGCGAAATGGGTCAGTGGGAGAAGCAGCGCAAGGATTTACCTGCTCATCCTGGCTCCCCTTCAGTCCCCCCGAGCAGCAGCGCCGCCGCCGCCGCCCAAGCCCGCCTTCCCGCCCGTTACGACCGCGGGCGCTCCGCTTTCGCCTTGCTCCTTCTTCTTCCTCCTTCTCCTCCTCTTCCTCGTCTTGGTGTTACTACTGTAACTATTGCTGCTACCGCTGCCACGGCTACTTCTTTTGGCTCTTCTTCCCCACGCCGCTGTGGCGCGTCTTTCGGGCGGCCAATTTAATCCAAAGGCGAGCGAGGTCTGCAAGCCGACTTCTGCCGGCGGGGGCTCTTCGCGGGGATCCCTCTGCTCCCCCGACGGCCCAACGCGCAAAAGTGGCGGGCTGTCTCTGAGGAGAGTCGGCAGGAGAGCCGACGGCATCCAAAGATCAAGGAGCCGGCTCAACTCCCCTGGCAGACGGGGTTCCCTGCTTTCTTCTCTTTCTCCTGCTCCTCCTCTTCCTCCTCTTCTTCTTGGCTCTTCTCCGTTCTGTTCTTCCTGCTGCTCCTGCTCCCGGGCGCTCTCCCTGCTTCTCCCTCCTCCTCCTCCTCCTTTCACTCCCTCCTCCCTCTTCTCCCTCCCCCCCCTCGGGTCGCCCCTCTTAATATAGTCTATTCTTTGTGCTATAAACGGAAAAAAAATGGGTCTGCTGCTCGCCTCCTTTCTCTCTCTCTCGCTCCCCCTACGAAGCCTTTCAAGTGCCTGGTCAGCCCAAAGAGATGAACTTGGAGGTGGAGGCAGAAACGGCGAGACATCCAAAACCCATGGAGGAGGGCGACTTTTGACGGGAAGAAGCGGCGGCTGTGGTGTGCGTGTGCTCGCTGAGGGAGAAAGTCGGAAAGAGGCTTCTCTCTCCTTCTCTTTCTCCCTCTCTTTCTCCCTCCCTCCGTCTCTCTCTCTCTCTCTCTCTCTCTCACGCTTGGGAAACCTGCCTCGCTCTGGGTTTGTGCGCGAGAGAGGGATTCTTTAAATCCTCTTACAACGCGGTGCGGATCACAGGATTTATGTAGCCCAGAGTAGGATTCGGGGCAGCCGGTTGCAGAGTTGGCTGCTGAGGCTAAGGGGGAAAGGAGAGGTGGAGGGCGGGGGGGGGGGGAGGGAAACGCGAGGCGCGCGGGGTTAAAAAAAAAAAAAAAAGGAGTCGGAGAACCACCCCGCGAGCCACCGCTCGCGCTCCCTTCTTCTCAATCCGGCCGCCGGGACCAGCGACTGAGAGGGAAGAACCGCGCGAGGCACGCGCACGCCCAGGCTGGAGCGCGCCGAGCCCAAGGAGGCGAGCTGGAAGGGTTGAGGGGGGGGGGGAGGACGAACGGTTCTGGGGGCCCGGTGACGTCAGCCCCCCTCCCGCTCTCCAGCTGGACGAGCTCGGAAGAGACCTCCCACTCCCCTTTAATCTCACGCGGAGATATTACAAGGCTGAGGGAAGGAGAGAGAAGGCGCCCGCGTTTTCCTTTCGGAGAAGCCCCGCTTGGAAAAGAAACCGGCGAGGTGTCTGGTTGAACGCGTCCGCCTTATTTATTGCCCGCGTTCCACCACCACCACCACCACCGTCCCTGTCGTGAATTTGCACAATCCGAATATGATCGCTACAGCTGCCCTCATATCTCAAGCCACCACCCTCTTTTAGCGTCCAGCCGAGGCTAATTCCGTCTTCTTCTTTTTTTTACATCTGGTTGCTTTTAAAGCAGGGCTGACCAAAAAGAAAGCGACTGTTGCTTTGCGTTGAATGCAATGAAACTTTAGGCCTGCGTAACCTAACTTATTTATGCGCTATGCTTTACTTTACATTTGTTCCCGAAAAATGTGGATTTTGAAACGCCTGGTCATTTATTGTTGGGTAGAAGTGTCCGGCTTCTAAAAATAAGCCAAAGGGCTCCCGGGTGTACTTGTATAATACTATGATAAAACTTTGAAGAAACAAAAGAACTGATTGTAAGAATATCATGTACCTAAAGACATATCACATTATGCTTTAGAATAGAATAGAATATTGTCTAGAATAAAATAGAATATAGAATATGGAATGGGTTAGAGTTAGAATAGAATAGAATAGAATAGAATATTCTTTATTGGACAAGTGTGATTTGACATACAAGGAATTTGTCTCCTGTGCATAAGCTCTCAGTCTACATAACAAGCAATAAAGTGTTAAATCATAAGATACAATCAACAAAGTGATTGTCATACTTGGGTAATAGGAAAGGTTAGAGGGGTAATAATACATTATCCTTTATATATTAAATAGCATATTATTTAAAAATAAACATGCATTGGACAATGCACAAATGTTCTATAAATCTCTTCTAAAAAAATAGACCTTGCTGTATTTGTATGGTTTGACACTGATGACCCAATTATGCCAGGATGATATCCATGGGACAGAGACTGTTCTTGTGTTCCACTCTTTCCCTCTATTTATTAGTTCTCCCCGCCACGCCTTTATCAATATGAAGCATTAGCAGCAAAATTTGCTGCCATATGCTTTCTTCATTCTTCCTAGAAATTATTTCCAGGATCAAAGAGGTCAGGATGCCCAGCCCATTGGCCCCCAAATTGAAATGATGTACATGAACTGAAAGAAGTAGTAGTCTAGGAATTTATATGTACGTTTTTTTCTACCTCTTAACTACTTGTTTATTCTCTGAAAAGCAGCTGGTTGAAACATCTTATTTTCACCTACAGATGTTTGTCACTTCCTAAATCCTAAAAAAGCCCTCTCACTCATTTATTGGTGAAACATCTAAAGAGAAGCTGGACTCTTACAGGTGTTCCATCAAAATGACTAGATTGCAGAAAAGAGATAGTAATGACTGCACATCATAGAATAAAAAATGAGGTTAAAATGAAAAAAACAAAACCACCAGCTATACCCTAAGCTCTATTAGCATTAGATTGTATGTCTTCTGCTATAACAGAATCTGTACACATTTACTCAGAAATAAATCACTGTGTTCAGTAGATTTTGCTCCCAGATCACCTTGTACAAGAAACATCTGTAACTACCTTTGAATTGATGTTTCATATGATTAGATAATGGAAATGTGTTTCAATAAAATATATGAAATTAGAATCATGTTTAAGGGATAGTAAGATTGTATAAATAAACAAAACGTATAAGTAGAAAACATAACTCAATATCTTGATATATACTTTGAATTTCTCTTCTTTTTAACTTTAAACTCATAAAAAGTAAAGCTAGGTATGTAGATGGTAAGAAAATTCAAAAATCTAAAGAATGATCATAAAGTAGTTTGCAAACAAAGTTGGGTACAGTTATACATCATATATTATAGTGCCAAATAAATGAAACATCTGAAAAATAAATCATTTTGCTAATACATTTTCTGCAAGTGTTCCTTGTAGAACAAATTTGATGCTTAACAACATTCCAAAGAGGTAAGATAATGACATGCTGTTTTTCTTAAAAGCAATGTTGTTTTCAGTTACTACTATAACATATAGTATAATCATAGTGTATAAAATCATCACAGGTATATAACATATGCCTTTATTATCATTTTTTTTTAAAAAAGATCTTTCAAGGGATTTAATACAGCATGATGAAAATTTTGGAGTTAAATGCCAGTCACTACCTTTCTGACTGCTACACAAGCAGTTTAAATTGAGAAAGTTGTTATCTAATTGGTTATGTGAGCTGATTTAAAATATGATGGCATCATTTATCAATTCCTGAATTTCCTGCAGGGCTAGTAACGAAGAATATCATTGATACACCGTGTCACAATAGGTGGGTGTCAAAGACACTAAGTCAGACTTCCAGTGGTCATTTTAGTCCCATGAATCCTCTGCAAAAATATTCATGCTCACAAACTTCTATATTTTTCAATTACATAATGATGTGTATTCTATTTATTTGAATCCCGTGTTTATTATTTTTACAAACAACTCAAGGCAATGAACATATCCAACACATCTTCCTCTTCCTATTTTCTCCACAACCCTATGAGGTGTGGGGTTGGACTGAGAAAGTGTGTCTGGCACAAAGTCACCCAGCTGGCTTTCATGATTAAGGCAGGAACCCACAATCTCCTACTTTCTGGTCCGATGCACTTAGCAATAGCCCTTAGACCAGTGGTAGTCAACCTGGTCCCTACCGCTCACTAGTGGGCGTTCCAGCTTTCATGGTGGGTGGCAGGGGTTTTGTCCGATACTGAAGCACTTTTCTTTTTTAAATTTAATTGACTTCCCTACTTTATAAATCACCATTACTGTGGAACCGGTGGGCGGTTAGAAAATGTTACTACTAACAGAGATACAAAAGTGGGCGGTAGGTATAAAAAGGTTGACTACACCTGACTTAGACTTACATTCCGCTTCACAGTGCTTTACAACCATCTCTAAGCAGTTTACAGAGTCAGCATATTGTCCCCAACAATCTGGGTCCTCGTTTTACCAATCTCAGAAGGCTGAGTCAACCTTGAGGTGGTGAGATTTGAACTACCAAACTGCTGGCAACAGGCAGTCAGCAGAAGTAGCCTGCAGTACTGCATTCTAACCACTACATCACCACAACTCATAATCACTTAACCACTAAATCAAACTGTCTCTAGTCTTTATGCATACCTTTTAACAAAAATTCATCATTTGCTTTTACTAAACTAGGATTCTCATATTGCCATCTAATATGACCAGTCTTTAATTCAAGGAGAATTTACAACTTTTAGTGTCCATTCATTTTGTACAATACCGTGCACCCTACTCAATTGCAAACTAATAATGATTCAACTTAATCAGCCTTGAATCTTCATATAATTTTTTGGTGTGATTAAATCACTATTAACTTTTTGGTGTATTTTCTTCCTCTTTTCAGTTTCTTTAATGTAAGAGCCAAAATAAAAACAGGAAGTGTGATCAAAATAATAAGAAATGAAAGTCTTTAGAATCTTTATTTTTAACTGCCAAAGGGTTCATACTGTACACAAAAGATTAAGGACAGATGAAAAATTGATTAAGAAACAGATAAAAGACTGAATGAGTCCCTAGACGTAAATTTCCAATGAAAAGATACTGATGTATAAAGTGTACTTGAACAGTACTGTTTTTTATTAGTGAAAATGGGTATTCTTATTACCATAATAGTATGTAAAATTTAGCATTCAGTAGGAACAGTGAAAAAGCCCTCTAAGTTAAGACTGGAAGTCTTTAAAAAGATGTTAGATAGCCATTTGTCTGAAATGGTATAAGGTTCCTGCCCACGCAGGGGGTTGGACTAGAAGACCTACAAGGTCCCTTCCAACTCTGCTATTGTATTGTATTGTAAGTTAAAAATGCTGAAAGTGTAAATTGAGCAGCTGGAGTGTTTCTCTTAGTAATTTTGAGATCCAGAATTTGATGCATGTGTTAATCACTTTTATACAATAGCTTACTTTATTGTAACTGTAAATAATCTGAATGCACAGCTATAATAATACATACAAGTAATAAAGCAAACTAAGAAATGGCAGGGCGGGGGGGGGGGGTTAGGCTGGTAGTAACTATACATGGCCAAGATGGCAACTGTCAGGACAAAGTCATGTTATCTAACCACAAAATTATTGACATTGAGATATACAGAATATCCAATAATTTGTTTCTTGTGTGGCATACTTCTAATGGTTTCCCACCACAGAGTTGTGAATGCAAGCAGAAGCCATGTCAATTTCTGGGGGGAAATATTATAAGTGGCTTGCTCTACAATTAGCCATCTGACTTAAATCGTTTTTTATACCTCAGTATATGCAAATGTTGAATATTTTCTTTATCTGAATGCCCAAAGGGATCCTGAAATCAGTTCTCCATGCTAGATGCATATCTTCCCTTCAAGAATGCATAATCAGTTCTGTACTATATGAGTTCTCCTTATACCCGCTAAATGTTTGGGTTAGCTCACTCATATTGAATCAATTTCAGTACTTATACCAGTGGCAATTTTTGTAACCAACCCTGCTTTGGATTTCGGTAACCTCACCATCCAAACCAATAGACAGAATAATTTTGTAGTTTGATAAATTATTTGCATTGAACCATTATGCTCATTCTGTGCTATTGAAGAAATGCTGACTAAATGCAATGACAATGAGGGGGAAAAAACACTAATACTAGCCAAATGGAAATTTAAACTTTAAATTTTCTTCACCGCCTAATTATTGGCAACACAACACAACACCTTTTGTGAGGCAGAAACCCAGTTCTATAATTCCAGATTAAAGAAGTTGCAGGTGGAAATTATATATTAGTCACAGTTTCTCAATTGGAGGATTTATTTTCAGGAAGGGAAACAAATTCTCAAGAGTTCTGTTAACATAAAAACATTCCAAGTAAACCACAGCAGATGTCTTTTGAGGTCAGCGCTAAAGTTCAAAATAGTTCTGTATGAGGATTTCATATATTTGATTGCCATAAGAAAGTCCTGGGAAGCATATCTCTCAGAGATTGAGCCTGTGAACTTAAATTATATTTTCCTGTGCATCATTCCTCATGTTATCACTTAGGTGCAAAAAGTCTAGAGTAATGTGATTTTACCCGTAAAAATGTTTGGATATTAATTGGATACATGCCTAGAGCACTCAGCCTCATGAGTTTTCAAGGAAATATTTCCACTCCTTATTGCCATCTATAACAGAGAGGGAGGGAGGGAGATTGAATATAAACCAGAGATTCTAGTCTGCCTTTCAAAACCACTAAGTAACTCCACCATTATTCTTAATCAGATACTAGTATAAGGGAATTCTGAATTATTTTTTTAAAGTCACCAATGGAATGCCCTATCTACTGGCAGTTTTCCCAGTACAAAGATCTTTTTGTAACCTGGTGTGTTTTCTTCCTTCAATCTTTTGTCAGACTATGAAGGACTGGACTTTCTTTTAAAGTTTTCATTGTTATTCGAAGCTGTTAAGGAAAGAGGTGGGTTTCACATTTTGTTACCACTGGTTCGTCGCGCATGCGCCTGGCCTTACACACATGCGCTTTGCTCACACGCCACACATGCACCCAGCCTCAAAAACATACCTAAATAGGAAGGCATAGAGCTGGAGTGGGTGGGTAGGATTCTTGTATTATATAAGCGGAAATATGACGAGCTCAGAAATCAGGGATAACTGATATGCTTCCCTTTTGGAGTAAATTTGCATTACGACGGAATAAATTCTTCAAAAGAACATCAGTGAAAATTGAAAGCTATAGCAAAGTGTATTGGTATCTCCCCCAAAAAAACCCTGACATATATTTTACACATTTCAACAAAGAATATGATTAGTAATATTAATTTTATTAGAACATAGAAAGATTTAGAAAGATTTAATCCATTTCTATGGATTTACATCAGGAGGACGTCCCCTACCAGAAAGACAGAGACACTCTTTGTGTCTTTCCAACTTCCATCGATGAGCTCCAAGGTAACTCCATCGACAATAGGCTGTTGGCTGAGAGCTTGTATCACTAAGGCCTATTGAAGTATGGGTCTTACCAGCTCCCAGAGGGGTAATAGCCCATTCTATAAGAAATGCAGCCACAATGGTAGCATGGGCTACACAATCGTCCATTATAGACATCTGCAGGGCGGCGACATGGGCTTTACCCTTGCCCTTTATTTGACATTATAAATTGGATATTTTTGCATCAGCAGAAGCATCCTTCGGATGGAGAGTCCTACAAAGAGTGCATACAGATATGAGAATTTCCAACCAAGCGGCTACCCACGCTTAGATCAGCTGGTTTTGGTAAGTCCCATTCTTGTGCTCTCTCGGAAGCACTCAGGAGAAGGGGCGTTGGTCCTATCAGATATGCCCTTTCTCTGAGTAGCTCCAGGAGAGTGCAATACCACTCTGGTGACCATTTGGTCTGAAGTCTAGGAGCTTTCACTTACCTTCGTTGAGATTTGATTCACAGCTACGGCTTCACCAAAAACTGGGCAAGAGAGGGTGACTATGGAGGTGTGGCCACAAGTTTGATAGCTTGGCCTCTAAGTGGAACAGATGAGTCAACCTCTTCTTGCACTCTCCCTTCTCGGAAGTACTCAGAGAAAGGGAGTATCAGGTAGGACCAATGCCCCTTCACTTACATGTTGCTGATGTTTTATTTATATTGCCCAAACCAGACTGCAGATTGGCCCTGTTTTTCTATCATACCTCTAAAATTTGGGTCTGCTCAAAAAATCAGTATAGCAAATGAATAATTATAGATATTTAAATATCTATTTTAAGTTCCCTAGCGCTGGATACATTTTACTTACAGCTTGAACATTATCAGGCATAGTAATGACTATGATTCAACTATAGTAGGAACCATATCACAAAAACATTTCCTAGAAACGATAGGAACATGGCATTCAAATGATTTCTATCATGAGAGTCTCATTAGGTCATAATAATAATAATAAATTGCAATGCCATTAAGAAAAGGCAAACAAGCTAAAGTAACAGAGTTTTGGTTAAAAGTGTATATACAACTTTGTAGTATTGATCCAAATAACTCAGCATTATTTTATTGCAGCCGTGGCCAGGGGGGCATTCCATCAGGTACGCCTGATGCGCCAATTGCGCCCCTTACTGGACCGGGGTGCCCTACGCACAGTCACTCAAGCACTCGTCACCTCTCGACTCGACTACTGTAATGCTCTCTACATGGGACTCCCCTTGAGGTGCACCCGAAAGCTGCAGCTAGTTCAGAACGCAGCCGCGCGGGTGATTACGGGAGCGCCTAGACACTCCCACATAACACCTATCCTGCGCGGGCTGCACTGGCTTCCTGTGGTCTTTCGGGTGCGCTTCAAGGTCTTGACGACCATCTTTAAAGCGCTCCATGGCTCGGGGCCTAGTTATATGCGAGACCGCCTCCTGCCCCATACATCCCTCAGACCGATACGCTCCCACAGAGAGGGCCTCCTCAGGGTGCCGTCAACTGGACAATGCCAACTGGCGACACCCAGGGAAAGAGCCTTCTCTGTGGCTGGGCCAGCCCTCTGGAACGACCTACCCCCTGAACTCCGCACCATCTCTGACCTCCGCCTCTTCCGCAAGTGTCTGAAGACACATTTATTCCATCTAGCCGGCCTAGCGCAACCCCCTGTATTGACCATTAGACAGTTTTAAATTTGGGATTTTAATTCGGTTTTTAGCACAGGTTTTACTGGAATAAGTTTTTTAAATTTTATATGTTTTGTATGTATTTTAACATTCCTGTGCGCCGCCCTGGGTCCGTTTGGAGAAGGGAGGGATATAAATTTAATAAAATAAAATAAAATAAATAAATAAATAAATAAATAAATAAAAATACTTCCATTTAAAACAAATAAGTAAGCATAAGTTCTCAAAAATCAGTTAAAAAAAAAAAGTAAAAGGAAGGAAAAATTACCAATTCCAAAATTCAGCACTAACAATTAAATTGAAATTGTTGGTGCCCTATTTTATCCCATTTAACTAATGTTGGCAAATTTCTTTCATTCCTAAAGCCAATCAAGTGCTAACTGATGTGTTGATTGAATCTCTTGATACCAGAACATTTAAATGTTGCAAAAATTACATTTTTATAAAATGAAGTCTTTTTAAAAAAAATAGATAACTAATAATTGGTATGCAATTGTTTCTAAAAAGATACAGAACTTTGTTTCCTATTTAAAAATACTGACAGGACAAAATCAACATGAGTATTATTATTATTTTTTGCTTAGTTAAACAAAACCAGTAATGTGAATATTTTTTAAGCCAAAGTGAAAATAAAATTTATGTTATATATTGGTATATATCCATAGAGATTATTATGTTGCTTGATAATTGCTGAAATCTAATAACGTAAACAGGAGAAAAGGAATAATCAAATAGTTGCAGATATTCCTACTTCCTAATACTCAGAAACTCTTCAAGGTTACTGACTTGCTAAGTTACTAAAGCATTTAAAAACTCCACAAAAAAAACACATAATGAAAATTTTACTCTCATCATTACTGACAAAGCAGGAAATCTCTATAAAATAATACACTTCTTCTTATGATGATATCTTAAATGTTGGGGGGGGGGAAGCTTGATTGAATAATGTAGGGTGCCCTCACTAGCCTTTTCATGATCCTCTGGGTTTATTAACAGTTCTAATAGCAATATGGTATACTGTATAAAAACTTTATTAAAAGAATACTAAGATTACATTTTCAAGCTAATATTGGGCAAATATGCCCTCAACTCTTTCCATTTGAATTGCTGATTGCCTAGCCTTACAGAAGTGATTGTTCAATTGCTATTAAGTCAATATCAACTCTTAGCAATACATAAGTAGATTCTCTCTGAAACAACCTATCTTCTATTTAGTCTTTTAAATCTCTCAGAGGCACATTCATTGTTATTGTAAGCAAATCCATCCAGCTTTTTCTCAATGAGTTGAATGGGGTGTTATATTCTACTAGATTATTAACTGTGACTTATTTGATTCAGTTTCATGAATATTAATTGTGGTTTATGTGATAAATTCCCTAACAAATTTCAGCTGTTTCTTATCTGCCTGACCTTTTTTAAGTCAATATTCTTCAAATATTGCACAATAATTGTATCAAGTATAATTTTGGACTTCCATAACACTCCAGCTTATTGAATAATTTAATGTATTAAAGTCACAGAAAAAACAGTATTTTAGGGGCACTCTATTCATAATGCTGTGTTCTAAGTCCATTCAGAATGATACATGAAGTTCCTCTAATTTTGCTTTCAATCTAAAGTGAATGCTCTTATTAATTTCACATGTCTGCATGAGATATTATAGGTATGTCATATTAAGGGAGGTTTCTCTGTCACAGCAAAGATTGTTATATCAGTTACAATAATCACATAACAAAGCATCATGGGACACCTATAAAACAATTTGGGTTTTCTATTCTATTGATGTCTCTATTGTCAGCAAAGCTTCAATAGTAAAGAGCTCAATTCAGAATATCTTGGTTGCAATGGATAAAATTTTAGTTTAGCCATCATCCCTAAATAACAGATAATGTACATTTATTTGAATGCAATCCAAACAATTGATGTAATTTATATCATTTATGTGATTAAGTAAATCAAGTGACTGCATTCGCCTAAATTTATGTCACTTGTATTTTCCAAATGACACAAATCTACAAAATATTGATGTACTTTTGTCAGTTAATTCTAGAGTTAATGTAAATTATATTGATTATACATACATTGGGTTTAATGTTTATACTTTCCACCCAGATAATTTATAAAATCAATATTTATTTTGTACTAGATTTGTCAGAGAGGAAATCAAAAAGAATTTTTGGATAATCCCTACAGTGAGATGATTTCTGGCATAAAATAAAATCTCAAGGAAAAGAACAAATAAACTTCATCAGTTAGGAACGTGCCTCTAATCCAGGGCCATTAGCCTCCATTACTTATCATCTCTGTTAAACACTGGCACTACAAGTCATTTTTCACAAGTTACTTATGGGGTAACATTTCTGCTGCTCCAGATTTTTTTTTTTAATCCCCATGGAAACAATAGAGAAGATAATCTATCAAATTGACTGTAATCCATTATGCAATACAGAGGTGGGGAATGCTGGCCCCTTTATGATTTGTGAACTTCTCCCAGAAGTTCACAAGTCATAAAAGGACTATTGTTTCCCATCCCTGATGTAATAATTATTTATATATTCAATGTACATCCCACTTTTCTTCCAAGAACTCAAGATGATTACTGGGGAGTGTCCCTTCACTTTATGGTCTCAAAGCTATCCCGCAAACCAGACTAATCTGATACTAGCCTCAAATCCACCAGGTGAGTTTCTATGGGTTAGGGAGAACTAGCATTTCCCCAATCCTGATCTAATATCTAAACCATTTTGCTGCCCTGGCTCTTAATCCTAAATTTGTGAACTAATCCAATAATTCAAAGAAAGAATATTAATATACAATATAGATATGTTTATGAAAAGTAAGACAACTTTCACACACACAAACAATCTTAGCAAAAAATAAAACGATAGAAAAACAAAATTCATGTTTGAAAGCAATATAAATGCAACACAACATGAAACTTTCATGAATGCCTGGGATTTTCCTGGTGTAGAAGAGAATAATGTATATTCTTGGTCTGTTGTGTGGATACTTGGGTGGTTTAGGGGCGGGAAAATTTTGGTGGGTGGGGGTGTGTTTGTGGATTGTCATGTAAGTTGGGGCCTGGTCTCTGTATGTTATGTGAACTTTGTTGTATGGGTATACTGTGTATATACCTACAATGACAATAAAATAAATTAATTAATAAAGAAACAAAGTTATATTCAAACTTTATCCAGTTTGTTGAATCAGTGTACCACTGTCAATGCAAAGATAATAAAATATAAAATCAAAACATCTATATTGTCATTAAAAAAAACACTTTAGGATTTCACAGGGGAATATCTTCAGCTCTTATTTAATACATGCATAGATCAATTGGTCAGGCGCATAATAAAATAACAAACTATGACAATCTTGTATCTCACAGCAGTATATCTGCCTTTGGGTATCATCAGGAATGAATTAATCAGCACACTCTCAACCTGTGATAATCAGCAATGATATAGCCCAGCTAAACTAGAGGCAATTCTCTCTCTTCTCTTTTTGAATAAACTGTCTAAAAGATAATCTTCTAGTTAATTTCAGCTGCAACACTCAAATCATTTGCTTTAGCGAAGGACCTCTGGGAACTTTATTAAAATGTGTAGGATGGTTTGTAGATACAGCATTCACTATTAACAAAATATTGTATCTACCAAATTGTAATTTGAAGAGTCTCTACTTCCAATTCATAGCTTTCTTCTCTTTCTTCAATTTTACTGGCTTTAGAGTCCAGCTATTTCTTGCTTGGACAGTATAAAATTTGTTCCTTCTAGAAAAGTCTGTTTTCATATCCTTTAAACCTGGGCTTCATTCCAAGTGAGCCTCTTTCTAAATTTTCAATGTAAGAGAATGGGGAAATGATATTAATTGGAATGCTAATTTAGTTATTCGTGCTGGAAGACATAAATTATTATGTAACATTCTTTGTTTTGGATATTTATACCACCTTAATATTTTATTGAACATGGAGATCATTAATGAAACAATTGATAAGCAATATCATATTATGGCATGCACTTCAGTTATCCAAGTAATTAGAAGATTCAAGATATTAAAAAAAGGTAATTCAGTAAGGTAAAGGTTCCCCTTGCACATAAAGTGTTCCTGACTCTAGGGGCGGTGCTCATCTCCATTTCAAAGCCGAAGAGCCAGCACTGTTTGAAGACGTCTCCATGGTCATGTGGCCGGCATGACTAAATGCCAAAGGCGCACAGAACACTGTTACCTTCTCACCAAAGATGGTTCCTATTTTCCTACTTGCATTTTTATGTGCTTTTGAACTGCTAGGTTGGCAGAAGCTGGGACAAGTAATGGTTGCTCACTCTGTTATGCAGAATTAGGGATTCGAAATTGCCTACCTTCTGATCAACAAGCTCAGAAGCCCAATTTCCCCCAAATCTTTTATAGATTAAATGAAAGAGAATGGGTTTTGTTTTGATTGCTTATTTCTGATTTGTTCACATAACTCCAAAAACTGAAAAATCAAACTGGGGGACGTTGTAAAGGAAACACTAAAGGCAACTAGACTGATTTTTCTTTAAGAAAGAAGATGTTTGATTTCTCATACAAGAAGCTTCAACCAATGAAAAAACAAAACTCTTGTTCCTCAAGGAAAAAAACAGCCCAGTTGCCTTTAGAAAAATCACCTTTGAGAAAACTATGACCTGGGTGACTGAGGTTCTCCACAGACAAACCTGGGAGACCAAATTGATTTAATCATGCTTCACAAAATGCAAACAGAGTGCAGTGGCTCTTTAAAGATTTCATCAGTCCAGAGGTCAATACATACCTGAAGCCACTGAACTCTTGGACGATGAACTACTAGCACAATTATTACACGGCACACAGCTTGAACTAACTCCCAACCTTGCACTCCTGGAGATTGTTCAATCTTCTTTTTTAAGAGCAATTTTTCTAATTTCTCATTGTGTCCCAATGAAAGCTGGAATGGTGAGAGTAGAGACCAGAATATGTCAGGGAGCAGTGCTGGATGCAGTCAATACTTTCCCCTAGACTATTGATGGTGAACCTTTTTGGTAGCAAGTGCCAAAAAGAAGGCGCACATGCTCCTCTGGCTGCAACTCGAAAGAGAAGCTGCCAAGGGTGCATGCACACACCTAAAAATTAACTTCTGGTTTGCAATGCATGCATGCGCACCAACCAGCTAGTCGTCTGGGTTTCTGGCGTGCATGTGCATGTGACGATCAGCTGGCCGGTGTGCATTCTTACGCAGGACAATGGAAGACCAGCTCTTCCAGTTTCCAGCACTGCCACACGCACGAAGGCTAGTTGATCATCGTGCGCACATGTTTGCCAGAAACCCAGAAAAGAAATGGGTGGTGGCGCGCATGCCCCGCAACATGGCTCCATATGCCTCAACATGGCTCCATATGCCTCAAGTGGTCTAGGTTCACCATCATGGCCCTAGACATTTAGTTCCACTGACATTATTGGACAGATTTGGATAGAAACAAACAGTTTACAAATTCTCTCTCCTAGGACTTTATCTCACTTACTTGCTATCTCTGGGCTATGAGCAAGCAAAGGCCACACTCGAACAACATTTGGTCAACATAGATCATCAAATGGATACTGCTAATATTACTCAGTTTCCCATAGAACCAACTATGTGTCATAGAGTTAACATCCTAAATCAGAGAAGGGCATTTTGCAATCTTCACTGTCTATTTCTAACAAAGAAAGTCAATGGAAAAGCCAGCAAGGAATCATAACTTGTAGTTATGCTTATTAGCTGCATGTGATCTGACTAATGACTGCAACTTGAACTGCTAGAATTGCCTTCACATTTTGGTATAGTCCCATTAATTGTTACATGGAATAGGAACGGAGTTTCCTATTCCAATTACAGTATGTACCTATACATAATACATATACTTATCTATATGTGTTATGACCTAGGTCGCCTAGGTAGAGACAGACTATGATAGAGTCCTTTATTGCTCTGTTAAATTCCACAACAAAGAGCCCTACAATGGCCAGTAAGGTTCCACACCACACTTCCCTGAAGGCAACCACTCAGAGTCCAATAAACAAAAGCCAGTAATCACCAAAATCAATTTTCAGAGGCAGAGAGGAAGTCTAAAGACAAGGGGAAAGCTTATGAGCTAAGGTCCAGAGTTAAGGTCCACAGGACAAGGCAGATCCATGAGGCAAAAGACAAAATCCATAGGGATTTTGCCTTTTGCCTCATGGATCTGCCTTGTGGACCTGCCTTGTGGGGCAGGTCGAAACACGAGTCAAGGATGAGATTTTTTTCCCCAAAGCCAAGGAAGTGTATGCCAAAGCAAACAATAGTTCCTGACAAAGACAATCTATTCCTGCCTCTGCTTAAGTCAACCCAGGTTGGGTGTTCCTTGTGAGGAGGGATGGTGCAACCTTCTCCTTAGCAGCCTCACAGACCTCCTTTGAGTTCTGCTCTCTGTGCCCTTGGATTGAGTGGGGGAAGCAGCTGTTCCTCATTAGAGGGGATCTGTTGCCTCTCAGCACCACTGTCAGTCTGCAACTGATTCTCCCCCATGTCTGTGAGGGCAGGCAGTTGTCTGTCTGGTCAACCACCTCTCCCAATGTCTGAGAGGCCTGGCACATCATCAGACTCTGGCCTTTCAAACATGACAAGGGAGATGTGCTATCTCCATCGAACAGTCCCAGTTTCTTCTTTTCTTCCTTGTCCTCCAATGGGACCATAACCATATGTATGACTAGGACAAGGGTATTTATGCATAGGTGTGTCAGTGGCATGTCAGATAGGACACTATATTCTTCTCAGGTTTGACTGAGATTTGTAAGGGAAGTTTACATCCTTGAAATTCCTTCTGGATAATTTTATTGCTTTATCTAGCAATATTTCTTTGTATATTATGCTACCATTTTCAAGTTGCTAAATTTTAATGTCTTTTGTCTTTGATTGTAGATGTGTAGCCTGAGCAAGCATCTTAGAATTCTCTATTTTTAATATTGCTTTTAGCCAAAATTCTTTATTTCTCCTAACTAGCCTGGTGTTGTTTTAGATTTTTGCATATAGATTCCCTCGTGCTGGTTAATGACAATAATAAAGATGTTCATAGATAGATTTAATTCATTTATATCTTTGGAGGGAAGATATATTATTCTTTAACAAAGTTTGATTTCTAATGGATTTTTTTCTAATTAGCCATCTTTGGAGGGGGCTGTGAGTAGGAAGGTTGTGTGAAAAACCAAAGTTTGTAAATTCTACTGCAAATTGCCTCTGTGTCAAAAAATGGTTTATTTATTTATTCTTGATTAGCATATCACCAACTTGTTCTACCAGTTCTTGGATTTTTGGATGTCTAATCTCTGTAACTGAAGTGTAAATTTTATCTTGGTTAGCATGTGTATTTGATTTTTCAAAAGTTCTCTGTTGCTGTCAATCCACTCTTCACTACAATGAAACACTCCTTCTAAAAGATATTCTTATTTTATCTGTGAAAATATCCTTATGCATGAATCTTTATACTGATGTCTCTGAATTCCTAAAACTGCTCTTCAGAAAAGAAACTGAACAGATTATAGATGGAATTGCTGAGCACAGCGCTGTGGGGATTTAAGCTGAAAATATTAGAACTGAAAATAGTTTCAACCACTTGAATAATATTAGCAAAACAATCATTACTGCAAAATACTGAGACTTTTTGCTAGGCAAAAATGCAGATGAAACCGCTTCTAAGGCACTTTGTACCGATTGACGAGTAATTGAGAACTGATACACTAAGTTATACTGTGGCATTGGTTTGTTGTCAGAAACTTGCCATGTAGTTAAAGGAATGTGCCAGAGATCTTAGAAATGGAGCCTGTTTGACTTTTTTTAAATAATATTTTTAAATACAACTACAGCCCCCAAATATCCAAAATATTTAACATTTATTTTGAATGCAACATTGTATATGAATTTGTTTTTGAAGAACACTACTGCCAGTGCTTTGAATGGAAGGTCATAAAATAGTATTGCCCCTACAATCCAGATGTATCCATACATTTAATCAGTCAGTCACAGTATTGATGGATCACTGTACGACTACCAAAGAGGAGCTTCCAAAGAGGCACCAGAAAATAATTTTCATGTTATATTCAGTACAACCAAAATATTACCCTTTTTAAAAATGGTTATATATCTGTGGAGGAATCAGCAGCAAAAGAAGGGAAGGGAGTAAAAAGGAATTCCAGCATAGAATCACTCCATGGGTGGAAACAACATTGACCAGTCTAAGTAAAGTACTTATTTATTGGTTCCCAAGGGAATGAAGTCAGTCTTTTCAAGATACTTGTAAAATAGGTGATCAACAATAAAAGACCACACTGTCCTATTTATGGAATTGTTCTGCTTCTTTACATCATTGGCTCTTCATGGTCATTTACAAAGAAGGAACAAGCCAGAAACAAGCCAAAAATGTTCTCCAACCTCCAACCTTTTGGAATCCCACAACTATGGTTCTCCTACTCATCTTATATGTCTGATCTCACAGCTCTTATCTCGTATTCTGATGGGGTACACTTCCTTGAGTACGTTGTTCTCTCAAAATTTGTTTTGGGTTAATAGCTCTTCTCCGTTTGCTTTTCTTAGGACCTACTGGAACTTGTGACCTCCTGTCATATCACTATGTAGGGCACCAGTCACTAGTTAAGAATTATTAACTTTGTTATCTTGTCTTACCAACACACACCTACATCAATTATGAGCATAAGCTGCAATGTCGGCTTCATGCAACAAAATTCTATATTCTTAAGTGATAATTTCATTGTGATATTGCTTCATTCTTTTCAAAAGGAAGAATATCATTTTAGCAAGCAAGAGACAGCACTGTGTGTGCTGCATTCTTCATACATATAAGCTTATTTTGGTTTAATGCAATGTTTTTTTAATTTAAATACCCTTGATTAAGCAAGACCTTTCCTCAATACATCAAAATATCAGTATATTCAAAACAAATTAATGAAGGGCCCAATCAACTGTTAATCTAAAATTGTGAAAGGAATAATGCACAGTAACACCAGTAATTTGGAATATTCTGTTGGTCAAAAGATTGCTGAAGCTAATAAGGTGTTTGGTCTCAAATCCATTGCTGTGGCTGCTGTAGCATGGTACATAGTTACACAGTACAGAGGAACAACATTTCAGTGAATTGCTTCTTTGCTTGCTTCTTTTTTAATTTATTTTTTAAAATATAAATAGTACAAACATAGTACATATACGTCTAAATACAAAAAGAGAAAGAAAAAAGGAAAAAAAACATATTATAGTGCCCACTCAACCCCTGGAGACCCTTTCCCCAACCCATTATATTTCTTCATCTATAACAACTAAAAGATATACAATATATTTGCTTTTAGGCGGAGGCAACAGGTTCCAGTCTCAGGAGTTGTCAATGTTCCAATATATTATTTGCTTGCTTCTTATCTTGCTAATTTCCACCCCCACTCTCAACATTGAGTGTTGCACCTTTATCCAGAAGAAGCAATTTGATAAAGCTATTAATTCTTATTCTCTTACTTGTGCAAACAACATTAAGAGTAAAGAAGATGTAAGGAGACCAGGCAAATCCAGGGATCAGCCCAGATGTCCCACCTGGTTTTAACACAGAGTCTTCTGCACTATACTGCACTAGGGACACCACATGTTTGGTCAGTTCTAAGAACCAAAAAAGGTGTTGAAGCCCTAGAAAGAGTGCAGAGAAGAGCAACAAAGATGATTAAGGGCCTGGATACTAAATCGTACGATGATCAGCCTAACAAACAGAAAGTTTAAGGAAGACATGATAGCAGTCTCCCAATACTTTGAAGGGCTGTCACAGAATAAATGGAGTTGATTTATTCTTCATAGCACTCCAGTGCAGAAGCAATGAGTAGAAGCTCATCAGGGGTAGATGTAACCTGGAAATAAGAGAGAACTTCTGGACAGTGAGAAAGATTATTCAGTGGAGCAGCTTGCCTCCCAGAGTTGTGGTGCTGTATTACTGGAGACTTTCAAGGAAAAAAAAATGACAACCATGTGTTCAGGTATGAGGTCTCCTGCCTTGGGTAGAGTATTGGACTAGAATACCTCCAAGATCCCTTTGCGACCTCTGCTTCTTTCTATCTACACCTAGAGCTATCCCTGTCCTCAGAATCATGTGGAGAAGACAGCATGAAATTAAACTCAGAAATATCCCTTTCTACTTTCATGACATCAACTGCAATTAAAAAACAATGAAACAATAAAGAAAACGCTATCTTATCATCCCACTAGGGATGTTCTAATAGCACATTTATGCCAGTGTTGAGAAGAAGACCAATTAATTTCTTCTCACTGAAACTGGAGAGGGAGGACATAGAATTTCTATTAGAAATGGAGCTAACATGATAGAACTTGGGATTCATAGGTTGGTTTGCCTACAGATCTTTCCTGACCCAGCAGGTAGGAATTTTCTGATAGGTAATTTAATATAAATACTGTTTTTAAAAAGCTAATTAGGAATATTTTTTTAAAAAATAGTTGACATTTTAGATCTTGTTTTCTTGTGCCATTTCATTAGCACTAAGAATTTCAATCAGCAGCAATAGTTAATAGTTTAAAGCAATGCCATAAACATGTAATAGCTTCCTTTATGCAAGCAATGAAAAAAAAGGCAGAGTTTCCATTCAGCTCCTTTGACTTTTCCCTCTCATCCACAACCAGCTGCACTACACAAGGGTCAAACCCAGAAACTCTACCACAAGGGACTTGTTAGCTTAGAAATGAGATAGGTATCTTAAACCCGAGGAAGGGAGCTGCATATACACATTCTACAATGTAAATATTGATAATGGCTAAAGACAGACACCTCATACAGATTGCTGATTTGCCTTGTAATCCACCCGCATGCAGAATAAGATGCAAATAATAGGTAGTCACTGTGGAATCAACTTATTCACGCTTCTCAAAAGAAGATGCTGAGGTACACTTATTTAGTTGTTACTTACTTAGTTGTTATATATATATATATGAAATGTGAATTCTAGATGTAAAAATATATGAAAAGGTATGTCAAGAAAGTATATATTTCATAAATTCTAAAGAGTATTTATGGCAAATAGCTCCCCCCCCCAAAACAAAAAACAAAAAAAACCCACCAAATGGAATTATGAACACAAGCAAATCTGGCCAGAATCAAAACTAGATCATTTGGTCACCGATTGAAAGTTTATTTTTAATTTTTAAAAGCCTCTTGGGAGGGTGGGGATCTTCTAGAATGAATATATAACATGGGTTCTGAGAATGGTTTTTATTGTCATAGTGCAGAATAACAGATTGCTGAAACACTGCCAGAGATTTTCTGTGTTCTAACTTTATACCAAACAAAATCAAGGCAGGATTATTTTGAGTGCCTTTTTCATGTCCTTCCTGTTTCTCAGGACTGAGTACAGGCCGTCTTTAACTTACAACAGTTCATTTAGTGGTCAAAGTTACAATGGCACTGATGACTTTTTTCACAACTTACAACTACTGCTGCAGCATGCAGCATATCCCGTAGCACAGGGGTCTCCAACCGTTGCAACTTTAAGTCTGAAGGACTTCAGCTCCCAGAATTCTCCAGCCAGCAAAGCTGGCTGGAGAAGTCTGGGAACTGAAGTCCTTCAGACTTAAAGTTGCAACGGTTGGAGACCCCTGCCGTAGCAGACACCCTGAACAAAAAAGAAACAATGATCTATCTCCACACATCTAGGCTAACCTGAACATCAACACTCGACTTCAGCCCTAGTGCCATCACTGCCACTCAAAAGGGTCACCATGGGCCATTCACAGCAAGCTTTGGAGAACAGTGTAGTTGCTCCTATGGACGGTTGCTCTTCAGGATCTGCTACATACTGCTTATCTTCCGAAAGTTTCTTTTTTATATTGATAGGAATAAAAGTCGCATAGAACCTTTATTCTTCCAGTGGTTTTGGTGAACGCTCTTCTTCAATCTCTGAAAATCGTTAGAACGAATATCACATTCTCGTGATTTTTCAAAGGCTATGAAACCCTCTGCAAACTCCAAATAATGCACAAAAATGGGACACTGCTTGCACAAACAGTTTTTGGGTATTGGCAAACGCTGACGTGTCACGCTAAATATTATGGTGTGTGATTTTTGACATGCGTGTGATATGTTTGCCATTACTGTTCTAGTCTGATTGAATCACTATGCTCTGTGTTTATCTACTTCATTCTAGCATGGCAATAGCAGCTTCTACAGGCTTCCAAAAATGGCTCTGTCCATCAGCTTTTTCTCTACCTTGGTCTAGAACAGTGGTAGTCAACCTGGTCCCTACTGCCCACTAGTGGGCGTTCCAGCTCTCAAGGTAGGCGGTAGGGGTTTTGTCCGATACTGAAGCACTTTCCTTTTAAAAAAAAATTAATTGACTTCCCTACTTTATAAATCACCGTTATTGTGGAACCGGTGGGTGGTTAAATTTTTTTACTACTAACAGAGATATAAAAGTGGGCGGTAGGTATAAAAAGGTTGACTACCCCTGGTCTAGAATAACAGAATTGGAAGGGACCTTGGAGGTCTTCTAGTCCAACCCCCTGCCTAGGCAGGAAACCCTATACCATTTCAGACAAATGATTATCCCACATCTTCTTCAAAACCTCCAGTGTTGGAGCATTCACAACTTCTGGAGGCAAGTTATTCCAGTGATTAATTGTTCTGTCAGGAAATTTCTCCTGAGTTCTAAGTTACTTCTCTCCTTGATTAGTTTCCACCCATTGCTTCTTGTTCTGCCTTCAGGTGCTTTGGAGAATAATTTGACTCCCTCTTCTTTGTGGCAACCCCTGAGATCTAGACCTTTGAGGTCTATTGCAGTCTGCCTGTTTGTTGTCTGGAGAGATTCTCAGTCATCCAGATCTTCAAAGAAACAACCAGAAAGTCCAGTTGCCTTTTGAAAAAGGCACCTTTGGGACAGTCTGCCTGTTGTTCATTAAATGTCCCAGCGCCTCCATTTTCCTGCTATTTCACTGAAATTATATCCACACCACTTCCTTCAGCTGATCTATTTCTTGTGTCCTGGAATCCCTAATATTCTGCCCTAATTAAAAAAAACCACCTCTAGACTGATTATTTTTATTTTTTATTTTTTTTATTAAATTTATACCCCGCCCTTCTCCAAACGGACCCAGGGCGGCGCACAGGGATGTTAAAACACATATAAAACATATAAAATTTTAAAAAACTTATTCTAATAGACCCTGCGCTAAAAACCGAATTTAAAAAACCCAAATTTAAAATACTATCTTAAATACATGTGGCTTGTATAGTTTGAAATGCCATATCTCTAGATTTTCCAGCTTTTCAATGACAGCAGCTTCTAATCCATGGAGGACCTTCATTTCTTCTTTTCCCCTTGTAGTAGTAGAGAAAGGAAACTATTAACAACTGGAAGACAATTTACACGATGTAATCCTTTTAACCAATTTATAACTAAAGCAACTTCTGATGTTGACAATTTGTTTGGTAATTTAACACAAGGACAAAACTATTAGAGAATTTGGTTGTTCGGCATGAAAAACAATACCGACTATGAAGAGGCTCCAAGTTGGATAATTTAATTTTAAGCTTCTGCGCCTCAGTTTAAATGTTAAGCTTCTGTTTCTCAAATTTAATTTTAAGCTTCCATTTCTTTGTTTCAACTGTGAGGCCTGAACGAAGATCTACTCTGCATCCTCACAGACCACTGGATGCAAGAAGGAGAAGCAGGCTCAGAAGTATTACATCAGTGGTGGGATACGGCTGTACCGGTGCCTGCTGGGAGCACCAGGTACCATTCCGATATGGTGCTCTGGAAAACCCACCCACTGGCCCGCCGTTCTTACCTGTATTTGAGCTGATCGGTGCTTCCACGCACTCGCATGGAACATACGGTGCCTGTGTGATGCTCTGCCAAGCAGCTGGCGCATCGCAGAGCATCGTGTGTAGTAAGTACGCATGCACACTCTGCATGCGTGCTGCACGCATGTATGTGATGGATGCCCGCCCCCATTGCACCGTATAACATCCTACTTGATCCTACCAAGCTATATAATCCTGTTATGAGTTTATCACTTTACTACAAGCAATTTACAACTAAGTGATGAAAGGAATGTCCTTCTGAGTTCGGCTCCAAGTGGGGAAAAAGACACTGGAGACATGGAGGCTGCTTGGAAAGATGGTTTAATGGTGGACAGGACCACATGGCTTGGGTCCTGAACAGAAAAGGTGATCACATGCTTCAATGTTGGTGGGGAGGAAGAGAAGGGCTGAGCAAGGGGCTTGCAGGGCTTTTTTTTATCAACTGTTCGGCACCACCTATCTATTTCCTGTTCCTGTGTAAGAAATGTACTCTGATTGGTTGTCAGGCTCCCATGGGCTGAGTCCAGGTTTGGTAAGGCTAGTCATACCTTAATCCCATGACTCTGGAGCTGAAGGGGAGAAGTCTTTATTATGTAAAGGGACTAGCTCAGACTTTAATGGCTCATTGACAGAGGGGGTGGGGGCAAGAGGCTGCAGGAATTAAAACATGTTTCTTCCTTTTCACATCCAGGGAAATATAACATTCTGCCTTTTCAATATTTCCTAGGATATTTCATTTTTCTGGGAGAGGGATGAGTGATAACTTTCTACATAAGAAAATTAGACAGACTCCTTTCCTTGCATGCTGGCCACTAAGCTGATTGGTTTATTTGCCTATCCATCTCAGGATTTGAGATTAAGCTTCCTAATTCTGCATCGTCATTTTCAAATGGCAGCCCATGACCCAGTCACCTCTGTCGCGCCCTGGCAACATCTACAAGGAATGATTTTGCCAACCTAATTACTTTCTTTAATGATTAGCTTATAATAAGGCAGTGCTCCCATACTGTTCCATGAAAGTGGCTTATTAGCAACGTCTTTCTCATGCTGTTAAGAGGATGTTTTAATTTTGTTGAGCGTGATACAAAGAAGGCAATTTTCATTCAGTGCACTGAGACAAAAATAACCATATTTATACCCGAGATGTTTGGACACATTTGCTTAACTCTTCCTAAGATCCCGTGCTTGCCGGCTGCAGATGGTTGATAGCCCTATTCATTTTTATATAAGATTTAGACATGAACAATCCAAACACAAAAATTAGAAGTTGTGGACCGCAAACAATTGCTTGGTACATCTGGGTAAGAAATAGTCCTTCCCTGCTGTTGACTGCAGAATAGCAAACAAAAACCAAAAACCTTCCTATGTTTAGAAACTGTTCTTCCTTCAGGCAGAATTTAGAATATTTGCATGCTCGCAATCCCCTGGTCTTCAAGGATAGTAAACCCAGGGTGGTCAGGTTTGTGCTGATGAATCACACGCCGCTTCAGGGCAAGTCAGTAAAGAGAGCAGAAACGGAACAAAAAAGAGCCTGCATTGTTTGATGTGTGTTGAGAATCAAAGAGAAACATGCTTTCCTTCTTAAGAAGTTCATGCAGAGAAGGAAGAATGAACACTGTTGGCGTTACAGTGTTGAAGTCTCAAATATTCAAGTCTCAATATTCATGGTGCCACAGTGGTTAGAGTGCAGTACTGCAGGCTATTTCTGCTGCCTGCAGGCTGCCTGCAATTTGGCAGTTCAAATCTCATCAGACTCAAGGTTGACTCAGCCTTCCATCCTTCCAAGGTGGGTAAAATGAGGATCCAGATTGTTGGGGGCAATATACTGACTCTGTAAACTGTTTAGAGAGGGCTGAAAAGGGCTTGATATACGAAATAAATATTTGCTTAATTGGTAAGTTCCTGAAAGAAGCTGAACAGTTGACAAATTTTGTAGAAAAAAAACCTTTCAGCTAACAAATAATCAATGAGGCCGATTTTCTTAACACACACACACACACACACATACACACAAATCCAAAAGCACTAAGCAGTTTGCAAGAAGCTGTGCTGGTATTATCAAATTTTCCATGCAATCATTGACCCTATTAACTCAGAGGGCACCTCCTGATGATAGGCCAGTATTTCTGTTTGGGCAGAGTTTGCTGCTGGCTATTGAAGTGCTTCCTCTTGCTCTACCAAAATACAGCAAAGTAACACTTATGGCTAAAGCAAACAAAATGTTAAATGCATGGTTGCATTTAATTTTGCTTTTTTCCCTTTGCAGGGAAGGAGGGAGGGAGGGAAAAAAAGGCTGAGCAGGACTAGAAATTCAGCATGTGGGGAAAAAAATCAACATTTTTCTTTGCCCAATGCTTATACTCTGTCAGAAATTGCCTTTGAAATTGGTATTCACTATAGGAGAAATATTCTCCTCCTAAGGCAAGCAGTAAATCATTTGTGGAGACAACAATGAGAAGAAAAGGATTAACCCTTATTTTTAGCACTCTACAGTCCTGATCCTTCTCTCCAGGTAGTCCTTGGCATACAACATTCCTTTAGTGACCAATCAAAGTTGCAACAGCACTGAAAAAAAGTGAATTAGGACATTTTTTCCATACTTACGACTTGTAGCATCCCTGTGTTCAAAATGCTTGGCAACTAGCATGTATTTATGGCAGTTGTACTGTCCTAGGGTCATGGGATCCTTTTTTTGAAACCTCCTGACAAGCAAAGTCAATGGGAAAGCCAGATTCACTTAACAGCCATGTTACTAACTTAACAACTGCAGCAATTCACTTAACATCTGTGGTAAGAAAGGTTGTAACATGGAGCAAAATTCACTTAACCACTGTGTTGCTTAGCAATGGAAGTATTGGGCTCATAGGTTGAGGACTGACTACCTGTATTTAGACTTTCAACACTTTCTGGGTAGTTCTTTTACAATACAGTACAATAGCAGAGTTGGAAGGGACCTTGGAGGTCTTCTAGTCCAACCCCCTGCCTAGGCAGGAAACCCTATACCATTTCAGACAAATGGCTATTTTCAATAAATGGTATTGTAAATCCAATTATATTTTGTAATGACTACGTTCACTTCTGCAAGGAACACTTCCATAATACTTGTCGTAGCCAGTTCCCTATAATAGGCTAATTTTATCACTGCAGATTTTAACCCTATTTACATGGTAGACACTACGAGTACACATGGCATGAAATCTTAGAAAGAGTAAGTGAAATTGCAAGGGCTATTTGTTCAGGAGGGCCCCATGCCCAGGTTTGTATTGCCGATGCCCCTGCAGCCTCAGGAATACGATGCCTCAACCTGGTAGCACAGGTTGCAACCATTGCAACCATAAAAGAGATGGCATGTCAGAGGATAAGTGGGATGGGAGATATGGCAGGAAAGACAGCAGCAGTATATAGTAGCAGAAAGGGAGAGTGTGAAGAAAGAAATAGCATGATACAATAATGGGAGAGATGGGAAGGATGAGAAGACAACAAACAACAGTGGGAAGACATCAAGACAACTTGCTAAGCCCTGGAGATATGATTAGTTTATCCATACTAAGAACACGCTCCCATAAACATTGTCACCTGATGAGAGCCATGACACATGCCTTTTCGGTGGTAGCCCCTGCTCTATTGGGCACTTTCCCCCCTGAAGTTTAGAAGAGACCTCTACTCTCTTAATCATCCAAAGGACACTGAAGAGCTGCCCTTTCCTCCAAGTGTTGGGATAGGAGGAAGGGAGTTTAATATTGTAAGACACCCAGAATTACCTTGTAGTAAGATGGGCTGCCAATAAATTAAATAAACAAATGGCATCAGGTTTTTGTTTCTAACGTTTATGGTGTTAGTGGTTTTTATATGGTTTTATGTTGTTTTATTGATATTCTTTTTATTCTTGATTGGAAGATGGCCAGAGCTTAATACAAGATAAGCAACTACACAAATATTTTAAATACAATAAATACATTCTGGGTACAGTTATGAAAAAAAGATAAAACCTATTTGTAAATCACTGGATTTAATAGAGGTAAATAATACCTAGAAAAAGATGGATTTTGCCAGACCTAATTTTTAAAAAAACCCAGCAGATATAGCCTTATTCATGCAAAAGAGCCAAGAGAAAGAATTATTACTTCTATTTGGGAAGGCAGTTAGATGTATCTCACAGCACAGGAAATAACAAATCAGCATGTTAAATATTATTTCAGATTATAGAGTAAACAAACATTAAACAGAACAGATTGAGAAGTATTTTGATATAATACAGTGTGCAGCACTTAAAGAACAACAAAAGGAACCTCTCAGTAAACCCATTACTGAAGAGGAAACAATACAAAAATTGAAACTGAATAAATTCCCAGAATCAAATGGACTTTATGCAACATATTACAAGGCTTTCCAGGTATTTCTAAATGAACCATTAATTATGGTAATGAATGAGATTCAGTGACATCAAGTACTTCTTCCCTCTATATACAAAAAGGGAAAGAACTTGTCCAATCCAGATTCACATAGACTTATTTGATTATTTAATATACACAGCAATACTTTCAAAAAGGTTACATGTTATTTTAATTGAATTGGTACATTGTGATCAGACTCGATTTGTCCTCAAGAGATGTACAATACGAAGGATAATTTTAGATATATTTGAAATGTTATTGATAGTGGAAGTTTCCTACAGGGACACAAAGTATTTATAAAAAAAACCTAACAGCCAATAACAGGTAAAAGGATTTTTATCACAAAAATATATTATAATGAAGAGAACATGAAAATATTGTCTTCTTTCCCCTTCTTTGTTTCTATTGGCCTTACAACAATTGAAATTACCAGAAAATACAATTTTAGGAATTTAATGGTTGGTGAAAAAATGAAGGTATATGCTTCGGAAGATATTGCACTTATAATTATCCACCTAAAGAATTCTGTAGAACTGTTAATGGAATATATAGAGCAGTTAGTTAGTTATTTGGATATTAGATTTATAATTTACAAATGAAATAATATTGGTTAAATCTGAAATTACTGTAGAATAATTTTATTGTAATATTGATTTTTCTTGCACTGATTCCATCCATAACCTGATATCAGGTATTTTAATATGTAGATTTACAGTATATCAATGCCATTTTTATTTTTTTCTTTCTTGACAGTTTTGTAGTGCCTGCAAAACTCTTACTTACAACTTGAGTCTGGTTATTTTCTTGCAGATGTGTCATTACCCAACTAAATAACATCATCAATAATGATGCTGTAGTTGGGTAATGAAACATCTGTAAGAAAACTATCAAGGTCAGAGTGCCAGGTTCAACCCTCAGCTACAAATGTTCTCTTCTATCACTATTTACAACTTGCTTTGTAAAATTTTTAATGCTTTTTTCCCTGATTATATTCATCAATTTAATAATGTTTTTAAAATAAAATAAAAGGAAATCCATGTGAACAAGATTAATTACATGAATTTGTGTTGGCTGTATGACATTCCAGGCCTAGGCTGGAGCAATAAGAGAATCACAGTGTTATGAACTCATACTTTAGCTGAAGTAAATTCAAAATCTGTTGTGTGGAGAGTTGTGTGCGCTGTATAGCAATACTACTTTAGTGTTCTACAATTGGGCTGTGAGTTAGTTGGCTTAGTTATAGCTGAGACTTCCAGGGGAGAACTGGAAAATTAAGAACCCTTCCATGAAAAGCAGAGCTAATGAAGAATTGGCAAGTAAACCAGCTCTTTGTAATTCCTTTCTAGACCAGGAAGGACTTGAGATCACCCACAAGTTCTGCTTGACAGTTGCTCCTGTGAGGAGATCACAACACAGCAGTCCCTGTGAGGTTTAGAGTTCTGGGTTACAGGGAATAGCTATTTTATGGCAACTGTAATTGGGATATTTCAAGGATACTTCCTTTTTAAAAATCACTTCTAGAAATTGCTTGTTAGTTACTTTTCAGGTATTAGTAACCTCTGAATTTCCCAATGCCAAATGAGTTTCCTTCAATCTATATAAATAAAAATGTAACAAGAGTTTGTTCAAAACTGCTAATCTCCGAAAGTACTGCACCGATCGCTTCCAAATTTTCACACACCGTTCCTTTCAAGTACGGCACCAATGATATATATAGATTGTGTAGATGTCACACCTGCGCCAGGTACACACAATGGAAATGTAAAAAATTGTAAAAAAGGTAGGTAGATGGATACAGAGAGAGGAGTGGGCCCTATGTATTATGTCATCCTTTATGATATAAAATACTCTGTCCGTAGGTAGGTAGGTAGGTAGGTAGGTAGGTAGGTAGGTAGGCAGCTATAGGGATAGAGAGAGGGAGGGAGAAATGCAGTAGGTAGGTAGGTAGGTAGGTAGGCAGGTAGGTAGGTAGGTAGGTAGGCAGGCAGCTATAGGGATAGAAAGAGGGAGGGAGAAATGCGGTAGGTAGGTAGGTAGGTAGGTATGTATGTATGTATGTATGTATGTATGTAGGTAGGTAGGTAGGTAGGTAGGTAGGTAGGTAGGTAGGTAGGTAGGTAGAGAGGGAGAAACTCCACCGTTGAGTTGATGAGGGTTATGTCCCTCCTGACTGGGTCACAGCAACGCGTGGCCAGGAAGGCTAGTTCTTAATAAAAGAATGTCTAAATAGACATTTGAGGACTTAATTTTTCTTTTTAGTCTTTTCTTTTTGTGTGTATTAGTTTGTATTGTCATAAATTGTAATCTTTAATAAAGTTACTAGAAATAATTGCCAAGTTACAAATAGTACCTCCATAAGATATAATATAAATGCACCAACGAAAGAATAATACTGGCAAAACAGTGTCGAGCAAAAGGAATTAAATGTCTTTGCTAATATTTTAATGTTATGACCAAGTTCAGCCTTGCAGCAAGCAACACACGAACATTGCAGAGATCTATAGATTTTTCTCTGTGCCATTGGCAGGAATTTTTTCATTTCATACATCATTTGTAGCTCACTGCAGTGATTCTATAAAGTCACTTTCAAACTCATAAAGTTGGAAAGAATGGCAGGTTTTATTGAAAGTGTTGGTCTTGTGATTTCTAATGTTGGATGTCATTTTTTGAAAAATTACGTCCAACAGTAATTATTTGACTGTCCAACAGCTATCTAGCATTTCTATACACATGAAAATAATAACAGCGACAACTATGACATGCATGTCTTCTACAAGGACATTTTACATGAAAGAGACATAATTTATTTCGAAGGTCTAATAAGATTTAACATACTTTTCGGAGTATAAGATGCACCTTTTTTCCTCTAAAAAGAGGTTGAAAATCTGGGTGCATCTTATACATCGAATACAGCATTTTTTTGCCTCCTGAAACCCCGCCCCATCACCAAAATGGCCACGTGCATACCCTTATGGAGGCTTCCAGAGAGCTCCTGGGGGCTGGAGAGGGCAGAAATGAGCACAAAAAGAGCGTTTTTGCCCCCCAGCCTCTAGCAGCACTCTATATGCATGCAATTTTTTGGACCAAAAAACGCTCCCTTTTCACGAAAAAATGGGCTGTTTTTTCCTCGTTTTGCCCCCCCCAGGAGCACTCTGGAAGCCCCCCAAGGCTATTCATGCCTTTTATTTGAAAAAAAAACAGGGCCCATTTTCACGAAAAATGGGCCATTTGGGGGAGGTTTGCAAAGTGCAAAAAGGGGTGGTTTTTTTCTCCTTTTGAAATGCTGTTTAGTTAGAGTGATTGATGAGAATTACGTTGGTCAAGTACTGTGCCTGCAGAAAGAAAGATTTGTTCCAAAGGTGGTCAGTGATTTCCTTCTCCAGCACATGGGTAAATACATCTGGAAACATCTACCTACCAACCTACCTACATACCTACTCTCTCTCTCTCTTACCTATCTACTGTATTTCTCTCTCTCTCTCTCTCTCTTCCTCTACCTATCTACACACTCTCTCTTCCTACCTATCTACTGTATTTTTCTCCCCTCTCTATATACCTACCTACCTACTCTCTCTCCCCCTACCTGTATTTCTCTCTCTCTCTATTTCTCTCTATCCCTCTACCTACCTAACTATTTACACACACTCTCTCCCTCCCTCCCTACTGTATTCCTTTCTCTCTCTCTCTCCCTCTCTCTCTCCCTTTATCTACCTACCTACCTACTCTCACTCGCTCCCTACCTACCTACTGTATTTCTCTTTCTTTCTCTCTCTCTCTCTCCCTCTATCTATCTACCTACTTTTTAAAAAATTGCCTCTCAAAACCTGGGTGCGTCTTATACTCCGGTGCATCTTATACTCCGAAAAATACGGTAACTGATTTCATGTCTTACAAAACAATGTAAATTAGAAGTTTTGTATTATATATCTTAGAGGACTCATTTAGAAGTCATAATGGAAGAAATATGTTATGTTTGGTCTTCCGCATTTTTAAATCCAAAGCATGCCACCTTGGAAAATAGCAATAGCAATAGTACTTAGACATATACCACTTTACAGCGCTTTATAGCGCTCTTTAAGCAGTTTACAGAAATTGTATATTGTCTTCAACAATTTGGGTCCTCATTTTACCCACCTCGGAAGGATGGAAGGCTGAGTCAACCTTCAGCCTGGTGAGATTTGAACTGACAAATTGTAGGCAGCGGCAGGCAGCAGAAGTAGCTTACAGTACTGTATTCTAACCACTGCGCTACCATGGCTTATGAGGTTTACATTACTGGATATTTTCAAGTTGTTTCCAAAAACACTAAGTCTCAAATTGGGATACACTTAAAATGCAACGCCACTAATAAAAATGTTCAGAAATAGAAAGAACAATAACAGAAAACATAAAAGTAAATTAGTCATTAAGGAAAAAATCCGTTCACCCAAACACCACTAGGAAAAATATCATTCCTGAATAGGAAGTTTTAAACTGTTTCCTTAAAAATAAGGGCAGTTCCTTTATGGCAAATTAATTCTAAGGGCTATGAGGCACGAATGAGAAGTCCTATGTGATAAAGGCTACAAATCTGCATGATTTCGTATTATACCAGTATGAACATGGTATAATACACACACACACACACACACACACACACAGAGAGAGAGAGAGAGAGAGAGAGAGGGAGAGAGAGAGAGAGAGAGAGAGAGAGCGCACATCCATACACGCAGACATATACACACTTTCTCTGTACTGTATGTAAGCTATTAAAAATGTCTTAAACTATTAAATTGAGCAAAACCACCTTCACTTTTGTGACCAGTGGATACAGTATGATTTGTAACTCTATATTGCATAGACTGCTTTTCCAGGAAGAACTGACAAGAAATGTACTTTAACGTTATACGCCCGGGGTCTTTTTTGATGGCCAAAAGCTACACTTAACATTTTTTGGGAGGTTGAAGTTTGCAGAGTGAGTGGAGCAATGATAGCTTAAATAACCATTTTATTAGTTCCCTGTCTCAGAATGAGGTCACAGTATACATATGGTTGAAGGGCTGCTAGTTGTCAATTGGACTATCTTCACAAATCAGTTGGCACTACAATTCTGTTCTCCTGAGCTCTGTTTTTGGCTGCAAGGGCCTGCTGAAAATCTTTGCCAGCAAAAATGGCGGCCCTCCCAACCTCCATTTTTGCTGGCAGAGGTACCGCAGGCTGGTCGTTTGCTGTTTCCAGGGTGGCGCCATGGGCCAGATCTAAGCACCCCGTGGACCAGATCTGGTCCCTGGGCTTTGAGTTTGACACCCCTGCTTTGCTGCATGCAAGCTTGGGGAAAAAAACAAAACCAGAATGCATGCGCACGTTCACACACACACACACACACACACACACACAATCTCTACATATAATTATACATGTACATGTGCATGTGCATGTTGATATGCATATACATACTTCATTTTCTGAAGTCATGGGAGTTTTATGTATTTAATTTTTAAAATGTATGTGAAAATCTAAACTAAGTGGATGCAGCTTTCAGTGTACGGAGTGTGGCATTTATTAATTTTCAACAAAATTCAAATCCTAAGCCGAAGCCTAGAGTTATTTCTACAGTTGCGAACGAATTTCGAAAACCATACTGTTTTCATAACATTTGATTATGGGGGAAAGAAGTTTAATTTTACAGATTCCTGTCTTTGTTTTTGGTTTAAGGAGATTCCTGAGTAATAACTTTGGGATAAAATATCCAAATGTTCCAGCTGAATCTTTACTGCAGAGGTTTGCATTTCATAGATATTTATTTATTTATTTAGCTACGCATCTCATAAAGGGGAATCTGAATAGTGTATAAGGTTTAAAAACACACACACACACGAACCACCCTGCTACAATGTAGAATCCTTGGCACCAGAGAATAATCAATAACCCTTACTCACATACAGAAAGATGCACATCATCCACATCAGAGTTCATTTAACCTCCTGACCCAAATGCCTAGAGAAACAGCCAGCTTTTCAGTATCTTAAGAAACGATAACAGAGTTGAGGTCATCAGAATCTCTGAAGGGATATGGTTCTGTAAGGCAGGTGCTGCCACTCAGAAATCATGACTCCAGGATCCAACAAGACAACAGTTGTTTGATGGGAGGTACCTGGAGTGTGTCTTGTCTCCTAGATCTGGAGCAAGCAGAGACAATGGGAAAAAACACAGATTGCCAATCGTCTGGCCTTATGCCCCGCAGAGCTTTATATGTGATAGCCAGCACTTTGAATCACATCTGGTCTACTGAGAGCCACGAGTGTATCTTGAGGAACAGCAGTGTTATATGAGAATAATGAAAACTGCCAAAAACTGCCTGCGCCACTGTATTCTGGACAAATTGCAGATTCATAGCACTATTCAAGGACAGCCTCATTCATTCATTCATTCATTCATTCATTCATTCATTCATTCATTCATTCATTCATTCATTCATTCTGTATAGTTCATGTATAGTGGATTACAGTAATCCCAGTGGGAATTGACCTAAGGCCTGAATCACTATGAGCAAGACTTCCCAGTTCAGGAATGGGTGTAATTGGCACAACAGGATGAACTAGTGCACTAGTGTCAAATTCGTGCCCTGCGGGCCAGATGCATCACATGCTGGCCACCCCACCCCTATTTTAGCAAAGAGGGAAAAAAGTAATGATACATCATGTGACGGCAATGTGACGATGTAAGTTCAACACTCCTAAACTAGTGCAAAAGTCCCCCAGCCTGTATTGGCTCAAGGCTACATTGTGCCCCTGGGACACATTGAATGATGTGACATACCTCACTGATGCCAAGATGAGCAAATTTAAAATAATTTGGAAGTATGGAGGTACAGGTACAACCACAATTGAGTCCAAAATTTATATTGCTAAGCAACAAATTTGTCAGGTGACTTTTGTCCCATTTAACAACTTTTCTCACCTCATTGCAGTGAATCACTGCAGTTGTTAAATTAATCACACGGTTGTTAAGTGACACTGGTTTTCTTGTCAGAAAGTCACAGAAGAGGATCCCATGATTCTGGTACACTGCAACTGTCATAAATGTGAGTCAGTTGTCAAGCTTCAAAGGTAAATCACATGGCCACAAAGATACTGCAAAGGTCATAAGTGTGAAAAAAGGCAGAGGTTGGTTGCAAATTTTTTTACTACCTGTTCGGGCGTAATCCTGCGCATGCTTGCGCGCAACACTTCTGTGCATGTGAAGAAGCATCCAGGTGGATGGGCGGAGCCTCCCACTACCGCTACTATCGGCTAATCCGAGCCAAACCGGCAGAAACCCACCTCTGAAAAAAGGTCACTTTTCTGTTGTAACTTTAAATGGTCACTAAATGAATTGTTATAAATTGAGGACCACCTGTATTGATAGCCTAGGCCAGAGCTTATTCAGTCTCAGCCTAAAACTAGTCTTGAGAATTGTCGCTACTTGCTTCTTCAGACCCGCCCACCCCACTCCACAAAATGCGTACTTTCAATTGGGAGTGTGAATTCTCATACAGAATTAAAGGTACATTTTTTAAAAACTCACAGTCACACCATCTAATGACCTGAGTCATTATCTGTTGTGATGGCTGTTGCCCTCTCCCCTTTCCCAGTATTTTGTTTTTTCAAACTATTCTTAATCTACTCTTTCTGAAGATGGTCCTACCTTCCCTTGTAAATAACACACAGGTTTGGATCTTGTGCTATTGTCCAAAAAGTATAGTAAAAATATTGCAACCAAGATGATAAAAATTGGATTTTGCCAAATGTTGTCCTTTCAAGAGATCAAACATGCAGAAAACTTTCACAGGTTTGAGTTTGAGGCATATGCTCTTTCAGCATAACCACATATCAGTTACATAATACTTATTCTTTATATTTCTGTTTAGCAATTGCAAGGCACAGTAGACAGCTGTATGAAATACAGCTGCCCTAAAGAGAAGGATTTAAATTTTAATGCAAAACACCATTCTGTATCCTGTTTCTTTTCTGTACTGACTATTTTCTGGCTTCTGGTATTGTGGATGATATCACTGACTCTCTCTAGGCCACTTGCAATCCCTCTGCTATCACCACGGATAATATGCTCAAGTTTCTTGTGCATCAGTTATATTTCACATGGCCATCACAATACAGTAATAGCATTAAAATGGTATCTGTGACAAACACATTTTTTAGACACAAAGCATAGTGATTTGGATATGGTACACTTAGGTATTTTAGATTCTAAAAGTTGCCAACAGATCGAACATTTTAATGGGAAGAAAAGGATCACTTATTAATAAGCGCAGAGTAATCCGATTAACATTATTTAATTAATTTAAATTAATTCAAGCCATATTTATCTTCCATTCTGATCCTACTCACCTGCCACCTTTGTTCCATCACTTTTTGAAATGTGTGTCATTCCACAAATCACAAAAGTTTTATAATATTAATATTTATTTATTAATATTAGTTCATCAACAATTCCACAAATTCATAAAGATATGGGAAAAGAGGTTTAAACTGAGTGGAGTGTGAAATGTTGGATTGCATTTCATGGGTCCATAGAGGTATATAGATAGTCTTTGACTTACGACCAAAATGGTCCAGGATTTCTGCTGCTAAGCAAGACAGTCATTAACTGAGTTTTGACCCATTTTACAATTCCTCTTGGCCCAGTTGTTAAGTGAACCACTGCAGTTGTTAATTACTAACATGGTTGTTAAATGAATCTGGCTTCCCTATTGACTTTTCTTGTCAGAAGGTTGCAAAAGGTGATCATATGACCCTGGGAGACTGCAACCATCATGAATACATGCCAGTTGCCAAGCATCTGAATTTTGATTATGTGGCCATGAACATGTCTTAAGTATTAAGCAGACCGTCTGCTGCCCCATACGTCCCTTAGACCGATTCGCTCCCACAGAGAGGGTCTTCTCCGGGTGCTGTAGGCCGGGCAATGCCGGTTGGTGGCGCCCAGGGGAAGGGCCTTCTCTGTGGTGGGCCCAACACTCTGGAACGACCTACCTCCCAAACTCTGGGTCATCTCGGACCTCCGCCTGTTCCGCCAGCGCTTAAAAACGCATTTTTTTCCATCTAGCCAGCCTGGCATGAACTACCCAATACCAAACTGAGTATTAGTTGATCAAAGTTTTAATCTGGGGGTTTTAATTATATTTTAGTACAGGGTTGAGTTTAATGTAGTTTTAGGAGTATTTTGTACATTTGTATTTGTTTTAATTTTCCTATGCGCCGCCCCGGGTCCCTCTGTGGGAGATGGGTACAAGATATAAATACGAATAAAATAAAATAAATAAAATAAAATAAAATAAATATAAAACAATCATCGGTCACTTTTTTAAAAAATCCCATTGCAGCTTCGAACATTCATTAAATAAATGTTTGTAAGCAGAGCACTACCTGTAGCTGAAAATCTAGAACTGTTTCTATTTTCTTTGCCATTCTTGCTTGCCATTTTTTTGGGGGGCCAGGAAACAAAGTCTTCGTTTACCAATTAAACAATCCAACAATAGTAATCATCTTCTATTTAATTCCATAGCAATTTTAATGCAGGTTAATGTAAGGAAGTTGGTCATAATGTAATTTAATAGCAAGGAACCAGAATGCTTTAAAAAAAAAAAAAAAGAACAAACAGAAAACAGGAACAAAAAATAGTCAAGACAAACCAGAAGAAATATTTTTCTAAAGCTAAATATTCTGGGGATTACCCCCTCTTAAATTATCCAAATATTAATTATCATACTATTGTCCAAATGCATTGTAACTGGGCTTGTTTATAGATAAGTGTGACACTTAAATTTTCCTCTAATTCAAAACAGCACATCTTGCATTAGATAAAAGTTGCTCAAATACATTCTTTAAAAATGAACATAAATCCTAATTCATGACTTTAATTCATACATAATTCATTCTGATTTCTATTAAAGTAATTCCTGGAAATACAGTCTATGACGTAAGATAACTATTGGAAAAAAATGCATTATATCAATTGGATTCTGTTGTTTGCGTGTATACAATGCTGGGCTAAAGAGAAAAATGTACATTCTTTTAATGTAAAAAGGAGGGAGGGAGGGATAGAGGAAGAGACAGAGGGAGGGAGACTCAAGGGTTGTTTTCAAAGAGTTTCAGGATAGATGTTTATCAAAAGCTCTGTAGAAAACAGTACGATCTATCAATCAAGGGGATTTCCACCCTGCACACTCATTTATATTTGTCATTGCCCAAGTCTGTATCTGTGATAGAACCTGGTTACAGGGTGTTAACGTTGTCCTCCAGCTTAATGACCCCTTCACGGAAAAATGTTCTTCTAATCAAGCCTCCTTAGCCTTTGTGGTTTTCCCTTTCTCTTAAGGGAATTCTACATGCAGCACTGCAATATTGCATTTTGTGTACAACTACAGAATTATATGTCTCTACAGAACAAGCAATAGAATTTTTCTTAGTGGATAGTGCAGTCTACTTTATTAAAGGTATAGAGTGAAATGTTGCAAAATATATCAGGTATGGTGTTCAAAAGACAGTTTAAGAGCTATACATAAACTTTCATGGGATTGCAGAATATGCCTAAATATGCATACACATGTAGATGTAGATGCATGTATATGTAGATTGTAAATAAAATATTGCATATTGTTTAGACATTACATAAGATTGTACCAATGACAAAATCTGAATATACATACTTGATTATCTTGAATTTGTTTTTTCAATACTTACCTTTACCCAACAATAACAAAGAATCTATCACTATGTTTTATTAATTGCTTTCTTCCATAGCTACTACTTATTTCACAGATAAGCTGCACAAAAGATTAATGAGGAATCGGTATAGTCCACAACCTATGTTATCTTGAATACCATTCTTACAATACAATTACAACAGAGTTCAATTTAAAATGCGAGTGTCCTTCAAACAGAATTCTATAATGATTCATTTTTATACAGAATTAAAAACTAAAACCAAACAATTTAAGAATCTCAAAAATTACAAGACCAGTCTTTTATAAATCTGCAACCATTATGTACAGTAGTTTGATTCACCTCTAATAATCAGCATGATTTAAGAATAGGTGTGATTAAACCATTCTAATGGATGGGTTTGGTAACTGGAATCTCAGAGAATTTTAATTATATTGTTATTACCACAGGGAGACCTTGCTTATTGTCTTGGGGAAAGGCAATCATTCAAAGTTACAATGAAAAAGTTCCTTGGCAACCAATGCCTGCATATTTATGACCTTTGCAGACACATTTTCACTAGTATAGTGAGTACATGTTGTCTTGTGCCTGATTTGTTTTCTTTCCCCCTCCACAGAGATTGTCTAAACAAGTATCTCTTCATGAACTGCTTTTATTCACAGTATATCCCTAAAAAGTGCTAACTGCTAGGTAATAAACTTAGCTCTGTGACCTTAATTAGCCACCTTGCAGCTGCTGCTTGTAACTGACAAGACTTTAACCACTTTCACACTTTTGGCTTTTGTTTGTTTCCAAAGCAGTTTGGGGGGTATAGTTGTATAGGCAAATATAGTGTATAGGGTTTTCCTGCCTAGGCAGGGGGTTAGACTAGAAGACCTCCAAGGTCCCTTCCAACTCTGCTATTGTATTGTATAAATAGCCAACACTAATCATTCCTTTCAATGTGTGTTCCCTGTTTGTCTACTTATTCTTTTGTAATCCCTTCCTCTCCAATGAATGTAAAGGAATGTAAAGGAATTGTGAATTTAATGGATAGCATTTATATGCAATTTTAGATACATTAATTTGTTTATAATGTATATATTTTTTCTCTTGAGGATCAATCATATAAATAAACTACCCAGAGCAGGGATGATGCAATTAATTTCCCCAAGGGGAACTACATGAGAGATTGTGACTATTGTGGAGGGCTGCTGCTGCCCTGCCTCCCACTGCCCTGCTGCCAGCCTGTTGCCATTCTGCTACTGCTGCCACCACCGCAATCCCCACCATTGCTCCACCCCCCACACCAATTGGCTGACACCATATCCCTGCTGCTGACACCCTACTTCCCACTCCGCTGACACCGTGGGCCACAAAGTTACCACAGAAGGACTGGTAAAATGCCACCATGGGCGGTAAAATGCCCAGGTCTGACCCAGAGTCTTTTAGGTGGGATAGGTGGAACAGAAATTGTATAAATAAATACAAAAATAAATAAACTTACATGTTGAAGGGCTAGAGACAAGGAAGTCCCAAAATTAACTCTTGTTCTCTACCGCAAAAATGCCTAAATGGTTGTAGCCTTTTGTCTTCCTAGCCACAATATTTATTAGCATAATATTGCTGATTCCTTTGTAGCTGTAAGAAAGCTTGTGTATTAGATACACTGAACTTTTCAGATAACACAAAACAATGCAAATGGTGGTAGCTACTTGAAGTTGTTTCACAGAGAGCCAATTATTTTGACGAAATGTTTTTGAAACAAATGCAAGCCGCTTAAGATCTTTTAGTGTTCTTTTTCTGACTCTGCTATAATCATTGCACATTTTGAAAATAGTTCCCATATTAATTGATTGTTTACCTGCTTGCATTTGGTTTTCTGTTTTCTATTTTTAAATCAATAAAAAGGTAACTGCTTTCCATAACCGTTCCCAAAGAGTTGGAATCCTTTGAACTTTGTTTGCATTTTCCATTTTAAGACCACGTTAGGATAAACCGTGAAAGTTCAAAGAGATACCTGTTGTTGTTTTTTTTAAACTGAAATTATAAATGTTATTTGCCCACATAACGAATCACTCACATTATTTGAAAGATTCTAAGGAAGAGCATCAGGAGCTGTGATTTCTTAACCTGCCCTTCTCTTTTGCTGAAAGTGATAATCATTAAGTAGAGCTGCAAGATATCCATTAATCATGTCAGTTACGGCTGTCCTGAAGTTCTGATTGGCTGCTCTATACTAGCTATTTACTTTAGAAAAAGAAAAATGCAGTATCTTTTGGATTGTGTTTCTGTTTCCAACCTTCACAGAATCAAACGTAACAGGTCAAAAGAAGAAAGTAAAACCTTAAACCATCAGAGAATATTCAGAAGCCGTAGACTCCTTGGGCAAGGCCTATAACATATTATTATTACTTTTTAAAATATATGTATTTAAATTATTTAAGAAGAATGCATGCTTTAAATATGAGTCCAAAGACTTGCTTTGGAGTTTATTCAAGTGGGTGAACTAATTAAAATAACACTGAGAAACAATTGTTGTGATTTTGTTTAAGATGGTCTAAAACTCATTCTGATGTCTTGTTTTGGATATTCTGGCTCTGGGTTTGGATTCTGAAATGTTACTATCCAGATACTAAAGGGAAGCAGTTTAAAAGGAAGGCCTTTCTGCTGCAATGGCCCCATTGTTTGGTACTTTCAGGCATGACATTAAAGCTGTGATCCACTAGCTAAACGAACACGTAGTCCTTCTTTTACAACTATTCGTTTAGCGACAGTTCAAATGGCATTGAAAAAAGTGACTTACAACTGGTCTTCATAGTTATAACCATCGGGGCATCAAATGAAACAAACGAAAAGCATTTATGTAGTTACTTACTTAGCACATTTAAATTATATTAATGTAACCAAAATAGCTTTAACAATCCCCAAGGCATGTCTCAATGATTGAGCATCCCTAATGTTTGGAAATTGAAAGTTGAAAAAATTGACACGCCCTAATTTCTCCATGGTCACATGATCAGCATTAGAGTGTTTGTCAATTTGCATGCATTTATGATGATTGAAATGTCCTGGTTCACATGAACACCATGAGCCATGGTGGCGCAATGGTTAGAGTGCAGCACTGCAGGCTGCTTCTGCTGCCTATCGGCTGCCTGTAATTTGGCAATCCAAACCTCACCAGGCTCATCCTTCCAGCCTTCCAAGGTGGGTAAAATGAGGACCCAGATTGTTAGGGGCAATATGCTGACTCTGTAAACCGCTTAGAGAGGGCTGTAAAAGCACTATGAAGCAATATGTAAGCCTAATTGCTATTGCTATTCACTGAAGATGTTACATTGGCCTCAGCTTTCTGCCTCCTTCCCTAACTTCCTCTTATATATAAATGCTATTATTATTTGCAACTTTCCCAGCCAGCTTCCAAGCCAAGCAAAGTCAAAGGATTGGCTTAACTCCTGCATGATTCACTTAAAAACTAGTGATTCATTTAGTAACTATGGCCAAAAAAGGTCATAAAATCAGACGAAACTTACTTAGTGATGGACATTCTGGTCCCTATTTTGGTCGTAAGTCAAGGACTATCTGTAAGGCTTGCTGAATTGAGTGGAACAGTGCAGAGTTCTGCTAGAACATTTTTTATTGGCTCAGGTTTTAATGGATGGCACTTTGTTTGCTTCTTAACTGCAGGCTGCTTTTGCTGTTTTTATTTCTTCTGCAGTGGTTTTAGTTCACTGGTTTATTGAATATATATTTATTATTGTGAATGCTGCTGTATTCTTTCTTTTATGGCACCTTATGCAACGTCCTACCCCCAAATGTGGAATACGAAGCTTTAAGATAAATGTCCTGAAGTTTAACATCTTTAGGGCTGGCTTCTTCATACAGTTTTGACCTGCCCAATGCATAGGTCTCAGAAAATATTTTCCTAATTCTCCAGCTTTGTGAAGTAAGAAGAATGTTAGTTTAGTTAGTTTGTTAGTTTCTGTTTTCCATGGATGTCTTGCCCTGTGAAATGTCTTTTCTCTGAAATTCAGTCAGGATTTATCAGGTTTTAAGAAATGTATGAAAACTGAGTTATTTAAAATAAATTTTGTATTATAAATGTCATCATTCGTTTGCATTTTGCATTCGTTTTGTGATGGTTTTGTTCAGGAATTCTGCTTGGGAAATTCCAGGCATTGAAGTCCACACATCTTAAAGTTCCTAAGGTTGAGAATCCCTTGTTTTGTCTATTCTGAAGGTCAGTTTTCATTGTCTATTTTTAATTTTTACTGTTTGCATACCTGTGGAGAGTTAATTGTAACTGACCAAGAGTTGTTTGATTATGGCAGGTAGAAATAAAATACCATTGAAGAAAATGATAATAGTCAGTTACACTAACTTTTTTGTTGATGAGGTAAGAGGAGTTAAACCAGGGAAATAGCATGGGCAACATTTTAAAACACTCTAGGATATAATCCCAATCTGAATCTCTCCCTTGTCTGTTGGCAACTTTCCAATTAAAGAAATAAAAGCAAAACAGAGCTACAGAAAGTGTTCTTCATGAGTCTCCTGTGTAACACTTAATTTTGCCCTAAAATATGCCCAGAGCTGCTATGTAATTAGTGAGGCCTTCCCTTAAACTGCCAATCTAACTAGGATATGGATCAAACCTTTTAAACAGGAGGTCCAGTTTGTTAGGGGGGTTGAATGCTTATTTCTAAGTGAGGATTCAGATTCAAACTACACTGAGATATTTGAAGCTCACCAGATGACTTGGTGAGGATATTACTATCTCTCACTCTAATTTATCCTAAAAGCTATTAAATTGGGATGTTGATAAAGGAATATATACAGTATGTGGATGGATGGATGGATGGATGGATGGATAGATACTATATATATATATATAGTGTGTGTGTGTGTGTGTGTGTGTGTGTAGAAACACATAGAAATACATCTACTATGTATGCGTTTCTATGTTCACACACATGTATATACATACATATATATACAGACACAGATTACACATATACATATACAGTATACCCTACAGTAAATTCTTAAAAGTAAAAAAGGCATTAAATTCAATAAATGAAGAGACTAAATTAAAAAAAAATCCATCTTAATGAACGAACCAAATTGAACCAACTTATTCAGAATTTAAGCAAATCTGGTAGTGAATGAGTGGCTTTTATTTCCGAATATGCACTTGTAAATTTCTGTCAGGAAGAAAATTGAAAATGAAGAAGGAATGTTGTCCACATTGCATCATTTTTTTCCTCAGTTCACACAAGTCCTGAATACTCAAACACACTATCACACAGACAAAGGCAGCCACACATTAAATATGTGATCAAAAGATTCAGCCTGCTGGCCATTTTGAAGTCTTCTCACCCTGCTCATTTTGTGAGTCATTTTGTGATGGGAAAGTAAATTAAAATGGAATTTAGATAACCAGGAACAAGAACACTGGGACTATCTTGATTATTTGCTGTTAATGTAGAAGATAAGAGTGACTTTTCCTTTTTTGGGGGGAAAAGTGACCCTTGATATGGCATTTACCAGGTTTCTAACACAATCTAGCCAGGTGGGCAGTGGCCATACAAACTATCTAACCTAAGATATGAGGATAGAGGAGAAACATTCCAAATATACATGCATTCTCTTTGTACACTTGTTGCGTTGTATTACCAACATTAATATCAATCAGAATAGAGCTGGAATATCAACATCAATCAGAAGAGACCTGGAATGGACCTTGGAGCCCCTTGCTCAAGCAGGAGGACTCTATACCATGTCAGACAAGTGGATGTCCATTCTCTTCTTCAAAATCTCCAGTGATGAAACACACACATAATTGGGGCCCTAACAGGATGTTGTGGAACAATTATATATACTTATCCTTCTGTCTCAGCTGATGCAATAGGAGAACCTGGCTGGCTTAATGGCTAAGGCTCTTGCCTGACATGCAATAAAGCCCCGGTTTGAATCCCAGTAAGTGTATGGCTAGCTGATGAGAGCTAAAAAGCTCGAAATAGATCTATACTAGTCTCCCTGATTTATTTATTGGTCAGCTCATAAAACTAACAAACATATTTAAAAAATTACACAATGAACTCATGGCTTTCTGTCTAGATGGTCACTGGTGATGAGCCGAAAGGCAGAAGAGGAAAACAGTATGCTTCCTCCTTTAATTGGGGCCCTGTATATATATATATATGTGTGTGTGTGTGTGTGTGTGTGTGTGTGTGTGTGTGTGTGTGTGTAGACTAATTATCACAGCTCCTGTGAAGAGGTCCCTTTAAGGGGAGGAGACTCAACGTCATCCCTCTCTGCCCTTTGACTCAACCCAGAGTCATCCAGACAGAGAACCAAATTAGATTACTGCTGTGTGACATTTTTTAGATGTGTGTTAGATTTTTAAGGGCTGAAAATAAAGAGACCAGGATGGATCCATTTCAGGCTTCTTAGCCTTCTTCAGCTGGCCATACTCCTTCTACTGGGATTTCAACCAGGGCTTTCCAGCATTTGAGGCAAGCTCTCTATGCCTTGAGCTAACTGGTATCCCTGATATATCAGCCAATTTACAGGACTCTTAAATGAAGACTAATTATCACAGCTCCTGTGAAGAGGTCCCTTTAAGGGGAGGAGACTCAACGTCATCCCTAAAAAATGTCACACAGCAGTAATCTAATTTGGTTCTCTGTCTGGATGACTCTGGGTTGAGTCAAAGGGCAGAGAGGGATGACATTGAGTCTCCCCTTGAGGTGCACTTGAAGGCTTCAGCTTGTCCAGAATGCAGCTGCGCGGGCAATTATGGGAACCTCCAGGTTTTCCCATGTAACACCGCTCCTGCGCGAGCTGCATTGGCTGCCTGTCATCTTTCGGGTGCGCTTCAAGGTGTTGGTTATCATCTTTAAAGTGCTCCATGGCACGGGACCTAGCTATCTGCGGGATCGCATCCTGCCCCATACATCCCTGCGGCCAATTTGCTCCCACAGAGAGAGACTTCTCCGGGTGCCGTCCTTCTCTGTGGCGGGCCCGACCCTCTGGAATGACCTTCCCCCCGAAATCAGAACAACCATGGACCTTCGCTCCTTCCGACAGAAACTAAAAACACACTTCTTCTGCTTGGCTGGCCTAGGGTAATTTAAATTGTTTAAACTGTTTTAGGCGTTTCTAGGGATAGTCTTAGTTTTATAGAGGTTTTTAGCGCAGGGCCAGTTTAATTTGTTTTTAACTTTGTATTCTGTTTGTTTTAATTGTATTTTTAATTCCCCGTGCCCTGCCTCGAATCCCTTCGGGGAGAGAGAGCGGGTTATAAATTATTATTATTATTATTATTATTATTATTATTATTATTATTATTATTATTATTATTATTATTATTATTATTATTGTTATTATTATTATTATTGTTATTATTATTATTATTATTATTATTATTATTATTATTATTATTATTATTATTATTTAATTAATTAATTAATTAATTAACATTACAATGGCTACCCTTGCTGTCAAGACCCAAGTTATTTACATTCTGGTCTGTAATTTAATTAGATCCTTCATTTCCTTTTTCTTTCTATGATCCTGAGACCACTTGATCTAACATGAACCTTTATTTTCTTGGTCTCCTAAACTCCTAGATTCAATTTTCATTCTTCGTCCATCTCTCTACAGCCACAACTCTCTCTAACAAATTAATCAATGAACTGCCAGAGTCATATTTTTATGATCCGTTTGTTCATTCATTCAATTTTGGTGCTGCTCAACTCCAGACTAACTCTGGCCAGCTCATAATATTAAAAAAACACAAAAGAAAACAAATAAAAGATAAAATAAACCAATTAACAGATGGAACATCTCATTACAAAACACCAAAACATTCACAAAGCTAGCTAAACACAGCTAACCAAGGGTTCCATCCATCCTAACCCAACCCTGGGAGGACAGCTAGATTTTTAGGGTTATCTGCAATGCCATTAGGGTAGGAGTCTCATGGATTTCACTCCCAGAACACAGACACTGCAACAGAAAAGTTATAGCAAAGTCCACATTGAAGACAGCAAAGTCCACATTCTAGACAGAGAGGTTTAAAAGAGGTCTTCTACATTAAGATGGAAGAGCCCTCTCGGAACAGAGGGAAGGGATACACCACCACCTGTCTCTTGTTTACAACAGGATCCTTTCAGCAGTTCCAAGAAGGTTCCACACCCATTTGCACTATGTGAGAGCACAGACAAACCTGCAAGTAGCCTTGACAACTCTCAGAAAGATTACTAATGATCAGATGACTACAAGGAATATAAGTCCTTTCATCCTCCACCATTCAAGCAGAACTGAGGAAGCTCCTTGGATGAGAAGCAAAATAACTTCAAGGAAAAACAATGTCCAGGTGCGTTTTGAAAAAGCACCTTTGGGACTTCCTGCATCCTATTTAATCAAGGGATGTGGTTTACAGAGTATATGAGTGCTGCATAAATACTCATATATACTTCTGCATAAATATTTACTTAGTCTTTGCAGCCTCCTTCCAACAATTTGGAGATGTCTTCCTGTGCTATAGGAGATCATATTATAATCTATTTGACCAAAAGGTCTTTGCACACGGTGGTCAATATATTCATCTTCCTTATGCGCGTAAGAAGTTCCGATAACAGCTTTGTGTGAGCGCCGTCTTTTGTCACACAACAACTGTCAGATTACATGCCAAGTGTAATTTTGAGAACTAACCCTGAATATCTCACATCAAGGACGTTCAGACAGATGTAGCTGAACCTCCGAATTGGAGCGCTGGTTGCTTTAGGCTAATGGAAGCAATTACCAAGCCATCTGCCCTTTGGTTGCTGGAAGGAAGGGGAGGAGCAGTTGCTCAAGATCACTCAGAGGGAGGAGGAGGAAGTTTGTTACTTCTGCCTTCCTCCAGCTGGTTCATTCTCTGCTGCGTATGGCAGGCAAAGCCCACAATCTGGGGATGCAACAAAACAAATGAGGCTTTCCCATTCCTTCCCACTGGCTCTTCCCAAAATAGCTTGCTGCTTCCCTGGTTCTCCCAAGTGGACTGTGTGTGAATTGTGACTGTGTGCTGACTGTGGGGAAGAGGAAGGCAAATAATGATCTCCAGTAATGATCTTCTGGAGATCAATATACCTCCCCAAATCAACACGGTAGACCAGTGATGAATCAGAAAAAGAGCCATTTTGATCAATCAATCCCCAAAAGCATATAGTATACGTAAAATTGTTTTTGGTGAATGCATTAGTTACTTAAGGCTGGGTATGTCAGCCAGTAAATGAGACAATTTCTTGGCTATAAATCTATAAATCTTCAAGTCAGACAAGCTTATACAGGTTGCTGTCATTATTTTCCTTTAAAGGAAACTGCTCTGGGATTCCCTACCAGGAGAACTGGGATCAACATGCTATTAGTAAGCAATAAATCAGTGTACAAGCCCCTTTTATTTTGGTGGAATCCGATGGCAATATTGTGTTGAGGAAGCCTTGCGACTGAATAGTGCCACAGAAAGGGGATGCGTCTATTAAAATAAAATGCATAGACTTTGTTTTGTAACAGGTTGAGAAAGACAACAGCTTGAATCAGAAGGGCAGATGGATAATCCAAAATATTTTGCCAATTCATCTGTTAAAAAAGCAAGATGCTCCATACAAAGCAAAGGGCCTTTTTTTTGGTTTTGTTTCTGATAATAACAACAGCACTAAAAGTCACCCTCAGAGGACATCTTGGCATGTGGACAGATGAATGAAAGAATAGCTGTTTTGGCAGGAGTCTATGCCAGCACTATAGTTCCTCATAGATCAAAGGATATTTTTCTTTTGTTTTGTTTTGCCCACTACACCTGGAAGTATTTCATCAGAGGAGGCAGAAGAGCAGGAAATTTACTAATCGTAAAACAGGCTGAATTTGCCCAGACAGAAATAACAGAGTAGTCAAATGAAAAAAAAGTGTTTTAGCTGGCCATATGTTCTGCTATTTTCCACAAATACAAGACACGCATCACCAGGTGGCTGCAGCTTCTGCTAGTCAAGCTACTGTCAACATGTCTATTATTTGCTTCATCAGCCAGGAGGACCCTGATACCTGTTGTACACAGTCTTTCCAGGACTGTTCCCAAAAGAAAGAATTACATAATGACGTTCCCGCAGGATTTGCAGGTGAAAGCAAAAACGTAAAGTCAACGTCTTCCTCGCTTTTTGTTATAATTGTATTAATGTTAACAAATGCAAAGATTTTAAAAAAAAGTATACAAAGTAAAGAAAAGAAGAAAAGTGAAAAAGGTAGAGAAAAAGAAAACAGGAAAAAAGGGAGCAGATATATAAAAAGATGACTATTCCCTTCCTCCAAACAATTATAAACAATTCAATATCTTCTCTAGTACTTTAATTTTTTTTAAAAATCACCCTCTTCTTCCCACATCTCAAATCTTATTAATAGTCAAATTACATAAAATACATCATTTAGTCATGATCAGCAAAGTTTATTATCTCAATCAAAAAGTTATTTTATAATCCAAATCTGTATTTATAAACAAATCTTTGAGTTTTCGTCACACAATCCTGGTTAAAAAGAAATCACTTGAAACCATAACGTATATTGTATTTTGGATTATAAGACATCCTCCCCCCTCCCCCCCCCCCAAAAAAGTGGGTGGAAATGTCTGTGCAAGTTATAGATCGAATACAGCCCTGTTTTTGGCTTCCCAACCATCCCCCCCCGGTGTCCCGTTTTTGCCAAAAATGGGCCAGTTTTTGGCAAAAATGGGATGCACAGAGGGTTTGGGAGACCTGCAGAGTGCTCCTGGGGGCTGGGGAGGGCAAAAACCAGATATGCAGAGGCCAAAAACTATTTTTTCTTGATTTCCTCTTCAAAATCTAAGTGTGTCTTATACTCCGAAAAATGCTGTATATTTTAATCCTTATCAATCAGATCCATTTTATAAATCTTCTCTTCATTATTAAAAAGCATGATCTTCAGTCCGCCAAGTAGTGTCCTATAAATTGATTTCTTATCAGTTCCTCTTTCTCTCTTTTCAGAAAGAGTTTCCTTCGTTTCACATGTTGCTTTTATAAATCCAAAGTAAGGTTTCATATCACTCGTATTGTTTGTATTCCCTCTTTAATCATGAAAACATCAATTGGTTTCATTTGTAAATCCATTTTGATACTGTTTTCCATATCACTCTTATATTCTGGCATTTTAAAATCCATTTTCATACGTACACCATGTTTTTTATAATCCAGTATTTTTGAAAAATCCAAAATCTGCATCCAGTCTCTGTTTTAGCCAATTAAATCTGTTGGTCTTGCTGTATTCTCTGCTATAGTGCTGCACAATCTTGTAACTTCTGAGTAGGTTGTTTCCAAGTAGCCTTATTTATTTTCTTCCATATAATGTTCCAAATAGTGTTTGTCCATTGTATTAATTTAAAAGTAATCCTTTGTTCTTTATGTAGCCAGCCTTCAAGTCCCCTGTTATCATCTGTTTGTTTTCCAGTCAGCTAAAATTTTCCCACAGGAGAATGTCTTACGATTTCAAAACTTCATATAATATTTTATAAATTTTTAAACACCCCCAGGAAATATTTTTTCCACATCCGCCTAGCCCCTTAACTTTCCAAAATCAACAATCGAGTCCCACTTTTACTGTTTTCCAAAAATTAAAGCTTTTCTTGTTAATCCTTAAACTTACTTGGAGCTTCTTTTATCAAGGTTGGAAAGGGACACTCCTGGTGTAGGGCAACTTGGCTTTTGGAAGACTCTTATCTCCAAAGAAATCAGTAATAAGCAGCTTCCCAAAGTAATTAAGAGGCGAAGTACACAAATGCAGTGTTTCTTTACAAGGAGCTAAGCTTAAGTATACTTCTAGCCCCGTCAAATCTGCTGGACAATGCTGATTTGCCATCTCTTTTCCGGGACAACCTGTATAGAGCCAAGCACAGGGGTTCCTTGTCTTCTTCTTAGTCCAAAAACAGAGGTTCTGAAGAGTCAATCCCTTCACTAGCTCCTATTTTGACCTTGTCTATCAGCTCTGCAAAAAAACACAGTTGTGTTCAGTCTGCCTACTACCCTGGAAGTCAAGTCTACTTCTTAATGAAAACACCTTGCACATTTTTTTTGCAAATATTTCTTTTTGCTAAATTAAATGGAATGTCCAAGCAAACATTATACCCAATAGAAAGATAATTCTCAGATTAAAAGGGCCACTACCTATGTTTTTATTAAATGGGGGACGGACACTATTTATCCTCTTTACTGTTATTCTCAGATAATCTGAGCTAGTTTACCACTTAAAATACATTATGGCCACAAATGGCCAACTCCTAAGGTTGAAACAAAAGTTATAAAAGCAGATGGTTGCTCGTTTTCTCTTCTGGGTATTTCATTCTATTACATGATTCTATTACATGATTGCACATTCCCTGGAAGATCCTCCCGGTTAATGTTGGAAAAAAAGGAATTTTATCCATAGTAATGTCCAGTCTCTTCACAAAAGAAAACCACTCAATCAAATCAATGTGCTTCTAATGCATGATTTGGACATCATTGCTTTTCCATGCACCCTTTCCATCCCAGAGATGGCAAGACGTCATAACATCCTAATACAGTACCATCACATCGACATTTGGTAAGACTTCAGAACAGTTGGCGGAACTGGATATGTCTAGTTTAATGAAAAGAAGGACATGATAGCATTGTTCTGATATCTCAGGGGCTGCCACAAAGAAGAGGGAGTCAAGCTATTTTCCAAAGCACTTGAGGGTAGGACAAGAAGCAATGGGTGGAAACTAATCAAGGAGAGAAGCAACTTAGAACTGAGCAGAAATTTCCTGACAGTTAGAACAATTAATCAATGGAACAACTTGCCTCTAGAAGTTGTGAATGCTCCAACACTGGAAGTTTTTAAGAAGATGTTGGATATCCATTTGTCTGAAGTGGTGTAGGGTTTTCTGCTTAAGCAGGGGGTTGGACTAGAAGACCTCCAAGGTTCCTTCCAACTATGTTATGCTATATTCTATGTATCATAAAACAATCAATCAAGTATGGGCAGTTTGAAGAACCAGTTTGGTCTAGTGGCTTAAGGCACCCAGCTATAAACCAGGAGACTGCAAATTCTAGTCCTGCCTTAGATATGAAAGATGACTGGGTAACTTTGGGACAGTCACTTTTTCTCAGCTGAATCCAAATAGGGAAAGGAAGAAGTATTAGCCATGTTCATTGCCTTGAGTTGCAAACAAAGTAATAAAAGCAGGATTTAAAAAAAAAATCTTAATATGTAGTCATTACTATAAGCTTGGCCTTGTCGAAAAATATTTCAGCTGTATCACATCCTATGCTTGTGCAATGGATTTATTTTCCTAAGTAGTAACTATCAATTGATTGAATTTATATTTCCAGTCTTACGATTGTAGAAGAATAAAACTTCTGCAGTTTAATAATGTAAAGATGTAAGACCATAAAGCAGCAGCATCTTACAACCATTTAAAATCAAAGGAATTCTTTAAGGATTTGACAACCTAACTAGTAGGTTACAATGTCCCCTGGAAGAAATCTGGTTTGACCAGTCTCCAAAAACCAGGGCCAGAGCAGATCAATGCCTTTCCACTCCCTCTGTCAATCTCCTCCAATCGAACAATGTACTACAATAGAAAAGTATCTCTTTATGGTTTTGCCACTTCTAATTTGTAGTTAACTCTAATTATTAAAGGGAATTACCAACCATGTATCACATGCTATTCAGAGGTGGTATTCAGCAGGTTCTGTCCAGTTCTGGAGAACCAGTAGCGGTAATTTTGAATAATTCGGAGAACTGGTAAATACCACCTCTGACATCTATTCTCTGCCTCCCGAGTCCCAGCTGATCAGGAGGAAATGGGGATTTTGCAGTATCCTTCCCCTGCCACGCCCACAGAACTGGTAGTAAAAAAAATTTGAATCCCACCACTGATGCTGTTCCTGTTGGATTGATTCTGCTTGAGGAAGGAAAGCTTAAAATACCTTCCCGCTAAGCTAAAAGTGAAACATTGGAAAGATATTGGAAAAGTAAAAGAAGGGAAATTAGACAGCAATAATTGTGATGGAAAGACTAACCGATCTGGGGAACCCAGGCATGTTATCTTACTTTGCTAGCAATAAAGATTTTTTCAGAAATCTATGTACAGGTAGTTCTTGACTTACAACAGCTCATTTAGTGACTGTTCAAAGTTACAACATCACTGAAAAAAGTGACTTATGACCATTTTTCATCCTTACAACCACTGTCGCATCCCCATGCTCACATGATCAAAATTCAGATGCTTGGCAACTGGCTCTTATTTATGACGGTTGCATTGGTCCAAGGCCATGTGATCCCTTTTTGCGACCTTCTGACAAGCAAAGTCAATGGGGAAGCCAGATTCACTTAACACAGGTTACTAATTTAGCAAGTACATTGATTCAGTTAACAACTGTGGCAAGAAAGATAAAATGGGGGCAAAACTCACTTAACAAATGTCTCACTTAGCAACAGAAATGTTGGGCTCAATTGCAGGCATAAGTAAGTAAATCAAACGTGCACCTGGTTTAATCAAGAATTACTCACTCCAGAGCCGTGATGGCGTGTGTGCCACAGGTGGCAAGCAGACCCCTCTCTGCAGGCATGCCAGTCATCTTTGCATGTGTGTGGAGTGCTCACATTTCATTTTGGGGGTTCACGCATGTGCGCGCTTCCCCCTCGCACCCCGTTCTGGGCCTGGGAGGCCTCCTGCACCAACCTGGAAGCCAAAAATGGGTGAAGGGGACAGGGCACATGCATTGGGAATGTGTGCACATGTGTCTGGGGCGAATGCACAGGGGGGTTGCTTGTATTGCATTTCGGGGTCGCGAACGCATGCTTTACGCATTCAGCACCAAAAAGTTAGCCATCACTGCTCTAGAGTGTCTTCCTGGCCCTGTTGATTCCTTTAACTTTCTTGCTATCCCCTCCCAGTTCCCAAGGTCTGTTATACATTTCATCAGAGGGATCAAGAGATAGAAGTCCAGTGCTAGCATATGTTATAAATAGGAACTCCATCCAGATGGCAAGAAGCAATGGGAAAGATTGTTTCAATCCATTCAAAGAGACTTCACCTTAATGAACTCACTACACGCGAGGATTCAAATTCCTCTTGCGGTTTCCAGGATTCTGCCTTTATCCCATGACTAGCATTAAAGACAGAAGTGTGTGTAATTTATGTTGTCTTGATCTTATGTGTGAGGCTTGACACCAGGTAGTGTAGTTTAGATTAACGCTAGTACTTTAACCTGCATCCATAAGCTTACTCTCAATCAGCACAGAATCTGAAGCAAAGGTGTAATATATTTGTGGTATCTTCTATCATTTAAAAATTCTGATGTAGTTACTCTACAGCTCCAATTTCTAATTATATTTTAAAGGGAGAAGTTGAATGTCCAGTATATTGCAAGTGATGGCTCTGCCTTTCTAGGAAGTCCAAACTGGTACTCAGTCAAAGCATGGACACTTTATTGAATTTCTCCTTGTTATCTTCAGAATACTTCTCTAACCATTTCGAACTATTCTTGAGTTTTGCTTCCCTATTTTGTCATACCTACATTTAATAGCACGTCCTCTTTTAGAAGCAGCAGCACTGAGAGACAACTGGGTATCACTATGCCAAATCTTTAATTATACCATTGAGCATATATATATTCATTTTGTTTTTGTTTGTTTTCTTTGGAATGAAAATTTAAATATGCATTTATATGATTACAGATATTTCATCCTTTGAAATTGTGACAAGTGCTTAGGTCTAAATTTAGCTGAAATTTAATTGGATTCTCAGCATTAAAGGTGGCAAAAGCTGTTTGGATGTTATTAGGAAGGAGATTTTAAGTTTGAGCCTGGTTCTCCTGAGAAGTGTACTATTTGGAGCAAACCTTGCGTAAAAGGTCAGGAAAAAGAGTTTTGTGAAAGTTGGTTTTTTTGTGGGAGAGGGGGCAAAGGGAATTTGGGCTGAAAATGGGGTTAACCTTTAGGTCAACTTATGTTATAGCTCCCCATAAGATTTTTTCCTTTCTTCCTTCCTTCCTTCCTTCCTTCCTTCCTTCCTTCCTTCCTTCCTTCCTTCCGTCCGTCCTTCCTTCCTTCCTTCCTTCCTTCCTTCCTTCCTTCCTCCCTCCATCCTTCCCTCCCTCCTTCCTTCCTTCCTTCTTCCCTCCCTCCCTCCCTCCCTCCCTCCTTCCCTCCCTCCATTCTTCTTCCCTTCAATTCCCAATCTCTTCTATCTGTTTCTTTCCTCTTTCTCATCTTTTCTCACCTATGCTTCTCAATTACCCACTTTTTTTTCAACCACTGATACCACAACTGTTGTCCACCAGCTTTTAATTATGGGTCAACAGAAGGAGCAAGTTTACTTTATGATTATCCCCTCAGCATTGCTGGCAATAGGGTTCCTTGATAGTTCAGTCCATAGGCACGTAAGAGAAGGGAGACAGAGGTGGCTAAATCTTTTATGAAGTCACCTCTCTAAATATTCTATTCTGAAAACTGATCGTGCAATGACTTGAAGTAAGTCCTATTCGTACTATAAGATAATTTATGGTTTCTTAGCGCCTTCTCTCCAGCCTCCTTTTTGGGGCATCATTAAAATAGAAGAAAAGTTTCCCCAATAGAAGAGGATATTTGTAGCTCAGGATTGAAAATTGCGGAGTTCTTGGTGCTCTCTGAGTTTGGTTGTTTTCTTGCAGAGATTTCATTACCCAACTAGGTGGACTGCTGAAGTGATATTGAGCCGGTTCTCTCCAGTTCAAGTGAACTGGTAGCGGCGGCTGTGGGAGGCTCCGCCCACTCACCCCAATGTTATGGACAAGCACTGTGCATGCATAGAAGTCAGTGCACATATGCAGACATGGCGTGTGTGAGCGAAGCAAACTGGTAGGGAAGATAAGTAAACTAGCTGGACTGCAGAAGTGATATTGAGCCGGTTCTCTCCGGTTCAGGTGAACTGGTAGCGGCGGCTGTGGGAGGCTCTGCCTACTCGCCCCAATGTTATGCGCAAGCACTGTGCATGCACAGAAGTCAGTGCGTATATGCAGACACGGTGCGTGCGAGTGAAGCGAACTGATATGGAAAGTAAGTGAATCCCACGGCTGGTAAACATATTATCTAGTTGTGTAATGAAATGTTTGCAACATTTTTTTTAAAAAAACTGCAAATACCTGTAAGATGGGTGGGTCAGCACACACCTTGTGGGATGTTAAGAGAAAAGGATTCAAAAGTATAAAGGTTGTTTAACCATCCACCATTTTTTTAATCTTTGCCAATCAGCAGAGCATGGATGTCTGTAGTTTTCATTTGGCCATTTATATGAATCAGAATCCTGAGTTTAATTTAAAAAAAATTGTAAAGATAAAGATTGTCCCTGTTCAGTCGTGTCTGACTCTAGGGCACCATGCTCTTTGTTTCCTAGCCAAGGGAGTCAGCATTGTCCAAGAACATTTCCGGGGTGTTTCCTCCAGCATGACTATATGCCAAGTTGGACGGAATGTTGTTACTTTCCCACTGAAGTGGTACCTAGTTATCTTCTCGCATTTGCATGTTTTCAAACTGCATGATTGGCAAGACCTAGTTTGCGAACCTTCTAAACTAGGGATGATGCAGAGCATAATAGGCTATAATTCTTCTGTCCATTTTGCAAGAAAAGGAAAAAAAAAGGATTGCTCTTTGGAATTCTTTGCTAATAAACGAACAGCCGTAACTGTTGTGTCCTCGACTTGCGACTGGTCTCGACATACGATCAGCCGCAAGTCTTCCACCCTGCCTGGAAGGACCATGGCAACAGGCTGTAGCCAGCCTGTAACCGCCAGTCGCGTCTGATTGGCCCAGACGCGACTGGTGGGAAACCGAGTCCTGAAGCAACCTGATTGGCTCCCCGTTTGACAGCTCGCGTATAAGTAGCTGTCAAATGTGGGAGCCCCTGTCTACCGCGCTTCTTCTGTTCTGTAAATAGACACTCGCGTCTCTCTGTTTTTTGCCAATAAACGGCTTGTTCTTTTGCTAGCCTGAGTCCGAACTCCCTCTGTTCCTGAAATCTAACAGTAACAATAGATTTTCTTTTAATCTTCTCCTTCTGAGCAGAGTAACTGTCTTTCTCCCACAAACACTCCTTCCCCCAAAGAACAAAAGAAAGAAAGCAATCCAGGTACAGCTATAACTGGCAGCCACGTGCCTACCCAAAAATAATTGGTAGGAATAAAAAAGGTTTTGCAATATTTCTATCTGAGATTTTTAATCAATCAGTAATTTTTCTGAGTTTCTAAACCTTTATAAAGTTGTGCTGGCAATGGGTGCTGGTAGCCCCTCTTTGCTATCTAAAAATAAAGGCTCCCTAGAGTCAATCTCAGCTTTTTGCAACAAGATAGAATTGGTTTTATGTTGCTTTTTTTTTTTCAGAACGGCTTTTTTTAAATTCCGAGGATGTTTTTTTCTGACCTACAAAGAATTTATGACTGTTTCCTATCCAACTACTGACCCAGCTAATGAAGTTTGACCAGGTTGTTGATGATTTTGGCACTCCAATCTTACAGTGCTGGGGTCGTGTCTGGCTGCAGACTGCCCATTCCCTAGACTTGAATCCTGCTTTGATTTCTGCATATACTCCACGACAGACAGATGATCTGGCTGTGACATCTGTCACTCCATAAATCTCCGGGATTGACTTGGCTAATCTGGCTGGCTAGGTGGGTGCCCCCCTTCTCTCTTGCCACTCCCTGCACACCTCTTCCAAAGCTGCTTGATGGAAGAGGGCAACCGTCTTTGATAGAAGGACTGTACTGACCTTCGGTCATGGCTGTGCTCCTTTGCTAGAACTGCCAAACAAGCTCAGTCGACAAGCATTATTATTGTTATTAATATTAATGGTATCATTTTAAATGTGCAACCATGGAAGGAATAAAACAAATACCTGAAATAAGATTAGCAGCTATCAAGGCCCTGTTAGCTTCCTCAGATGTGAATTGTTTCAACACAATCTTTGTGTTTCTCGATGGGAAACTGGAAAGCACCTAACAACAATAGCTGACTCTTAGAGACATCCATTTCATGAACTATATATTTCCAGGGTAAGCATAAATATAATACACCCCACGAAAAATTAAGATGATTGACATCGTCAGATTCTTAAATATTCCTACATGAAGGTTGTTTGTATCCTACTTCAGAGGGCAGAACTTTGCAGTCGGTCCCTTGTGCGGTTTAATAAACGTGGCTCAAGCAGATTATGTGTTTTCTATTCATCAATTGGGTCATGGGGAATTTTCCCCTTCACCAGTCACAAATCTTCAGCTCCAGAAACAAATATTCAAGAATACTGATGCAGTAGAAATTCAACAAATACATATTACTGGATAAAATGTGATAAATCAATAATATGAAAGTAAAGTAAATTCCAGTCCCCAGTGAAATATATCCATTCCTCTTCATTTCACTGCAAAACACACTTGCAGTGTTTCAATTTCTGTTGTTTGCAGAATGCTCATAAATATTTCTAAGATGAATCACAAGATTCAGGCTGGATGTGTGAGACTAGGCTAAAACAGCCAGAGCTAAAAATGAAGCCGCCATTAAGCAGAATGGACAAAAGCCAGGAATCTTGTCTAAAAGATCACTTTGTGGAAGTAAATAAGAAACAAGTCATCAAAAAAGCAAAGGGAAAAAGTGTCACTTGAAATAGAGAAAGTTGGGCCTGAGAACCTGCAAGTCCCCACCCAAGTCTCATCAGCAGCTAAAGGTAAAGGTTCCCCTTGCATATATGTGCTAGTCATTTCAGGCTCTAGGGAGCAGTCCTCATCTCTGTTTCAAAGCCAAAGAGCCAGCGCTGTCCAAAGACATATCTGTGATCATGTGGCCGGCATGACTAAATGCTGAAGGCGCATGGAACGCTGTTACCTTCCCACCAAAAGTGTTTCCTATTTTTCTACTTGCATTTTTAACATGCTTTCAAACTGCTAGGTTGGCAGAAGCTGGGACAAGTAATGGGAGCTCACTCCATTATGCCGCGCTAGGGATTCGAACTGCCAACTGCTGAACTTTCTGATCAACAAGTTCAGCATCTTAGCCACTGAGTCACCACATCTCTTATCAACAGCTACTAGACATTTAAATCAACAAAGCAAGAGTAGCTGCTAGTTTTGTAAAGCAACAAAACAAGAAGTTTTGGGGGGAAAGTGGTCCTTAAAACTGCCCACTCTAAACAGCTAAATTATTGCCAACTACTCCAGACAAGTAACACGACCCAGGAATATTGGTTTTACCTTTATGGAAAGGTTACATTAATAGAATTTTACAAGACTGAAAATATTTATTCCTTATTGCAATGGAATGTGAGAATGACCTTAGAAGTGGGATTTGGGGAGTGGGGAGAGAGTAAATGGGAAGAGATGCTGACTAGGTCATGATCAGCTAAAGAAGGGAAAGTGCCCTCAATTGAGGAACAGCATAGAAAGAAAGTTAGGAAGAATCCACCCTAACTTGTTAGGCAGTAAAAAGTGACAAGGGTAGATTTGTATTTTCAGAGTTGCAGGATTCTGTTAATATAGCTTTACAATAAATCAGAATTAGTTCATCTTGTGTTTCCTGTCTGGTCTACTTGGAAGGTTAAACTTAACTTTCCTTTTACTCTTTAGAAAAGCACGAAGAGTTCCTTCTAAAATATTTCCCATACCTTCCCTCCTTCTGTGAGATACCTTTTGCATGCTAATTGTCCAGTCTCTGGCTTTCCCTCCTGCCTCTCAAGGTCATTCCCACATATTACAACAATATATTCTAGACTAGAGTGCAAGACTCTTTCCTATATCAAGTGAAGTTGATTTCTTTTACATTCATGAAAGAAAGGCATCAAAAATGCATACAAATAAGCAGAATATGTACCTCCCCCCCCAAAAAAACCAGACATGTATTGCTACATACTTCATACATATAAATTGCATGTTAGCCTCTTTGCCCGCAATCCTGCAAAAATTCCCATGACTTCCCAATGCAAATCATAATATATATATATTTGCTCCCCGTGGTTGTTATAACAAGATGACTTTGTGTTCAGACTGATTATCTTTTTCCCCTGAAATGAGAAATGAATTTCAAAGGAAATGTGGAAAGAAACAATGCTGATGTTGGCCTGCATTCAACTATGGTATAACTATTATCAGCCCTTATCTCATGTAGCACCTCAGATATCATTTTGGCTCTGTTATGAATTGTGCTAGCAATTGTTCATTTCCTATTTCTCTCCCTCCCCCCCACCTTCATTCTCAAGTCTAATTGGAATGTCCCAATTATTCTGCAGATTTTTTTTTAAAGGAATGAAAAAAAATGTCTATGAGTATGTAAATTTTTCGTAGAAGTATGATAATAATGGAATTTAGCCACAGTACCCAATCTCTTTAATTTATCATTAAAGTCTAAGAACACTCTAGCTGTATTTCTCATCATAATATATCAGTTGGTTCCTTTGACAGTGCTTTAGTAGATAAAGTCTTTTAACATTTTCCCCTTACAGACACCTTACCATGCTGAAATATTGTATGTTGCAGGAGACTGGAAATTGTGTTCTTGAAACCAAGATAAAAAGGGAAGGAAGGAAGAAGGAAATAGTAAACCGTTAAATACTCTTTTATTATCTTCCTCAAGCAACATTGACAATTTTTTGCTTTGTTTTACATAATTTAAAAAAAACCTTTTTCCTTTGGTATCTTTTTTCTTCTTGTGGCTACTATGTTTTTAAGTGCTACATGAAACTCAACTACTGCAGCTTTCTTTTCAAGTTGAATGTGCCATGATAGAAAAAGCTTTGTTCAAAAGTTGAAAGTTATATTCTGTTAAGAAAACAAGGGCTCTGTTGGAAAATGTGTTCTCTTACTTAAGCAATTCTATGATTGTTTGGAAAATAAGTGAAAACAATTCTTTCAGAAGTACAAATACTTTTGATCCTGTCAAATTATACCATTTACGGGTTCTAAGAGTTTCTATTTTTGGATTTGAATAACATTTATGAACTACATTCTGCACTTTGAAAGCAGTTGAGTTTTATTGGAAGAATAACAAAATCAGAGATGTTTAAATATAAATCTACAGGATCAAACCATATCCAATATTATTTAATTTTGAATTTTTCCATAATTTACTACAACATCCACAATGAAACAATGAAAAGAACACTTGGTTTACATATTAAGTAAATATGTATTATGTATTTACTTATTATACCAGTATTTCCCTAACACATATATTCTCACTACAACTTTCTTCCAAATATATGTTTTTAGAATATTCTTTAGGCTGACCGGTGCCGGTCCGTGGCTTGATAGGAATCGGGCGGCAGGGCTGGAGAGGAGGAGGAGGGAAGAGAGGGCAGCCCCCTGGGCAGAGCCCGCACCAGATGCGGGAGAGTGCAGGCGCGGCCATTCGCGCTGTTTGAGGCCCTCCAATCTCAAGGCAGCGCTGAGAAGGGGAAAGTCTTCCCTCCCCAAAACAGAGCTGTTTTGAGAAGCCTCCCACTGAAAGGCAGCCATGAGAAAAGGTGGCTTCCCTCCCTCTCAACGCTGTTCTGAGATGCAAGGCTTTCCCTCCCCTCCCCCAGCGCTGTTTTGGGATCTGAGGCCAAAAGTGGGGGATGTTGCACACACATCCGCAAGGTGAGCACGGGTGGGGGTCACACGCGTATTTGAAGGGTATCTCCTCAGAGTATCAACTGAGGAGAGAAAATCAAGGTGGAGCCCTGAATAGATGGTTAGGCCAGTAGGATATCCTATGTTGGTAGATTGATGACAATAGTTGACAGGAAGCAGGGAACTTCTCTTGTGCTAGGAACAATGGGAAAGCTAGTCATCTAATGGGATATCTTGTGTTGTGACACCGATTGTGGTGTAGTCAAAAGAGAAGGAGCAATGGGAAGACTTTGGACAGATCTGGGGACGAAGTGAGATATGCCATGTTGTAATCTACAGAGCAGGAGGAGGAGGAGGGAGGGATGCATATTAGATTTTCCCCAATACTCCTTGTAAAATCATTCTAATTCAAATTCCTTGTGTGTCAATTTCCTTGGGTGTCCAATCACACTTGGCCAATAAAGAATCTATTCTATTCTATTCTATTCTGTTCTGTTCTGTTCTGTTCTGTTCTGTTCTGTTCTGTTCTGTTCTGTTCTATTCTATTCTATTCTATTCCATTCTATTCCATTCTATTCCATTCTATTCCATACTATTCTATTCCACTCCACTCCACTCCACTCCATTCCACTCTAATTCCCTTTGGTTTTGGCCTAAACTCAAGAAAACCAAAACATTCTGAGTTTTCTTCTGAGTTTTAAATCACAGACAATCAAAAATGGTTCAGCAGACTTTCCAGGATATAATAATGTATTCTGGAGTCAACAGAGAAAAAAAAATCCATTCCACGCACACTAAAGTCTATGTTAAAGACTAAATGCCTCACTTCATCATGACTTTTCTCCTTAGGGTTCCACCCCCTAAAATTTATTTTAAATCCCACCTTTCTAGCTAGAAAGTATCCAAGGAAGTATCTGTGGAATGTCCGGCATGCTGAATGGGAGACCATGGGATAAAGAAAGTGACATATTGTATTGCTGTGGCTCACCTTAGTAGGATTACACTCTGGGGTACATCAACACTAGTTATTTACAGTGGGGTTGCCATAGTTTCTTCATTCACTTTTTATGAGTCACCTACAATGTTACATCTGCTGCCTTGGGCTTGAAAATGCTTTCTGTCTTCTGCAGTATAGATTCATGTCAGCTCCTATTACTGCTGTGTTGAGTAACTCACAAATAAACTTAAATTACATTGTATTGACTGTCCTTTTCAAATTCCCTATCACAAGAAGCCTCCCCCCATACACCTTTTTTTTAAACGAAGTGACCTTTTTTTTGTAGTTTTCAATATTTCTTTTTTCTTTTTTAATCATCAAAGGCTTAGAGAGAAGTGTCTAATCTTGGCAACTTTAAGATGTGTGGACTTTAACAATCAGAATTTCCCAGCCAGTTTGCCAAGGTTTAAGAGTCTGGCTTAAGAGTCTCTAATTAGAAATATTGTTTCTAATTTCATGTTTGGACTTCATCTGTTTCTACATGAAGAAGATGTTGGATAGCCATTTGTCTGAAATGGTATAGGGCTTCCTGCCTAGGCAGGGAATTGGACCTGATGACCTCCAAGGTCCCTTCCAACTCTGCTATTGTATTGTATTATATTGTATTACATCACCTTTCCATTTTCTGCCATCATGGTTACTCATTTCTTGTACAGGTATTCCTTGACTTACGACCACCATTGTGTCTGGAATTTATGTCGCTAAGTGAGACATTTGTTAAGTGAGCTTTGCCCCCTTTTACAACTTTTCTTGCCATGTTTGTTAAGGGAATCACTACAGTTGTTAAATTAGTCACACGGTTGTTAAGTGAATCTGGCTTCCCCATTTGACTTTGCTTGTCAGAAGTGCGCAAAAGAGGATCACATGACCCGGGACACTGCAACCGTCACAAATATGAACCTGTTGCCAACCATCCGAATGTAAATTGTGTGACCATGGGGATGCTGCAAAGGTTGTAAGTGTGGGAAACTATCTGAAGTCACTTTTTTTCATTGAAGTTATAACTTCAAACGGTCACTTAAATGAACTGTTGTAAGTTGAGGACCAGCTGTATTTCACTTTTCCCCCCACTTATAAGTCTGTGGACTGCTGGAGAACTGACAGGTTTCTCACTTCTTATTTTAACAACCCAGTGTGCCACAGCAGTGAAAAAAGCAAACTCATTGCTAGGGATCATTAGGAAGGGTATAGAAAATAAGTCAGCAAGTGTCATTTTGCCTCTTGATAAATCTATGGTGAGGCCCCATCTGGAGTATTGTGTACAGTTCTGGTCACCATACCTTCAGAAGGATATTATGGAAATGGAAAAGGTGCAGAGGAGGGCAACCAGAATGATTAGGGGGCTGGAACACCTTCCTTACCATCTGAGGCTGCAACGGCTGGGCCTCTTCACTCTAGAACGACGGCGCCTGAGAGGTGACCTGATTGAAGTCTATAAAATCATGCACGGTGTGGACAAAGTAGAAAAGGAAAAACTGTTTTCCCTATCGCACAACACTAGAACTAGGGGGCACTCCATGAAAGTTTTGGAAGCTAGACCTCAAACAAATAATAGGAGGTACTTTTTCACCCAGAGGATCACTGGCCTATGGAACTCCCTGCCAGAAGAAGTGGTGACAGCTGTCAGCCTCGACACCTTTAAGAAAGGATTAGATGAGTTCATGGAGAACAAGGGTATCAATGGCTATCATTATGGATGCCTAAGGACACCCTCCGGGTTGGAGAGATAGGCAGGATATCTCTCAATGCCATTTTCAGGGAATCATAAGCAGGTGAAGACATCTGCTTGGGAAGACCCTGAAGCAAATGGGGAGCCACTGTGTGAGACAGAATGCTGGACTAGATGGGCTGTGGCCTGTTCTGGCAAGGCTGTTCTTATATTCTTATGACATTTCCAGTGTTTGGGACTTTTGTCTCTGACCAGTTTCAGGTTAGCATGGTCCTTCAATTAGTTCGATTTACATATAAATTGCCATCTATGGGCATTATGGTTGTTTCTCACAATAAGATGGTGATAAAAATAATCTTCCCAATCGCTGCTTGGATAAGATACAGGGAATGCTGGCATTTCTCATCGAAGAAGCAGATTATCAATTAACCTTGTCTGCAGCTAATCAAATTGCATGATGTTAGACCATCTTCGCTAAGCTGAAAATGAAAATGTATGTGATGTGATACAGCAACTAACGTATGAATTGGCAATGGTTCCTTGGCAGACCTTGACTATGATTCTTTAAACAATTATTTGATATCACTAAAGATATTTTATGAGCAGTATGTGCTTTGGCTTTGTTGTTTTTCTCCCTCGAGCAATTTTCAGAATGGACTGATAAAAGCATCAAGGAAAAGAATTTATTCTCCGAGTGCATTACAAAAAAGATCTTTGCTGTTCCAGTATTTGACCATTGTTAATGATTCAAAAATAATAAAAATGTAAGAGGAATATATCAAATGATCAGGATAACAACAAAATGTCCAGTTCCCAACTTATATTAAATGTCCTGCATTCTTAAGTTTGGGCTGAAAAAAGTTGGTACATCCCCAGGTATAAGAAACTTAAACTGGCTTTCCAGATGTTGCTACATTATCACTTCTATAATCTATTATTATTGATCATGTTATTGCTAGGTACTAAGGCCTGTAGTTCAGAAACATTTTGTGAAGGATAACTGCACATATTACATCTAACTACAAGACTTTCTTAATTTTCAGCTGGAGCTTAATTATATTACTCTGGATGCTGAAGGTATAATTCTGACCTTGGTGACATAAGATTGGCTTTAGTGGTGGGTTGCTAACTGGTTTACTACCAGTTTGCTCATCTTCAGGCATGCACTGCCTCTACTACTGGTTCACCCGAACCGGGCCAAACCGGGAGCAACCCACCTCTGACAGCCTTCCTCAATTGAATATCTTTTTAAAGCTACTTATTCTAAAGTTTTATGCTTTACTTAACACTTGTTGTTACATTTCTTTTATTTAATAACCCAAAAATGTTTAAACGTCCATATAAACAGATTAAGAAAGGGATCGGTTTTAAAATCCACTTAGTTATCTATTCCATATATTTTTGTCTATATTTTTGTGCCTGCCACAAAATCTCTTTATACACTCACTAGGAATGGTTGCAGAATGGAGAGGGATTCTTTTATTCCTTTTATTGTTTAGATTTTATTTATTGTCATTCCTTTTATTGTTTAGATTTTTACAAAGATTTTGAAATGATACAGATTTGGAAAGAGAAATCACATTTAAGATCTGTTTTGTCATTGATTCCTCTAACGATGTAGAAAAAAAAAAAGAACAATTCCGAACAGTGTTAAAATATTTATGTAAAATTGCTATTAAAACAGAAGTGAACATTCAGTAGGGTATCACAAATACCGGTAAATATATTTCATACTGTTTGATTTAATTTTTCTCACATTAAATTCTAAGCGCATATGATTTAAGAGTAAATGGTACTATTCATTACAGATCATCCTCAAATCTATCATGCCATTTATTATCATATATCAGCCAACTAATAATTTTAATTTACAATTCCAGTGACTCTCCAAAAGCAACTTGGGAAGAAATAGAGATGGGGGGGGGGGGGTTGGGGGGAGGGGAGGAAGTGTATCTATGCATTTGATTTGTTGCTCTCTATTTGAAGCACAGCACAATCATCTAAAGCAAAATTTCAAGCCAACAAGAAATCTCTACTAGATCTCTTTAATAGCAAGCCTACAAAACACACCATTTTCAGAAATGTTGACGTGTAGTACTAGAGGATTTCTTTATTCTTAACATTTCGTAGTTCACCTGCTGGCATGATTCTAACAAAGCAAGCATTTTCTTGAATTGGCTCAGCTTGCTTCCATTACAATTGTTTTCCAATTTTGATTCTCTGGAGGTTCTTGGATTGCATTTTCTATTAATGCGAACATTTGGCTGGCAACAATGGGAGTTGTAAGACAACAATATTTAATGATCCAATTAGGAAAGAGGATCTTTAAGGAATTTAGCCAGGTTAATGCAATTTCTTGTCACTACTGCGCTCAATAAGGGAAATAGGGAATCCCTACTTTTATATTTCTAATTTCAAGTACTACTCTGAAGATCAAATGTAATCTCTCTTTATTTGTTAAAGCACCAGGATTCAATCACGTTTTCTTGGGTTCTTTAGTTTTATCTAAGAGATAGCTAGGTTTAACCAGAAAAAATATATAAGGATTTAGAAGAAACTGTAATGTTTCCACTTTAATTGGATCAGTTTGTTATTCAGTTTATTCTTCATATTGTCCGAAATCTTGAAATACATGAAATTTTACATGCATTATTTTGTCAAAATAGGTTTTCCCTAGTTTAGGGAGACCTACATCAGAGGACCCAAATCGACAAGCTTTTTAGGGGCCCAGCTATTATTATTCTGTTCTGTTGACAATATCGGGCATTAGTGAGTGGTAAGTAGAGCAATCTATGTCTGTATTCAACAAAATCTCCTCCACGCACAGACAGTTATAACAGATAAACTGGCTCAGACATATTCCATGCATCTGAATTTCCAGGATTTGGAGGGAGGGGGCATCTGAATGTTTATTGTTGAAAACCAAAGAAGGGTTTCAACACCATGATTCACAACTATCAATTATATTGGAACAAGCAATAATCATGTTGGCGTTAAAGAAACTAATCATATTATCAAAACTCACTACAGGTAGTCCTCAATTTATAGCCATTCCTTCAGTGACTATTCCAAGTTACAACAGCACAGGGGAACAAAGTGACTTACAACTGGTCCTTGTACTTAGCAACAATTGTAGCATCCTCACAGTCACATGATCAAACTTCAGGTGCTTGGCAACCCACATATTTTTATGATTTTGCAGCCTTCTAGGATCATGTGATCACCACTTCTGACCTTCAAGCAAAGTGAATGCGGGAAGCTACATTTGCTAATGACCAGTTAATGACCAGATTCATTAAACAATTGCAAATGATTCACTTAACAACCAAGGCAAAAAAGATTATGAAAATCATTCATTGAGTCACTTAACAACAGAAAATTTGGTCCCAATTGCAACTGTAAGTTGAGGACTCTTAAGACATTGTCTCAAGTAAATCAAGTAATATAAACACACACACACACACACACACACATTATCAATTATTCAAAAAGAGTTGAGTCAATAAGTTTAGGTAAGTTCAAATTGTATTTTTCCCATCTAATATCTAATTATGGATTTTCCTAAGTGTGCATAATACAAACTCACTTGGGTCAATAATACATATTTTTAAACTTGCTTAATGATCCACACAAGAGACTATAATCTTAAGGGAAAATTAAACATTTTAATAAAAGTTGACTTTAAGATACTGCCTAATTACATATGCAGGCAAAAGAGCAGCTTGGGAAAAACACTCCCAATAAATAATACAATAATAGTAGAATCCTCCATAAAAGATTTACTTTGAAAAAAAAAAGCACCAAACAAATTAAGTAGTGGGAATTATGTTTAAATACTAAAAAAGCTACTTGCAAATGAAGGAATGAGCAAGACATTGTAAATTGAGGCTATTTTTATACTTTCTCATGACCTGAAATTCTTCCCTCCCTCCCTCCCTTTCTCTCCCTTCCTTTCTCTCTTTTGCTCCCTCCTTCTGTCTCTCCCTTCCTGCCTGTCTCCATACACACAACCTCTATTTGAACACCTCTTCTACACACACACACACACACACACACCCCTAATGTGTTTTATTTAAACCCTTTATATCAGCGAGTTGAATATGGCAAGACAGTCTAACTTCTTTGTCTTGGATTTGTCCAAGATGATATAAGGAGAGGCCACGAGGAGAGGGCTGGACTAAAAGATTTCTAAGTTCCCTTCCAGCCCTATGATTCTGAGATTCTCTTTGTATATGGAAACTTCTTTATGACCCATTGGGCATTTGGGTAATGAGATTCACAATTTACTTGCCTGTATTGATAAACCTTAACCTTCCATACCAAAATTAATACAATTAATGGTTTGGAAGCCTTTTCTAGCTATAATATTAAGTAGTTCAAGTCTCAAATTTGAAGCAAGAGGTTAACATTATTTTTTTCTGGATGGTCCCTGAAGGCAATAACTTCACTTGGGTTGACAATTATCTTAGTTGATTAAACTGAATTTAAGTATACAGCTTTTGCCCCCCTCAAGGAACAGATCAAGAGAACATAGCCTCACCTAAAGGAATATTTGGACTAAAATCAATATTTTAAAAAATGTATGTATGTATTACCACATATAATTAATACCATATGTAGCATCCTTTATATTATACAAATGTATTTTCAGAAATTTAATCCCCCATTCATTTTCGGGAATTCTCCCATTTATGTTTCACTCAGGAAGCTTTAATTCTCAGCTGCACAGGATTCTAATTTTCCATATTTAAGTTAATGACATAAGGGTTATCTTCTTTTAGTGGTTAATGGACAGCAAAATTTACCTACTTTGACTTGTTATAACTTGGAGATGTTTAGGGTCAACTACAGTGGTGAACTTCATTTCTTTTTTACTATCGGTCCTATGGGTGTGGCTTTGTGAGCATGGCAGGGGAAGGATATTTCAAAATCCCCATTCCTTCCCCACTTCTGGGGCCAGCCAGAGGTGGTATTTGCCGGTTCTCTGAACTACTCAAAATTTCCGCTACCAGTTCTCCAGAACCTGTCAGAACCTGCTGAATTTCACCCCTGGTCTACTACCTTGAAAGGTAAACCAATATAATAAATGTTTATAGTGGAACAGTAAACGTTAATAATTGCACATCATGGCTTCCGGTTCCGGCTCCTGCGGCGACGGGCGAGCCTAGCGCTCGCTCGCCGCTTTGTTTCTTCTTCTGCCCCCCAACGGGGGCGAGACTCCTCTTGTTTGAGGGTCTCCCGTAGGGCCGGCTCGTCGGGGGGCGCGCCCCCCACGGCGGTGGAGGAAGCGGCTCCCGGCGCGGCTCAGGTGAGGGAGAACATGCTAGCGGGGGGTTCTCCCTTCGCCCAAGGAAGACGGCGCCATTTACAATTATGAGGAGGGCTGATCGGCTCAGTCAGAAGGACTCCCGAGGCTTCAGCTGCGAGGAGAGAGTGAGTCTTTAAAAAACTTTTTTTTCCTGCTGCCAGCCAGACTGAACGGACTGGGAGGGGGGTGTTTATTTTTAAAAAAAAACCCCTCGGATTTAAGCGGCACGTTAAAATGGCTTCTCTGCAAAGGGAAAGCGGAAACTTTCACTCCGGACGGTCTCTAACAAGGGAAAGTGGATTGTGACTTTTTGCAACATTGTTTCTAGGTCTGGCTGAGTTTAAAAAAAATTCTTTTTTTGCTACTCTCTCCCTCTGGCTGAGATGGGCGGTGGAAGTGGCTTCTCTTTGTCCCTGCCTGATTATTTCAACTAAGGAAAATTTCCAGCGTCTCTTTGAAAGCAGGACTCTCTCTGGATTTTTGGGGAAAAAAAATTTTCTTGATGGATTTGTGATTTCTTCTTTGGAATACCTTCGTTATTACTATTTGCTGACTTGGGAAATTGTGTCTCTTTTGGTTTCTGAATTGTTTGCAACTTCACGGCCCTGAACTGAACTGAGCTCCTGATCTGCCCCACCAGCCCCACCCGGAAAACGCCATCTTGGTGGCAGTGATTCTAACTTTTAACCATGGCACAAGAAGCAGCACTTGTAAATTTGGAACAAAGGATGGCTTCTCTTGAAACCTCTATGCAGACTTTGATATCAGAAATAAAGGCCCAGAGGGCTGAAAATAGTACTTTCAAAAAGGAACTATTGGATACCCGGAAGCAAGTGTTGGAGAATACACAGAAGAATGAAGAATTGGAAGGAGGGTTGGAGGGGGCTAAGGGAGAGATTAAAAATGTTTCTAATGAGGTGGGGGAAATAAATGGGCGTGTGTCTAGGATAGATATGGAAAGAATGACATATTTTTTGAGATTTCAGAATGTTCTTGAGGATTCTGGTGAATGCCTGCCTGATCTTATGAGTACAATTTTAGCAGACTATTTACAAAAACCTAAGGATGAGATCAGGGGGGACATTGACCTAGCCTATAGAATTAATTCTGCATATGCCAGGATGAATGAAGTGCCTAGAGAGATACATGTGAAATTTGTTAGAAGGTCAACCAGAGAGGAAATCCTGAAAGCGCAGAGAGAGAAACCTTTAACTTATCATCGAGAAACGGTCACTATCTTGAAGCAGATCCCTAGAAAAATTAGAGATTCAAGAAGGAAATTTTCCTTCTTGTCTAAAATCTTGTTTGATCACGGGATTTGGTTCAAGTGGATGACACCTGAAGGGATGCTGGTGTTCTGGGAAGGAGGAAGAGTGAGGATTAAAACAGTTGCTGAGGCGGAAGCCTTTCTTAAAAAACATTCCTCTGCCCTGGGGGAAGATCCAGGGGGGACGGAGGGGGCCACGGCTCCGCCTGCGGGGGGCCAGGGAGGAGAGAAAGAAGATACAATAGCCAAAAGACTTAGATCAAAAAAATAACTTTGCCTTGATTTTTTCCTGAACAATTTTGCATAATATTTCTATCCGGACTTTTTGTAAATGTCTGACAGCATGGAAGGGAGAATTTAGGTAAATGTACTTGCTTTCAACTTGTAGTGGTATGGAAAATGTTTTCTATGTTAACTTTTTTAATGTGTATTTTGAGGTCTCGGAAGGTCCGATGACTCTGACGTGAATGCTCTCAAAATTTCTTTGTAACCATTACCTTATCCTGTTAAAAAATGTAAAACCAATAAAACTTTTTCAATATAAAAAAAATAATAATTGCACATCATGACAGGAATATATAACCGTAATTGCAATTAGTATATGATTTGTATTTTTGCCTTTTGTCTTAATTTTTCACTTATTAAACGAAACGAAACGAAACAAAATGTGTTGCTTCTTTTCAGCATTTATTGAATACTCTTCACTGTTTAATATTTATGTATGGACAGAATTCCTACTTTGCTCAGCATTTTTCCCTGTTCCATAATAACTGTGGCTTTCATCTGCTTCTTTTCTGCAAATGTTGGTTTTACTTCACTTTGAGAGCACAGTACTGTGAAATCTATGTTTTCTGGGGCATTAAATTGCTGTGCTATTTCATAATGCTTCCTCTCTCTGGTACATAATTTTGTTGTCTGAATCCAGCAGTAGAAGTAGTCATGCTATAATAATGCAATAAGTTGGAACTAGGGTAGCTGAAGGGAAATCTTTAGCTTATATTCAGTCGCCAGACAAAAGAACCTCTGTTGGAAACAGCTTGCGGTTCTTTACTAATGCTAATAAAGAATCAATATAGAGAAATTTTAATTTGCAAATACAAGCTGTGAGGTCCTGCTGGGCTGTAAATTAAGTCCATAAGATCCTGAGCCAAAAGACCCCGTTGTCCTGTAACTGAGATATTTTCTTCAGTTTCAGAGGAAGGAACCTCTGTTGTTCACAGTCATCGGAGTAAACGCTGACTTTTTGTTGGAATATTAGTGGAATGCATTCTCAAAACATGGCATTTAATACATCTGTCACTCTTCGCTGTTGTTCTGAAAGCATCTCCATCTGCATCTGTTGCTGCTGCTTTTGATTTTAGCCAACATCCACTGTACAGCAATATGTTCACTAAGACCAATTAAAAGTCACAAAAGAGTGTGCAAGATGCTTTGTTGATATTATCAATCTCCATTTCAAAATGAGGCTTTAGATATGCCATTATTGTGCATATGGAACCAGCACTGATTCCCGCCCCCCCCCCCAAGAATTATAATAGTTCCTTGAATTTAGATTTTCATAGGCTCCATATTAAACTTTTTAACAACTCTGTGATATTCATCTGTATCAAGAGACTGCCAATGAATTATTTCAATAATAAACATAAAGACATGTTTATACAGACATACATACACATATACACATACACAACACCCCCCCACTCACACACCCCACATATATATACACTGTGTATGTATACATATATAAAAATAAAGCCTCCTTATAGGTAAAGGTAGAGGTTCCCCCGCACATGTGTGCTAGTCATTTCCAACTCTGCTCAGAGGTGGGTTCCTACTGGTGTAGACTGGTTCAGCTGAATAGGTACCAACTCGACCAGACACATGATGATACTGGTTCTATCCTGGGTGCCGCCATTTTTATTTTCTGTTCTGCACATGAATAAAGCAATCTTCATTGAAAACATGTATGTTCCCCCTTTTTTAATGGTGTGCACATGCACAGACCTTTTTAAGTGCAAATGCATACATGCACAGGCAACGAACCGGTAGTAATGCCAGCAGGAACCCACCTCTGGCAGTGCTCATCTCTGTTTCTAAGCCGGGGAGCCAGCTCTGTCCAATGACATCTCCATGGTCATGTGGTTAGCATGACTAAATGCCAAAGGCTCACAGAGTGCTGTTACCTTCCCACTGAAGTGGTCCCTATTTTTCTACTTGCATTTTTAACGTGCTTTCAGACTGCTAGATTGGCAGAAGCTGGGACCAGTAACGGAAGCTCACTCTATTATGTGGCGCTAGGGATTCAAACCGCTGAACTGCTGATCTTTTGATCGACAACCTCAGCATCTTAGCCATTGAGCCACCACATCCCTAGCCTCCTTATAGGAGACCCTAATTTGGCAAATGATGTCATTATGCTAGTGCTCTTCCAAGCAATGCTTGGATGGACAGCCACTAAAAAGACGAGGTAACAAGCAATATTTTCAGGAAACAAAAGGGTATCTCTATTGATGTCCCTGAATGGGAGAAGTTTTCTCTTGTGAAGATTTCACCACAGAAGAAGTATGTCAGGTACAGAACATGTGTGAGCAATTAAATAAATTTGTATGCATTTAATTTAAATTAAACAGGTTTGTAGGCATTTAATTTAAGCTTAAACTGAAATATTACTTGTGGAAAAATAGCCAAGATGAGATAATTTAAATATCTATTTGCATCATCTGGAAAGATTTAAATTCATTACTTAGTGCAGGGCATAAGTATCACTTGCTGGAAGGCTATTTAGGTAATTTCTTCCTTCAGACAATCTCCGGTGGATCAGTTAAAGAGGGAAGCACCGAAAAATAAGGATACACGCGATTATTTCATAAACTGTTAAAATGCTCATTCTAGAAGAATGTAGGGATAGAAAACAGAACCAAAAAAGTCAACTCATGATCCAATCACATAACCTTGCCAAGGATCAATCCAGGAAAAAAAAAATTCAGGAGAGCAAAATGAAGAGATGGAAATCATCCTAGGTCTTGTTAATCACTATGGAAACACAAGTACTTTTCTCTGTTGATGTACATAGTTGGATGTATTGCTCTCTGGAGAGCTATAATTCTACTTGGCTGCTATCAAAGAGACTACAGGGTACTTCTAATCTGAAGAGTCTCTCATTAGCCAAAGCACGTTGCAAATCCATATGTTTGCTATCAAAAGATAAAAGACAGGTCATGCTGGAGGATTGAGCCGCAATAACCTTACAAGACAGCATGACATGAAGGTTTAATTTTACCTTCATGCCAGACTGGTGCTACCACTAGGGAGGGTGAGACAGTTGTTTCACCAACTAAAATCGTGGAGGTAGCAAGGTAAATGACAAAATCAGATACATCATGCAGCTTTGCCTGCATGTCTAACATTAGTCTCCTGCTTTCAGGAATACTCTATAAAGGGAACGAGGAAGAACCTGAGGTGGACCTCCCTTGCTTTGAGATAAGGAAACAGAATTGTAGACCTATGGGGCTGCAGTGGTTAGAATGCAGTATGGCAGGCTAACTCACTTCTCACTCCAGGAGTTCGATTCTGAACAGCTCAAGGTTGACTCAACTTTCCATTCTTCTGAGGTCAATAAAATGAGGACCCAGATGCTTGGGAGCAATATGCTGACTGTAATCTGCTTAGAGAGGGCTGTAAAGCATTTCAAAATGATATATGTCTAAGTGTCATTGCTATTGAACGTTTGAGACATATGACAAGAGGAAGTGAGGGAAGGAGGTAGAAAGCTGAGGCCAATGTAACATCTTCAGTGAATAGCACTATTAATAGCACTTAGACTTATATACCGCTTCATAGTGCTTTTACAGCCCTCTCTAAGTGGTTTACGGAGTCAGCATATTGCTCCCAACAAACTGGGTCCTCATTTTACCCACCTTGGCAGGATGGAAGGCTGAGCCAACCTTGAGGCTGATGACATTTGAATTGCTGAACTAGCAGCTAGCAGTCAGCTGAAGTAGCCTGCAGTACTGTACTCTAACCACTGCACCACCTTGGCTCTGAAGAAGAAAAGTGTTGCCTCTTTTCAGGTAATGTGAAAAGCCACTGCACTATGTTTCTACACTTGTGTTACTAATCTGACTACTGCCCATGGTCACTGTTACAGCTGCTGATAATGGATCTGGTTGGATAAGATAAGATGAAGCACATTGCTTGCAATGTTTCTTTAAAAAAAAACCTCTCCAATATGTTTTTGGTTTTAAAAGACAGAGCGTGAGAACTGGAGAACAGCTGGGAAAAGTTCAACTCCCTTTTTGCTAGAGTGATAGTACAGTGATCACTTGCTGGAGTGATAGGAGGATAGGGACAAAAGTGGAGGTATTATAATAGTAGTGAGTATAGGATAAGTTCAAGAAATGTGAGAGCTGTGTTTTCAGGCAGAACAGTTTAGGCAGAAAACCATTTAAAGGAAGAGATGTAGTAGGATTTTTTAATGATGTGGTTATGCCTAAAGGCACTAAAATAGAAAATAATAAGGATCACAATGTAATCAAAACAAAGCTAGATTGGGACACACATCTACACAATGATGAAGAGAAAGAGAGAATATCAATATTACAATATTATCTAACCCCAGCAATACAATAATTTATACCAGCAATAGATAAATGAAGGGAAAAGATATGTGTAATGGGATCTAATGCTCCAGGTTTTCTGGTTGGATCTGAATTAGGATGGCCTGGGGGAGTATCATGAGTGATATAAGAAAGTTGTAACAATAATAAAGGGAAGATATAATGAGAAATACTGGGCTATCAGTTCAGGAGATGGGAGACCAGCAAATATCAGGTCCTTCATTATAGCTTTTTCCTAAGATCCTGGTGCCCCATCTCTGGATGGCTTTTGCCCCAGTCCTAGTTGCACAGGGGACAAGTTCTAATATTTGCCCACTAGTGTTTCAATTATTGCAACAGCAGTAATGAGAGAGAGGGAAGGTTAATTGTCCCATGTGAAATCCTGCTTGTTACCATGGGGTCATATGGTTGATTCAGTGAAAGGAGTTTAGCTTAACATGAGCTACAGAGATAGGCTAAAGATTTGGGCAGTACATTGTCCACCTAGCTGCCTATCAACTTCTCTTCCTGAGATCATCACATCTCCTCCAGCTATTAATGGTAGCATGTATCTGTCTCCATGTCCTGGAAACAAGATCTGGGTTTAATTCTCTGCTTGAAGTGGATCCAGTGTCACATCTAAACAAAGCATGTTGCCATTAGCCCTTTGTTTTGGTCAGATCACTAACTTGCAGTTAGTTGCCATGGTTGGCTTCTGGAAGGGTGAAACACCACTTAAGATGGACCATTCCAAGCTCCTTAAGTTCCAGGAGATAGCAACAGTTTGGAAATGCACCAAATCAAGGCACTTCTCAAATGTGGAGATGGCAAGGCTACTGAACGGGTTGCCTACAAGTTTCCTTTGAGACCAGAGATCTCAGAAAGCTCCATGTTTAACTGAAGAATTCTAGGAGATGAAGTGGCAAAAAATTTGCCTAGAGAGCTGGTGGTTGGAGATGAAAAGTGAATATGACTGGGCACAAGTACAAGCACACTTTGGGTGTTACCCTGTGGCAATACAGACAGCATCAATATTTCTCTGTCCTTAATTTTGTTGATGGAATATCTTCTGGCAGCAACATTTAAGGTGAGGCAAGAATGGGTTGGTTTATGTTTCTTCAGGCAGTTGTGACAGATTTGCAAAGACATTTCACAGGGAGAAAATTGGATTTGAAAGGTGATTAATGTTTTTAAGGGAGGAGTTAGTTCCCCCTTGAGGAAAATAGCACTTTCTCATATGAAAAGGCCATTTTTCAGCCCATAGTCCTGGACACATATACCCAGTCTCTAATGTTAACGAAGGTTCTGGGATTGCAATTGTGAAAAATCTGCATAAAGCATCATGGCTCTAGCTCTTTCAATCAGATCTGGCTATAGAACAGAAATGAAATGGGGGGGGGGGGGTGCAGCCTTGCAGTGGTTCTACTTCTTCCTGAGTGAACAATTCCAATTGATAGTAGTGAGGGATAAATATTTGACCTTACAGCTAATCCAACATGGATTGTCACACAGATCAGCCATGAAGCCACTGGGGCAACTCATTTCTTGGTTGCCATCATCTCTACCAGTGACACCCAATTGCATAACTCCTCTAGAGCTGGGTAGGACATGCAATGAATGAGGAGACAAAACAAGCTGAAAGTAAATCCCAGGAAGTTCACACAGAACCCATTAGATTCTTTGTCAGATCTTTCCACAAGTTCTAGAGGGGGCTGCAGCCCACCAAAGGAGAGGCCCATGAGACTCCTAGATTCACAGTTCCAGCTAGATCATCAGATGAAGGCTGTGGCCAGGGCTCTGATCAACCACATTCAGTACCTATTTTGGAGACTAAGACCAAATGTCATAGAATTCAGTGTAAGAATTTTCAAATTCAAGGCAGTCCTTGATTTGTGACCATAACTGAGCCTGGAATTTCTGTTGCTAAGCCAGGCAGTTTTTAAATGAGTTTTGCTACAATTGTAAAGCAAATCACTGCAATGTTAAGTGACTCAGGCAGTCATTAAGTGAATCTGTCTTTCTCCATTGACTTTGCTTGTTGGATGTTGGCTGGGAAAGTTACAAATGGTGATCAAATGACCCTGGGGCAATGCAACCATCATAAATAAAGGCTAAGTTGCCAAGCACTCAAATTCTGATCATGTGACCATGAGCATGCTACAACAGTTGTAAGTATGAAGTACACCACTTTTTTCAGTGCCATTGTAACTTCAAACACTCACTGAGCAGATAGCTGTAAGTCAAGTCAAACTCGATCATGTCGCGTGATGTATCATGATGTAATTGTGACTTTTTTGCCTTTGCGGAGCTGAGATGGGCGTGGCCTGCATGAGACGCATCCAGCCCATGGGCCTCCAGTCTGACACCCCTGCTGTAAGTCAATGACTGAAATAATATTTCTCCTTTGCAACATATTGGTCAGATCATATTGAGAAAATACTTCACAAGAATTTCTGATCATATCTGGTTCACAGTAATACTTGTGTAGATCATTGACTGATAATCTCAATCTTTTATATTACACTGCTTTACACACCCACACCCACACACAAATGAGAGCAGGATTCTTCCTTCAAGGACAACGGACAGGAATAAGACATATAAAGACAACTGAATATTAATGACAATTATTTTCACAGTTAGAAAATTAATAGCAGGTAATGAACAATCTGATGAAAGTTATATGAATAAGAAAGGAGGACTGAATAAAAGACAGCAATATTAAACAAAATAAGTCTTTAAACAAAACAAAATATTGGAATACATTATAAAAAGAAAAGAGTATTAAAAATGTGATAAACATGAATAAGAATGGAGATACAATCAAATCAGTTAGACTGTTCTAAGGAGAGTGCTACTTACACACTACCACATGCTAGGCAATAAATAATACAATAAATAATAATAAACTGTGATGACAGGAAAGGTACATCCATCTTTTCACTTCATCACCATCCTTCTACCTCTCCAAGAAACTGTAAATGGAGTGACCAATCTCGAGTCACTCTCATCTAAAGATGGAGAAATGAAAAGTATAGTTGGCAGTGATTAAGTAAGATTCAAGATTGTTGTCAGCTGTGAATTGTATTCTTATAGTGTACCATCTCAAACAAAACTATATGAAGAAAAGGAAGTTATTCCTACACATGACCTTCCTACATTTCCTACCTGTGTTCAATTCATTATACCGAACTATTTTATGAAAGAAACTCAAAAATAAATATATTTATAGGTGCCTTCTTTTTAAGATTCTGGACCTGTACTTTACAACTTCTTTAAAAGTGAGATTCAGACTACAAGGAAAATCTCTGACACAGCAAGACATGGAGAATACCATACATTCGTGCTCCAGCTTTTTTCAATCTGTTTATTAAACCTGTGACTGAAAATTTAAATATCCCAGACTTCCATACTCTTAAAATTGCAACTCATAAGATTCCAGTACTACTTTATATGGATGTGAGCTTGTGAATCCCCTTTGGACTTAAAAGGGCAATAAAGTTCTATACTTCAGCATGCAAAATGTATTGGTATTGGGAAAGTTTTGTCCTGGGGACCAGAAATTTGTACTGTGGAGAGACAGGTGGGATATGGATGATTATTACTTTTTAAAAACTGTTTTGTGAGCCACTGGTGATGATCAATAATGCTTTGTGCTCTTTGATTTCAGAAATTGGCCTAAGGTGTATATATTTTAATCAGCAAGTGGCATTGTGAGACTTCTGTTGGTATATTAATTATTTGGATGCATCCTATTTGGTGTCCTGCTTGCAAATACTTTTGCAACACACTGACAGAAAGAGCAACACATTGACCACCATACATGGTGAGAAATAACAAAAGTCAAGGTACGTTGCCTAAGAGGGAAAAAACAGATGCTGTGTATTTATCCATTATCAAATTATATGATTGTAGAGGGAAAGTCCTTTAAAGACTCATTGGCTGTTCAGGAACCTGAATTGGAAGACCTGACCTGAAAAGTCTTCTCTTGAAAACTACTGCCTCCTTATATGTGATTAAATCTGTTTTCATGTATTCCTTTCTATTTGTATTGCCATTGGTTGGCTGTATGGCTGCAGATGATGGAAGTTAGGAGTTCATAAGGAAGTAAGCCACAGCCTGCTAGGTTGGATCCTTGACCCATCTTGTCCAATTCTCTGTTCTCACAGTGACTGATCAAAAAGAAAACTCATTACTGTCCCAGAAGATGGTCTTCAGAAGCAGTCACATGACCATTCCTCAATACAAAATGAATAAATAAATAAGATTAAAAAGAAAATGGATTCAAAAACATTCAACTTGATGCTAGTTCTACATGTGAATGTACTCTCAGCGTGAAGATGTGAGTGATTAACAAGGTTCCAGCCATGGAATTACAAAAGCTGAATAAAACACATGCTGGCTACTTTCATACGATGCGCGAAGCTAAACCCAAACAAACCACATTATTATGCAACATAAACTCTGTCTGCTTATTTGTATATAATTTATAAGATTCAGGTTATTAATTATCAGTACTCTGGTTTGACATAATACAAGTACAATACTCATCCGGTTTTGTCAAAACTGGGACACTCTATCCATCTCTATTTCTGTCCAAACATTGCTGCTATGCCATCACATTATTCAATAAAAATTAAACCACAGAGATGATTCCCTGTACATGCAAGAACACGCAAGCAGAGTCAGTACAACTGTGAGTGCAATTTTTCTAAGCAAGACTTCCAGTTAGCTCTGCCAACTAGAAGAATGGAACTTTATGTAATTGGCAAAATCACTGTTAAAATGTGTATTATTATGTAGCGTAATAATCACAGGCTTGATTGTTGGGGCACACACATTTATATAATGCCTATGATTATAAAGAAAAAAAGAAGAATCTAATAGGAGTAACAATTAAAGGAAACAATAAACCAAAAATTCAAACATGTTATTAAGATATACAGAAACCACAGCAAGAGAACCGTCTGTGGCACTCTTAATTGCTGTTGTGTACTGCTCCTTAGCTTTTTATTTAAAAAAAAAACACAAACCCTAACAGGATTTAGTTGGTGTAAAATGAAGGGAAAATCCCTCATTAATACATTAATGTCTTAGTGAGACTGCCCTTGTAGTAATCCAAAAGTTACTTAGAATCACAGCTTCAGTTCATTGTCTATTCACTGCCTCGCCAACTCGGTGATAAGTTTCAGAATTCCAGGCATACCGCAGAGAAGCCTTATGCCATTTTTAGCATTTTGTAAATTAATGACATATTATTGCCATGAGTAGGTAGACTTCAAAACGTTCTTCTGGCAGTCAGCAGTTGGTAGTAGAGATAGCTTAAAACCGTGGGTTTATCTCTGGAACAGGCCCGCTGTATTTCTTCAGTAACTTCAGCTACCCCTCCCTGGTATTAAACTGAGGCCTGCCTCTCATTCATTAACCTGAGAGAAAGTCCAGATTTTTGAACCAGAATGCAGCCAAGTTATAATGCTCTTATCTACTTTTGACTGCCAAAATAAGTGCTTGGCCTTATTTTCGGGGAGGTTTTATTATTTTTGAGGTGCAGGTGGTGGTGAGTGTGGTCACCTCATGCCTCATGGCTGCTGCTGTGTTGCGATATTTTCAGGAAGGGCTTATTTTCAGGAGAGGGCTTATTTTAGTGTATGCACACAAAAGCCTGACTGGACTTATTATCCAGGGAGGTCTTATTTTTGGGGAAACAGGGTAGCGTTTGTGTAAATATTTCTTTTATATGTATTCAGTTTGTTATTTTTTAATATACATTTTGAGTTTTCTGGAGAGTGCACTAGTAGTTATATTTATCAATATCATCTTATGAAAAGTACTTTTTTCTTGAGCCTTATTACATTCAAGTCACTGTTCCTGAATTATTCCTCAAAAACCTCTGAAAAGTGTTATATCATGTTTTAGTAACACTAAAAATGTTGCACTGTGGGAAGCAATGTCAGCTTGGTTAGCTATATTTGCTCTTGAAAAACATCTGTGAAAGAATACCCTTTAAAAAAAAAAAAGGCTCAAATGTTTCTGCTTTGTTACTGCACCTCAGACTCCATTTGTAAAAATGGTTTCTCTGTGTCACCAAATAAGCCCATTTTTTTTTCTTTCTTTCTGCTGTGCAGCAAAATTTAAGGCATATTCCTTTTTGCGTCATGTTAAAAATATTGTGCAAATCTAAGCACTTCAAAGTAACTCATGATAACTTGTACCTAGCAAAATGTAAAGTTTAGGGAACTATCGCTTCTATAATCCAAGTGAAATTTTCTTGTGTAAAAATCATTGTTTTTTAGATATTGGACTTTGCTTTTGTTTGACATCTATCATAATAAGAAGTCTTATGTTTCTTGAACTTTTTTTAAACAGTAGACTTTCTGCGTCAGCTTGAGCAAATACCACAACAAGGTCCAAAACATCAAAGAAAATTTATTTCAGCCGGGGTCATCTCAGGCATTGGTGTTTTACATAGTACACTCATGGGTTCTTGAGTATATCTTTTTGAAAATAATGACATACAGTGCCTTTCCATTACACTTTATTTATGTGAAGGAAAAAATCGACTATGTGCTTCTTATGTTTGTTCTATGAACATAAGGTACAATTTGGAGAAATACTGTCTCCTTAAAAACCACATGTTTTCTTTATAATTTATCATTTTCACAATAATTAAATTAAAATTACTTAAATGAGGAGAGATAGGAGAGATATATGTTCAGTCTAACGTCTCCCGAAAGAATTCAAAGTGTTAGATTGCAATCCGTTTTGTCATATTCAAAATAACACCTGATGGGACTTGCAAATGTAGATTCTTATATTTGCATATTCAGCAATATGTGACATTTTATTTCAAGGTTACAGGTAAAGGTACTCTTGTATGTAACAAGAGTATCTACAGTATATACTAATGTGTAGATTTGTGTGGATTGGCAACTGTATTGGGCAACATGTCAGAATAGATCTGTTACACATTCAGATCCAATTTGAATGTAGTGGGGGAGTTGCCAGCTAAGCTGGAGGGAGAGAGCAAGTGAAGGCCTAGTTTAGAGTGGTTATGCAGCCACAAGCCTAAATATCAAATTTCCCCAATACAGAACTCCTAATCTGGGTGACAAACAATAAAGTTACAGCTTGAGTCTATTCACAAGTAGTTCTGGTTGCTTGTGCCTGACCTATGATTTCAATAAATATTTCTGGCAAATTTTGGCAAAGATCCAAAATGAAGCAGAACGTCTCTGGAAAATTACATTGGATTATGCTTTGGCAATCAGGTCTAAAAAGTGGATAAAATTTGTAGCAGATGGCCTGTTCAGAGTACATGTATGTAGAATTTTCCGTACAAGTAAATTATATTTTAAGAATTGATCCCACAGGGAAATCTTGGGCAGTAGAACAAGAAGACCTGTTCTCATGGCCTTTAAACCAAATTGTGAAGAGCCATAATGTATTATTACTAACATTTTGGTTTGGGAGAACAAGGAAATAACAATTTGCAGGTCTATAAAAAACTTAAGTATTTCAAAATTATAAGGAAATTGTCTCAATTGTAATTTACTCATATTATATTACCCAATAATCATTAGATATAATTAGATTTGTTGAAAACAATGCAAATTCCCATTTTTAAATCCTTCATTTATAACTTAATGTCTATGGTTAGACATTTCTGAATTATTAAGAGAAAATTTGGGTTTTGTAAAAAAAAAATACCTCAGAGGGGCTGGTCTGTTGTAGCTTAGAAAACTACCTCAGCAGAGACTGAATTATTTTCTGCCATTGCCAAAAGGTGAAAATGAGTAGCTTATTATATCACTGATGGTTTTTATAACCTTGTCGGCTTTCATGAAGATTTAATTTTGGAAGTGACGTCATTCTTGCCCCAGGGAATATAAAATGAAGACTCATTTATGAGGATGGCAAAAAGAAAGAAAGAAAGAAAGAAAGACAGAAAACATATTACTTATGAAGCATCAACAGCTATTGTACATATTTTGCCAGGATTACAGCAATTGAAGATAAATGAGTACAAGAGATTTTGCTTTTAGCAAATACCTGAGAGTCATTGTTTACCAAGGGCAAAAAAAGAGAAGAAAAAATGGGTAATTGAGATGCACTTAATTCTTTTAGCCATATGGAGGTAGATCATAGCATCTTCACCAAACAAAAAAGAAGCCCTCACTGCTTTTGAAAGTCATCTTTAGTGGAAACAGGAGAACCTTTTGAGGGATCATCTGCAAAATGCCACTCAGGCAGCTCCCTGGGATAATGGTTGTCCCCAGCCTAACATTCAGCAGAGACACAATTAAACATGTTCCACTCTTACAATTTCAACATCCTTTGATCTCTGTAATCAGCATCCCTTTGCTCCACAAATAATGACTATGTTACTTCAACTAAGCAAATTGCTCCAAGTCTGTTTAGAAGAACTAATGCTTCTGGGGAAACGAGAGCTACTGAAATTTTCAGATATTACTTTATTTTAAAAATCTGGTCTTAGTGCGTCATGATTTTCTGCATATTACACATTTGAACTGCAATCCTGCTTCACTAATTGAAACACTCATTTTGTTGTAGGCTTCATCAGAAACAGAATTGCAGTTTTGAACGGAAAAACTGCCTATTTTGAAGATTTAATTCCTCACTAATCTTAAAATTTTGTCTGCTTTAGTGAAGAAACATTATATATTTTCTTGATTTACATTGGGTTATTTATATGATTCTATGTGACTTCAAGCTAGAGCAAATTCACCAACCGACTAAGTAATCTAACTAGCTTTTAATATTTGCCTTTGGTATTTCTTTCTAATTTAGCAGTGAAAAGTAACACGGGATCTTACTTAGCAGTAAGTAGCATGCATGTAGGTATTAGGGAGGGAATTGCATGAGGCACAACTTCAACCTTTGCACAGAACACAAAGCATAGACATAATACCAGCAAAACAATGATTGAGTTTATGGATCGGACACCACCTTGCTATCCAAGTGACATAATCTTCAAATAAGAACATTATCGATCTTCTATATAAATAAAAATGTAACAAGAGTTTCTTCAAAACCGCTAATCTCTGAAAGTACTGCACCGATCGCTTCCAAATTTTCATACAACGTTTCTTTGAAATACAGCACCAGTGATATATATATATATAGATAGATAGATTGTGTAGATGTCACATCTGTGCCAGGTACACACAACGGAAATGTAAAAAAGGTAGATAGATGGATAGAGAGAGAGCAGTGGGCCACAAGTATTATGTTATCTTTTATGACATAAAATACTCTGAGGGAGAAATACGTAGGTAGGTAGGTAGGTAGGTAGGTAGGCAGGTATAGGTAGGTAGGTAGGCAGGTAGAGGGATAGAGTGAGGGAGAAGTACAGAAGTAGAGGGGTAGAGAGGGAGAGGGAGTAATAGAGTAGGTAGGTAGGTCGAGGGAGAGAGGGAGAAATAGAGTAGGTAGGTAGGTTGGGGGTTATATGGTGGTTGTGTGTACATGTTTGTGTGTGCAGGTGTAGATCTACACACAAATTGGTTGGCCATTTAACCAGACTAGGCCACAGCAACGTGTGGCCAGGAACAGCTAGTTTGTAATAAAACAATATTCTGAGATTCAATTATTAATTGATATGGAGCATATATAATTATCTTGATAGTTACTACTGTAAACAACAAAGAGAGGAAAGTCCTAGTTTTCAGCAACAGAAATCCTAACAGCTTCTGTGTTATTTAATTAGGAAAACATGGACTTTAAGCTACAGTGACATCAAAAATGATGACACATCATGATGTCATTGGACAAATGATGCAATTATGTAAATGTCATGTTGGCTCATGACATGCAATGCAAATAGCATTTGCACAATTGCACATGGCACAAGCTATTTTCAAAACTAGAGTTAAGCAAATCACAAAAGCACTGGACCCTGGAACAGATGGTTTCTTTACATTTAACCCATTTAAGGCTTAGGGAAACAGTTTTTGTTGCAAAAATAAAGATAGGAAAGTAATACAGGTAGTCCTTGCCTTACAACAGTTCATTTAGTGACTGCTCAAAGTTACAACAGTATTGAAAAATGTTCACATCTTTCACACTACGGTTGCAGCATTTGTATGGTCACATGATCAAAATTCACCCACTTGGCAACTGGCTTATATTTATGACGGTTGCAGTATCTAGGGATCATGTGACCACCCTGACAAGCAAAGTAAATGGGGAAGCCAGGTTCACTTAACAACCACATTACTAACTTAAAAACTGCAATGATTCTTTTAACAACTGTGACAAGAAAGGTCATAAAATGAGGCAAAACATCACTTAATAAATGTCTCACTTAGCAAATTTTGGGTTTAGTTGTGGCCATCATCTTTTGCCCCAGCTGAAGCCCCAGAACCTATTCAAGGGTTGACCCTCAGCGAGAACATTACAGAAGTCCATGCAGGAGATGAATAGAGCATAAAAAATTGTGAGAAGACACTTCCGATCCAGGAATGCACGCCACTAGCACTGCAAAGGCTTTTCTGGTCACAGTTGTTACCTGCTCTTTGAGCAGGAGTTCTGAGTGCAAAAGATTGCTAGATTGGTCACTGGGATTGCTTGGGCCAGTGCAACCCCATCCAACACCAAAGATGGTCTAGGTTATGACCGGTACACCCCGGTACAGGCTTACTGGTGCCTGGTGGGAGCACCAGGTACTGTTCCAGTACAGTCTCTGGAGGGGCCACCTGCCCGGCTGCTCTCCTTACCTCTATTTGAGCCAACTAGGGCATTTGCGCAAGTGCACGGAGCATACAGTTCCCATTGCAACAGTCAGTGTAATGGTTGCAATGGGACCCAGAACCCACCACTGTTCTGGACATCTCCAGAAAGAGATGTCCCTAAAATCCAAAGCCACTCAGTCTTAGTAGGGTTTAGTTGAAGCCTGTTGTTTCCCATTTGGGTCCTCACAGCCTCAAGACACTTAACTCCACAGGGGTAGAGATATACAACTGGGTATCATTACACCATGGTGAGGGATGATTTTACTCAGCAGCTTCATGTAGATGTTAAATAGGAACAAAGAAATGTCCAATTAATTAGGGCATCTTTTGGAACCCTCATATCCAGGACATGAGATGGAAACAGGTCTAGGCTTTTGGGTGAACTCTGGCAGGATCAGGATGGGGTAGTGTATCCATCATTGCTCTATTTGACCTCTCAGTGGTACCATCAACCATGGTATCCTTCCAGGCTAGATTCAGGGAAGAGAACCAGCACAATTATATGTCACCTCTGCCCAACCTTTTACAGTTAATTGTAAGTTGCATAGACTTTTAAACTGATGCAGATTTTTTGTTATATACTGTATACCCAGTCCTAGAGATCTGATTAAAGGCTGAATATGAATGCCCACAAGGAAAAAAAATGTCCTAAAATTATGTATTATGGCATAAATGCTGTGGCTATTCAAATGACTGAGATAGATTGTTTGAAAATGAGCACTCGTAAGGTAATAATCACATTCTGCATTTTCTATATTTCATTTCTAAATGTTTTGTTTACTATTCTTAGGAAAATTCTCTATGCAGCTTATGAAATGGCTGGAGGTTATACAAATGTCATAGCATATTAGCCTTTAATGCCCCAAGTCCAACGTGGCCAGTCAAGTGGATATAATAAATTAGAGTTCATTGTTTAAAATTTTTGTAATCTACCAGGTCTTTGCAAAAGTTATAGATTTATTTTCTCACCATTTCCTCATGTTTATGGTGCCCAACATTGAGCTAATATTAAGCTATGTGTTTAACTTATGTTAAAAAAATAGTTCATGCATTTATCAAAATGAGAAATGGAATTACTTTATGTATGGCAGAGCTGAGCAGTCTTAGATCCCAGGGCCGTGTGTACTTTATTTATTTTTTTAAATAATATTTTTTTTAAATAACTGGCTCCCCATATAAGTGCTATGTTTTCCACGAAAATTGTTCTATAAATTCTAAAGAAGCACAATACAACCCATCATCATTTTTCCCGTCTCTTTGTATAAGTTTTCTCTGCACATTTCAAAACCTCCCAAAAACAAAACAAACAAAATATAACGAAACAACATGATGATGATGCCCTCCCAGGTATTAAAAGTTACCCATCCCAGTTAAATAGATAGTGACTAGCTTTCTCCAGCTTTTGTGAACATTTGTGAACTCGCTTCTGTATTTGTAGAGTCCATTATTTACTGCTTCGACACTCATACCGTGTCAGCAGTTAAAGCCTTACAAATGATTCTCCGTTCTGTTCTGACTATAAAAACACCCGTGTTGAACTGCTGAAAATGAGAAATTAATCAGTCAGCATGTTACCACTAGCAGATTATTTTAAATGTGAAGTTCAGCTTGGGATTCGAAATCACAGTAAGTTTGCAAACATCTTTAAAATGTTGAAACCAATTTAATAGCCTCATTAAGCATGTTAATAGCAAGGTTATTTCAAAGCATTGTAAAGTGAAACAATTGATACTGTTTGCATTTTATATTTTATCTCAGCATTCACCACCAATGACTCAATGCACGTTAACCTTTCTTTTGATTATATATTGAGAAACTTGTGACACGTATTTTGCTATCATAAAGAAGGTTCAGAGAGTTCCAAAATATTCTGATGCTCCAGTTTCCACAACTCATTCATCTTATTTCATCTTGTTTCAAAATCTTTCCCCATCAGTAATTTCTATGCATTACCTCTCTAATTCCTTCATGGAATAACCAACCAGGACAACCAAATAAATACTTAACCGGTACACGCAGGCTTCTAATACCAGAATTAAAGCTATAATGTTCAGTATCTCATCTCAAAGGAAAACACATGAATGACACTTGTAAGACTGGGGGAGTGTCCTTCCCTACACAGATCATACAGAGTCCAACCACACGTTTTGTAGGTGACCAATTAGTAGTGAATGAGTATCAATTGGAAGTGGCCCGCTTACAACCGATTTTGTTATACCCAAAACTGTTTGTTCTATGCAAACTACCCCATCTGAATAATATTTTTGTAGTCAAATAGATATTCTTGAAAAAGGGGTAGAAACTACGTAGTCTAATCTACACATAATATTGACTTACACTGAACATTTGGGCAAGAGAAATCCAGATGAAAACTATTACAACTTTCCATGTAATCAAGTACTATTAGTATGTAAGCAAGTATTGTTCCCTTACAATTAACCTCATTAAAACTCTTTTTCTGGGTTAACAAAAGTGGCCACCATCACGTAAACACAAGATCAAGTTTTCTTCTCCTTGACACCAGTACTTACTTTCTAAATAAGCTGCAATAATACAAACCTAAATTCTAAATGTAAACTTGTGCAGTAATAAAGTAAGGCATACAAACGCCTCATCGAATCATAGTACGTTTGCAGTGGGTTCATTCCCCTCAGATATAATAGTACAGGTAGTCCTCAATTTACAACAGTTCATTTAGTGATCATTCAAAGTTACAACAGCACTAAAAAAAAGTGACCTATGGCCATTTTTCACACTTAAATGCATCCCATGGTCATGTGATCAAAATTCAGATGCTTGGCAAGTGGTTAATATTTATGACGGTCGAAGTGCCCTGGGATTAGGTGATCAGTTTTCGGGACCTTCTGATGGGTGAAGTCAATGGGAAATCCAGATTCACTTAACAACCATGTTACTAACTTAACAAATGCAGTGATTCCCTTAACTGTGGCAATAAAAGTCATACAGTGGGGCAATCCCACTTAACAAATGTTTCACTTAGCAACTTAAATTTTGGGTTCAGTTGGGGTTGTAATGCGAGGACTACCTGTATAAACCCAAGTTAAATGTTGAAATGTGATATGCAACACATTTCCCCTGCATCAGCTCAAAAACCAAGCAGAACGTACGTCTTTTAAACTGTATATATATATATTTAAAAAAACTTACTTTGGTGTTTTTGGATTCTGCAGTTGTACAGGCCTCTCACCTAGAAAAATCAAAGAAAATAGAAAATATTTTAAAGAAAAAGTTCTTCAATATGTAACATTTTAATAATTTTAGAACAAACGTAAGCTTTAAAAAAAATTCCTCATGAAATTCTAAATATTTAAGCAAGTATATGACAGTTAACCCACACATGGAATAATAGATATAAACATCTCCAACATATTACCAATGTTGTTTCTCCAATTCTTATCTTCGTTTGTGAATTATATAAAGCTGTAAATGAGGAACTTTTGGAAGGGCTCTGGTTTGCGTGTGTAATTCTGATTGATTAAAGAAAGCATCCAAAAAGTTGTTTAGATGAAGGAGATGTCATACTATTTACCTTAATGGAAATATTTTGCATGCTAAAATTACGAAATCATTTTCTGGCCTCTGGAAAGAAACAACAGTAGAAGTGCCAAAAATCTACACAGAAGGCTAGAATCATTTTGGTATAGTGCCATGATGGCGAATCAATGGCATGCATCCCCAAAGTAGCACATGAAACCATGTCACCCGGCATGTAAAGCTATGCCTGTTTGTCTTCTGGGTTTCTGGCATGCATGCACGTGCAACGATCAGCTGTCCTTCGCGTGTGCAGCAGTGCCGAAAACTGGCCTGCACATGCACACTGCCCACCTGATCGTCTGGCACACATTCACACTAAAACCCTGAAGTTTGGCTTTTCCGAAGCGCAATTACTTCGGCACATGGCAGTGCCAAAAACTGGCCTGCGCATACGTGCTGGCCAGCTGATCATTGGGCACACATATATGCTAGAAGGTGGAAGTTTGGCTTTTCCGGAGTGGGTCCTGACAAACATGTGTGTGTGTGTGTGTGTGTGTGTGTGTGTGTGTGTGTGTGTGTGCAATGTTTCCACACAACATTTTTAACACTGTGCCGAAAAGGTTTGCCACCACTGGTATAGTGGTTATAAGGCAACAGGCTAGAAACAGGGAGACATGAGTTCAAGTCCCACTGTAGACATGAAAGCCAGCTGGCTAACTTTGGGTTAGTCAATTTATCTAAGGCCTACGCTCTCTCGCAGGGTTGCTGTTGTGAGGAAAATAGCACAAGGAATATTGTCCTATTGTCCTGAAGGAATTTTAAAATATGATAGTGAGCCTTTATCCTCCACTTTTGAGAAATCTTGGAAAACATCTGAAGTTTCAGAAAAGTGGGGGGTAGGGGTGGCGGAGGAAGACACTCTCTTTAACATTCAAATAAGGAGAATAGAAGATTACAGGCCAGTAAGTCTCACATTCCTAGGATAGTTTCTGAAACAGCTTGAAAGTAATGCAGTAATTCACTGAATGGATTTGTCATAAGTAAATCTTGCCAACCTAGGTTTATCTCCCTTTGTTGATCTGGTAACTTCAAAAAAGTCTACAGAAGACTGTCAGGGTATATATCAGGCATTCCTTGAAATGTCAAAATATGTGCCTCCCAGAAGAAGATGACCATGTTTTCTTCTCTATCATCCAAAGCAAAAGGCGATAAATAAGAACTTGAGGAAATCAGAGTCCAGTTGAAACTTCAAAAAATGAAACAGTGGAACCAATTATCCAGAGACCTGAGAGTTCCATCCCACTCGATGATTGAAGTGAAAATAGATGGCTGTCTGTCAAGGATTCCTTAATTTGGATTTCTGCACTGAGAGGGCATTTACACCCAATGACTGAAATCCAGCTCTCTCAATCCAATCTCATATGTTTCAGCCAGTTTCCAATTTGGCACAGGAAAATAATTGTCTAGCAGCACAATCCTGATAGCTACTTATTCAGAAAACACAAGTTCCATTGAATTCAATGAGCTTATTGTAAATAAGCCAATGCAGGACTACAGAACATGCTCAATTTTTGGAAAGCCAATGCTTGCAAAACTCCCTGGTGTTCTTTTGTTGAGGGTTTCTCTCTCATTCTTTTCTCTATTTATGATTTGATATGACAGAAAAAACCAAGTAATATATGATGACTGCCTTTATCAATCTGTCAAAAATATAAATATGGTAATCATTATCCTCCCTTCCTACCGTGTTTCCCCGAAAATAAGACAGGGCCTTATTTTCTTTTGACTCCCCAAATAAGCACTTGGCCTTATTTTCAGGGAGGTCTTATTATTTTTGAGGTGCAGAAGGTGGTGAGCGTGGTCGCCTCATGGCTGCTGCTGTGTTGCAATATTTTTGGGGAGGGTCTATTTTCAGGGGAGGGCTTATTTTAGCGCATATGCTCAAAAGCCCGTTTGGGCTTTTTTTTTGGAGAGGTCTTATTTTCAGGGAAACAGGGTATCTGTATAAGTCCTATGAGTTTTTTAAAAAAAATTAAACTATTTCTTAGCTCTTAGTTTTTAAATCTTCCACCTTTTCCCAGTTCTTCGGTTCTTATAGCCAATCTCAATCTATTTGTATGTGAACATCCTTTTTCGCTACTTTATAGAGTTAAAGAAAGGCCTGGTTTAATTTTCAAGCCTGCTAGTGTTTGCTGATACAAGTCGGGCTCTTTCCCTCCCTTGTCTCTCAACTCTGTGGTAGAATGTAATCTGGATTCCCAGAGGGAGGGGCTGCATTCCAGAGGAGTAAAAGACAGCGAAGTTGAGATCATTTGAGTAGGAGGAATAGTGTCAGAACAGCTCCTCCCCAGGAGTTCTCAAACTATATGCTTAATAAGTAGTTTGCTTTAGTTGGGGAAGATTTCTGTCTGTGTGTAAGGAACAATAAGGAAACTGCTTAAATGAACTTCTTGGGTTTTGGACCATGATATCACTGCCTCTCAGCAGTCTTGCAGCTCTGATAATTGAACTTCTCTATTGCTCTCTGAATGCTATTGCTGAGAACGTTGCCTTTGGGCTGAAGCCTTATTTCTACCAAGTTTCTGCTCCCCTCATGGCCTTACTCTTTCCTTGACACACCCAGACCCATGCTTGCTTTCACTTCCCTTTTTATAAAACAAATTCTTTACTTAAGGAGTGATGAGACTGTTGTAATTGTCCCTCCTAAGTAAATGCCACAACTCTGGATTTCAGAAGGGAAACAATACTTTCTCCTTCTGTCTTCCACACTGTTACAATAGAAAAGTAGCTAGCTGGAGCTTGTCCACTCCCTCATTTTCAATTCCATTTAGCAACAGCCATGTTGTTTACTACAATTGTATATCCTTTTCCACAAACATCTTATGGTGTCATTTATTTCTTTTTCTCTTGCACAAAACTGCTCACACACATTGTTTCCAAATTCCAAAGTAAATGAGAAGGAGAAATTGTTAAGGAGAAATCACATAATTTGTCTTGTA